>JAGPOW010001296.1:53156674-53203357 GCA_030014935.1 Caiman crocodilus
GGGACATCCCAGTTTTGTGCTACTCTGCCCTCTATTGACACAAACCCCAATGCCTTTATATCCTCTGTTTGAAAAACAGAGGACATAAAGGTGTTGGGGTTTGCATTAATAGAGGACAACCAATCTGTCCACTATAATGGCCACCCTCGGTGTTGCAGGGGACAACCTACTTGGTCAAAGGCTGGGAACCGACTTTTGTATTTTGGGATACTTTTGTATTTTGTATCTTCAATAGTGGTAGGGGGAAGAGGCACTGCTGAAATCCAGCTGCATGGCAGCAGAGTTAAAGGAGGGAGGCCAGGCCCTGGGTTTACACAACAGTTCTTATTTCTTGATCTACCTTCAGCACCTTTGTGACCACCTGTCTCTAGTAGAGAACCAAGGCCCCCCTCCTAGTCCCGATCCATTCATCCTCCCAGCTTCCCTGTGCAGCAGGAAAGTGCAGCTACTCCCATTTTACAGGTGGGAAAGCTGAGGCACAGGCACATTTGGTCCTAAGCAGCCAAGAGTGTTGGGGCAGGGCAGGGCTCTGAACTTGAAGCCTCTGGACTCATTTCACACTCAGTAATCGTCCCCCTCCAGGCAGGACTGTCAGGGTGTGTATATATGTGATGGAGGTCCGTAGGGGGGAAATCAACGTACCAGCCCTCCACACATCCCCCCCAGGGGCAGGAGGAGTGGTCGCGTCCAAGCGCGATGCCTACTGAGACGACGCTACCACATTTGAAAGCGGGGGTGAGGCGACACTAGGGCGCTTTGCACGTGCGCTGCAGAGCCCGCCCCCCCCTCTGTTCGCGGCGGCGGAGTGGAGTCCTCCAGCCTTCCCGGTATGCCCCGCGCTCACCATCGAGCTCCGCGCCGGCGGCGGGAGAGTAAGCGGCGCCACTGTGTTCCTCCGTCTCGGTGGTGCGACGCAGCAGGGGCCGCGGCCACAATATGGCGGGCGCGGAGCCGGGTGGACGCGCGGAGGAGGCGGAGAAGCAGCTGAACGGGGAGCTGGTGCCGCCGCCGGCCGATGCCGAGGAGCGGGAGGGCGCGGCGGGGCCCGGCGGCGAGGAGGGCGCCAGGAAGAAGCGGAAGAAAAAGAAGAAGGGGAAAGGCGGCTCCGCGGGTAGGGCCAGGGCTGGGGTCGTCTTGTGTTGGGAGGGGCGAGTGAGGTCGGGGGGCGCCCGGCCGGCGGCAGCAAGAGGCGCGCCGCCCCAGCCCTGGGGTCCACGGGAGGAATCCCTGCTCCTCTTCCACGTAGGTCGGGGAGAGAGGCCTGGGGCAGGTCTGGGCAAACCGTGCTGGGGGCCACTTAGGCTGTCGGGGACGGGAGTATGGTGCGTGCCTACTGTGGTTAGGCTGTAGGGAGGGGGGTTGTCTACTCCGGTTAGTCTGTGTGGTGGAGGGCGGGTGTGCATCTACTTTGGTTAGGCAGTGGTGGGGGGAGGGGCGTCTTCCTTGGGTAGGCCCTTTGGGGTCGGGGGCTGTCTGCTTTGGTTACTCTGTGCAGGGGAGGGGGGTGTCTACTTTCTCTGCTCTACAAGGATTCACAGCCAGGTTGCTGCACCACCCTTCGGGTACCTGGAGAGCCTTTCAGGGGTGCTGTGCAGTGTTAATACTCTTCAGTGTGCGCACATGATTTGCAGGAGAAACCCAGAGATTTTAAATGAACCACCTGTTTTTAAAAATGGTCTGGTGTGTTGTGTGGTCTTTCTGAGTTTTTTTGTAACACAAGGATTGGCCTGTTGTTTTCTTTTCTATTGCTAAAAAGTGAGTGAAAATAAAGAGATGGCGCTTTCCTAACGGTGCCTTGAGTCTAAGGTTGAGAGCTGGTTTGTAAGGTGCAAGTCTCCCCTGCCTTCTATTTGAATTCAGACTAATGCTGCTAACTACCTCTCGGTTATCTTTGTAGCACACCCATATTATTTCATTGGAGCAGGCTAGTGCTAGGGACAATGGAGAGAGACACGGGCAGAAAATATTAAAAATTATGTGCAAATTCTTGGATAATTTTATCTTTGTATTCAGGTTTTATCATAGTTCCCATCACCATAGAATTCTAGTCATGCTTATATTTGTGTTCACTTTTTAAAAAGGGGGGCAGCTGCTCTGATACCTGCATGGGTAAAAATATTGAGATAATGATGTTGGGGTTTTATATAATTTTGAGTCATTCTGTTGTGCTAAACCACATTTTTATCTTGAATGCAGGACAAGAAACAGAGAAAGAAACAGAGGGTGCACTTGATGATGTAGCAAAACAGTTGGATAAACAAACACTAGAAGAGAAGGAAAAAGATGATGATGATGATGGCAAGTATAACTTAAGTTTCTGGGTTTTCCAACTTCAAAAACTTCTAAAATAAAATTGAATACTCTTTACCACAAGGGCAGACAAATATTTTGGTCAGAGGGTAGCCTAATGAGTTTTGGCAAGCCATCAAGGGCTGCATGAGAGTCGGCCCAGGGTAGATAAATATTAATTTCCTAAATTTTTTAGGGGCCCCACGGGCCGGATAGAATGGCCTGGTGGGCCATATCCGGTCCCTGGGCCACATTTTGCCCACCCCTGCTTTACCAGCTATCTTTCTCAGTTTAAGCAATTTATATCTGAATTATCACTATATTTGCATCCTCCTTTCTCAATAGTAAAAAAAATAAATAAATAAATAAAATGTTAGTTGGGATATTCAACTCATGAAAGAGAACTTGCTTTTTTGCACCATGATGCATTTTTAAAGAGAAGTTGACTTTCAGTCCCTAGGGAAAGTTCTAAATAAATTTTATGTATATGAATTTATGTTGTGCTAGCTGGTTTTCAAACGGTATCTTTTATTCTTTGCCCAGAACGAGTACTACAGGGAACTATGGTAGAAAGTCTCAGAAGGGGATGCTGTAATAAGCAGGGAATGTGGATTCCCACTCATTGAGTAAAATGTGGTTTGTTATCCCATTTTTATTGATGACTAACAAAAGATACAGACTAAAGGTACACACTTGTGTTGCTAGTACACATTTGAGATGATAAATAAATGATTTGAAAATATGTTTAAATTCAGACTGCACGTTCTATATTATGATTATTTTGCATGATTTAGAACTTTTCTTGATATTTAATTTTTCCTTTTTTTATTTAACCTTTATGGAAGTGAATTTTTTTGTGTATTAAGACCACAGGGTACCACTTTTTTGCTGAGTTAGCATTTAAAATTGGCCTGCTATCCTAAATTGTCAAAAGATAATTTTTTAAGGTAAATGATAAACTACTACCGAGGTTTGTGGTTCTAGAACTATTTAAATGTAGTAAAAAAAAAAAAGTAAAACATTTGAATAGAAAGTGAAGAAATCTGTATCAGTGGTGCTTGACCTCCAGCGTGCAGAGCATCGGATGACACTGGATCAGGCCTATGGATGGACCCTGCTTGAAGGATCTGGGCCATGGACTGGCCTTGTGCCACTTACCTGGCCCATGGGACCAGAAGGGTTGAGCACTGAAGATTTAGATTTATATCCCATTTGGTTTGTGAAGACTCAGAGTAGCATGCAATAAATGAATCATCAATTGATTCCCTAAATGATACCTAACCACAAGAAAACTCTATATCTTGCCACCCCCTGCTTTCCTGCCTATCATTCTTAAGAACAAACCCTCAGGCAAATCCCAACTCCCATTCACATTTTGGTATAAGAAACTTCCTATCACTCCTCAACCCCCCAGTGTCCTTCCCAAGACAATGCCCTCTGTTCCATATAGGGTCTATGGCTGTCCCTGCTTTTAGGATAGTCTTAAAAAAACAAACAAACAACAGAAACACACCTGGGAATTGCAGGACACTGGTTTGGTTTTGGCCATGTAGTATGAATAAATAAATTTATATTGTTTTATGTAGATTTATAGTCTGGCCGAGTCTTTGTTCTCTGTGCACAGTGTACAACTCCATTGTAGTAGTGTGTTCTGAGAAAGCTGAACTTAGATGATTTATTTTAAGTGATAAGATGAAATGCCATGTTACATGATTCTGTTCTTCTGTTTTACAATGTAATTATCAATGCTTACAAGAAGCTAAATTTAAAGTGACATTTTATCGAAGGAAGAATAAGGCTTCTTATTTTTCACATAAATATATGAATAAGGTCTCCTTATTTTTCACATAAATTAGTTAACTTCCTGCTGAGACAGTTTTTTTTGCTCAAAATATAATCAAGTTAAATCAAATATAATCAAGATATATACCAGACTGCTTTTTGAACCATTGTTTTCATTGTCTTGCCATCTATATAGTTGTGAAATGTAACAGAGGCTATGCCTAAGAGCTAGAGCTATGTTTTAGATCTTGATTAAAAAAAATAAAGTCCTCCTTCATTCTTTCACTAACTCTGATTGGGGAACTCCAGAATAGTACTCAGTTTGTAATGGAAGAAAAGGAGAGTCCCTGAAGTACAGGCATCCCACATCTTGCGTGGGGTTACGTTCTAAAGGCAGCATGTAAAGGTGAAAATCACGTATAGTAAAATTGCATATTACTGCGCCAGCAGTGACTACATCTGCCTCCAAAACCTCCCGGAGCCGCACTTAGAACTGTGCGGCCAGCGGCAGTAGCACAGCGTGGGGTGGTGGTGGGGATGACTGTGTGCCACCTGACCATCACCATGCCCAGCGGCCAGCCACACCGCTCTGAGCACGGCTCCATGGCAGCGGTAGGAGGTTTTGGAGGCAGAGGCAGTCACCGCTGGCAGTGTGGTAGGGTCCGAGCCTCCAGGTAAGCAGCAGCACCGCGTGCAGACTCAAGCCTCGCTCCCCCTCCCCACCCACGTATAGTTGAATTCGCGCAAGTTAAATGCATGTAAGATGCGGGATGCCTGTACTCACTAGGATTCATTGCGTGACTGAAATGGGATGATGGCTAATATGTGTGTATGTAATAAAGAAAAATATGATGATTATCTTCGTGAATAACTGTCCTTATAAAGATGTAGGGGTTTGTTTTCAATTCTACAAACCTTCGGGCAGCCTGGAATGGAACAATGTTACTCAGAAACAGTAGCTGTGCTCTCTGGCTGCAGAGTTAGCCTACAGCAGTCCTCAAAGGCATGGTCCAGTTAGTTAGGCTTGCCGATTGGCAGATTCAGCTGCAGTAGCGTATACAAGAAGACCATGACAAGTGAGTAATAGCAACTTCAAACTTCTTCAGTTTTTCCAGTATCTGCAGTGGTTCATCTAGGGCCCTGGGATGAGCTGTATGCCAGGTCTTGATTCTTTTTCTGATGCCGTGTTGATGGATTGAGCATAGTTCAAGGCATGTTAAATATGACACCGGTTATGCTCTAAAACAATAAGTTTGCGCAGTTAAGAGATACCAACTGCTTCCTAAGCATTTTAATAGAGAACCTGGCAAGATAAATTGATTTGCAGTAATAAGATGTTTGTAAGGCATCTTTAAAGATCACAAAGTAAGAGATTTAATGCTGACATTTGAATTTTCCTCTATGAATTAAATTTAAAAGGCCCCTGCACCCACTGCAGAGCTATACTATGTAAATATCACCAGTTAACAGTGAAATAACATTGACCGAAGAAAAAGGCATGGGAATCTAGTGAAGTTGGGTATGGTGCTAGCATTCTGTTAGTTTTAATATCTGAACAAATACAGCATTCTGTATAAAATTAAAAATAGCACAGTTCACATTGGTTGAAATTTAAAGCACATTTTGGAATCAGTGTTCTTATAAAGTATAGGTCTTAGAATGAGGTGCTGCTTAGGTTAGAAGATGAAGGTAGATGTTCTCCATGCGAAACAGTATTAAGCAAGTTAGGCATAATTTATATGAACTTTCATATGTGAAGCAGGTAACCATTATTTGATGTAGCCAAAGTAGGTAAGTATTAATCAGATTATGAAGTAGATATGCTCAGGGCATCACTTATTTGCTTTTTGTATGCTATTCTCTGAAAAATTATAGGAAGGAATCGCATAAATACTTTTATTTTAGTGTAGGTTGCCATTTCTGACTTCTGTCAAAGTTGCACAAGGAGTTTATAAACACGCTGTACAGTCTCAAGGAGGGTCAGACTGGCGCTCGCCAAACATGTCCATTATTATTCATTGTTTTGATGTTTTTCTTTTGTTAAAAGAAAATAAGTTTCCAGACTAGAGAAGTAGAGTTAAAGTGGTGGTTTTGGTTTTTTTAGCTGTGATATCTCAATTTTTTTCCCCCTCTCGATGAGGCCTCTCTATTTTAGTTGGATTAAGAATGAGGGGATGAAGTGGGTTTTTTTTCTTGAATATTCCTCAGAGGCTGCTTTTTCTTATTTGTTATTTAAATAAGCCACCAACTTAAAATGAATGTTCAGGGAGCTGCTTCTAGCTGTAGTGCTTTTAGAAACCTTTTCTTATGTCTCCATCTAGAGTAGGGAAGGATCTACAATTGCTGATGGTTTGGTGGCTCCTTTCAGCTGTCTTTCACATCTGTTAGATTTGTAGAATCCATGAGCCTTATAAATTGTGTTTAAGGCCAGGTACAGACATACCCTTATCAGTATAAGGGATTGGAAACTGGTCTATACCTGTAACAGAACAAAAGTTCAGTGAACACAGACTGGTTTGAAAATGGCAGAACCCCATCTAAGATTTGCCCCACCCCTGCCTTCCCACCAAAAGGCAAATATGTGTTCTGTTCGCTACAAGTTTAAACTATGCTGCTTACAGAAGATGGCGTAACTTGACTCGATTCTGCCTTGGGCTTTTTTAATGTCTGTACCTAGTCTAAATTGTGATTGTCATCAAAGTACAGGCTGCAGAGGTAGAAATAGCATTGATTCTAGATTCATTTTTATATTCATATCAAAATTCCTAGTTTGTTTATGGCATAGTTCATAAGGACAGTCAGTGTAATTTCTCTTTAAGACTTTAGGATAGTAGTCATATCCACACTACTCTGCACAGGGCTTTTTGCCAGTATGCTTATAAACTTTTTTCTGTTACAGATGGAGAGGGTGAAGGAGATGGAGCAGCAGGGAAGAAGAAGAAGAAGAAAAAGAAGAAGAAAGGACGTAGGTATCAAATGCACTAAAATGGAATAAAGATGGACTTTATGGCCATGTCCAGATGAGTGCGGACTTTAGGTTCCCCTGTGGTAACTAGCAGTGGCACACCTTGTGGTGCTGCTAGTTGGCCTTGGGAAATGCCCATGCCTCACACCCTCTGCTGTGCAGCAGGATACTCTGGGTGGGGTAGGGGGAGGCTGGGGCCAGAGTTGCTGGCCTTAGCACTCCTAGCTGGGTGCTGGGGAAGCTGTAGTCGAATTTCTCTGGAAGCCGGAGCTTGGCTCCAGCAGGCCAGGCTCTGGTTTTAGGTCGTGCATATTGCCTCCGCACACACCGCATTGCTTGTTTTCTGTGCAGGTTTTTTTGACCTTGAGATCTCCCCCTTTCCTCCCCCACCTCCAGCGCTGCAAGGTAGTAGTGTGGGAAACACCTGAATGTGCTGTGTGTGGTGCTGCAGATGAGTCTTGCCACATACTGCATGGCTGCATTTGTCTGGACGTGGCCCACTTGTATTTTAAATTAAACTTGTCCAAGTATTGTTCAGTTGAAATATTGTCAAGGTAGTGCACAAATGGTGGGTCTCTTTTGCTAGTGTTGGCTCAGTGTTTCCCTTTCTGGTGCCTTTGAATGCCACACTGAGCATTGGCCAAATCAGGTTATTTGAGGGCGTCTTAATGTGGTCTCCCAGGAATGAGCCCAGATCACAGAAGGCAGCTCTTAAATATGCTTTGCTACTTTTGCTTGTGTTGCAATTGAGATTTTTGTTTACAGTTTGCAATATAAAGTCTGTAAAAATGTTTCTCAACAGCTAAGGTCCAGACAGATCCACCTTCTATTCCAATATGTGATTTGTTTCCCTGCAACATTTTTCCAAAGGGAGAAGAATGTGAATATCCACCAACACAAGATGGGTAAGTGTTTTGTAATTTTTTAGAAATTCAACAACAACAACAAAAAGAATTAATGTGGTTAACCAAAAAAAGTTGAATGCTGCACATCAGCAGTTCAGCAAAGTTGGCTTTTATTTCCTTGACTCTTTTCTTGTCTAACCCGTAAGGCAGTTCGTGAACAAAGATGATGTCATTTTTATGGAATTTTTTTATGGAATTAGCTAGCAAATTACTGTGCAGAAGTTTAGGTAGAAGTTTAGATACTTACATTATCAGAATTGCACTGAGACAGGAAAACTTGAGGGAAAAGCATACTGTGTATAGATGAGCTGGATGTCCTGAAAAGAAGCTGCCCTGGACTGGAATCGGGGTAAAATTTGTTCTTCATTTCAAGTATTTATGTCAAATTGTCTTTTTTGCACAGGTGAGGTTTTCTTTATATATCTCATTATGCATTAAGTCATGACCTGACAGGGCTGGGTTTCTGTTTTATTCAAGTATTTGCATAGTTTGCTTTTCATTTGGATTGTATAAAAAAACTAAAATAACTGTGAAATGTCCAATGTGGTTTTTGTGATGTTTTTCTTAGCAGCATAGCTCTAAGTGTGGAACTTGGTTATGACTGAAGCTGGATGACTTATGAGGAAGGAAAATATTTGAACTCAAATGCCAGTCTCTAACTTACTGTCTCTAGGCATGCTTAGGAGCAGGTTTTTAGGTGCAGAGAATGTAGCTAATATTTATACAAATACTTGCACCTATTTGATGTAAAGCCCATGACTTGAGTACTACATTTTCCTTATAATCTAAAGGAGTAGAAATAGTGTTGTAGATTAGGTGACAATCAGTAAATGTATTCAGCAAGAACATGACTAAATTTGTTGAAAACATTGTTTACTAAGTCCATGTGTCATTAGCAGTGTCCTAAATGGCTTGTCCAGTACAAAAATTGTACTTTTTCATGGTATTGTTACAGTACTCTTAGGCTTGTAACTGAAAGGTTGCAAGAAATTGTAGAAAATGTCTTTCATGGTGTTCATTTTATACTATTGACAGCATTTTGTTTAGTCATTTTCCATGCTTGCCCATGAGTCTATTGTAGCATATGAGTAAGACCTAGAGGAGAAAAAACTGGAAACAGAAGATGTAACTATAAAACAGCAACACTATTTCTAAGAGACCTCATGGCCCCTGAATGAAAAGGAGTTACATCTTTTGGTACTGTTTTAGATTTCGAGTTGATAGTGTTTGCATAAGATGTGTGTTAAATCAAAGTATAAAACTTTTAATGGAGGCAATCTCTCCGTCCTCAGAAGAGCTTCACCTAAGCTTGGATTTTTCTCTCCCACAGGCAGGTTTGTTTCTATTGCATATATTTTTGTCAGCAAGAATATAAAAATTTAATCAGTAGTCATGTTCCCTTTGTCTAGCAGAAAAAGCGATTCATCCTGTCCCAAATAGGAAAACATTTTCTTGCTTTGTGAAGGTTTGAAACTTCAGTGAGACTAAGCCTTGAACACTCAGAGAAAGCAAATAAGATCTTGAGGGCAGAGAACCTTAGTGTTTGGACGTTTTCAATAAGTATTGTCATGTTCAAAAATGTATATTTGATAGCTAGATAGATATATATATCTGTATGTTTGGTTTATGATGACATTTTTGAGCATTGGAACTTTTTTTGTAAATGATCTGAGACAGTCAGGTGGGTGAGAAACTGGCTGCAGGATAGACCCCAGGGAGTCATCGTGAACAGATCTGTGTCATCCTGGTGAGAAGTGTGTAGCGGTGTCCTGCAGGGGTCAGTGCTCAGTCCAGTACTTTTCAACATCTTTGTTAACTATTTGGATGTGGGGGTGAAGAGATCAGTGGCCAGGTTCACGGACAACACCAAGTTATGGGGAGTGTGGTCACACTTGAAGGAGGATTACAGATATGGGCGAACCTAGATAGGCTAGCAAGTTCGGTGGATTGGAACCTGGTGAAGTTCAATGTCAAGAAATGTGAAGTGTTCCACCTTGGGACACACCTACAGGCTTGGTGCCACCAAACTGACTAGCACCACAAATGAAAGGGACCTGGGGGAAATAATAGACCACAGTATGAATATGAGTCGTCAGTGTGATGCTGTAGCCAGCAGGGCAAATAATACTCTGGCATCTCCAGCAAAACCAAGGAGGTGATTCTTTCACTCTATACAGCACTGCTGAGACCACAGTTGGAGTACTGTGTCCAGTTCTGGGCACCACACTTTAACATGGATGTAGACAACCTTGAGAGAGTTGAAAGAAGAGCCACCTGTATGATCAGAGTCTTAAAAAGCAAGTCATATGAGGAAAGGCTGAAGAATCTGGGACTTTTCAGCCTGAGGAAAAGAAGGCTGAGAGGGGACCTGGTGTAATAGCTTACCAGTACACTCGGGGAGTACACCAAGCAACTGTTCACCAGGGCACCTGAGGGAAAAACCAGGAGTAATAGCCACAAACTCTTGCAAGATCGATTCAGGCTCAACATTAGGAAAAATTTCTTTACAGTCAGAGTGCCCAGACTGTGGAATAAGCTCCCTTCAGAGGTGGTGCAATCACCTACTCATGGTGCTCTGGTGATGTGCTGGGGGGACTGGAAAAGGGCCAATGTGGTTCCTGTTTTCAAAAGGGGAGGGAGGAGGACCCAGGAAACTATAGGCCGGTTAGTTTAACCTCAGTCCTGGGGAAACTTTTTGAGAAAATTATCCTGGTGCATGTCCATGAGGGGCCAGCAAGGGAGTCTATGCTTAGGGGCAACCAGTGTGGGTTCATTAGAGGCAGGTCCTGTCAGACCAACCTGGTGGCCTTATATGACCAGGTCACCAAATCCCTGGATGCAGGTGTTGCAGTGGATATAGTCTTTCTGGACTTTAGGAGGGCCTTCGACACAGTCTCTCACCCCATACTCATTAAAAAACAAGGAGACTGTGGTGTTGATGTCTACACAGTCAGATGGGTCACTAAATGGCTAGAGGGCCGCACCCAGAGAATGGTGGTGGATGGGTCTTATTTGACCTGGAGGGATGTGGGCAGGGGGGTCCCCCAGGGCTCAGTACTTGGGCCCACGCTGTTCAACATCTTCATCAGCAACTTGGACGAGGGGCTAAAAAGCACCCTGTTCAAATTTGCAGATGACACTTAGATGTGGGGTGAAGTTGGCACGCTAGAAGGGAGGAATAGGCTGCAATTGGATCTGGACAGGCTACAGGGGTGAGCAGATGAGAATAGGATGGGTTTCATCACTGACAAGTGCAGGGTACTGCACCTGGGGAGGAAGACCTACATGCTAGGGAACTCCCTTCTCAGTGCAGAGGCAGAAAAGGATCTTGGAGTCATTATTGATGCCAATATGAACATGGGCCAACTGTGGGGATGTGGTCAGGAAGATCAACCATGCATGATCAGGAGTCAGCAGGGCAGGCCCTATGAGGAGAGGCTAAGGGTCCTGAACTTGTTCAGTCTCCACAAGAGAAAGTTGAGGGGGGATCTGGTGGCCATTTACAAACTGGTCGGAGGGGACTAGCAGGCATTGGGAGAGTCCCTGTTCTCCTGAGCACTCCCAGGAGAGACGAGAAATAATGGTCACAAGCTGGCAGAGGGTAGATTCAGACTAGACATCAGGAGGTACTACACTGTCAGGGTGGCTAGGATCTGGAACCAACTTCCAAGAGAAGTGATGCTGGCTCCTACCCTGGGGGTCTTTAAGAGGAGGTTGGATGAACACCTGGCCGGGGTCATGACTCTTCCCTGCCCCTGCAGGGGGGTGGACTTTGATGATCTGCTCGGGTCCCTTCCGACCCTACCAACTATGAAATCTTCAAGAGGAGACTAGACAGTCGCTTTGCTAGGGTCACCTGACCCCGTTATCTTTCCTGCTTGGTGCGGGGGGCTGGACCTGATGATCTTCTGGGGTTCCTTCTGACTTTACAGTCTATGAATCTATGAACCATAAAGGCATTTAACTGTCCACCTTTGCCTCCCAGAGCAGATAGATGTGTTGCTGTATGTATTTATAATTTTTCATGGTTTAAGTGATAACTTTTTTCCCCATTTCTTCTCCTGGAAGAGTAATGCACAGTACCTTGTCAGTTACTGCCTTATTAAATTATTAGCATTTCTTTAACCTTTCCTTATGCTAAATTTGTTTCTGTTTTTGTTTTGTTTTGGGGGGTTTGTTATGAAAGAAATGTGGGCTTTTTGGAGTTGGTAACTGTTTGTAGAGTTGTAGCTAGATTTTTCAGGTGAGATGGTATGGCTGGATAAAGGCTATTGCATGATTTCTGAGTTCTCCTTTCTCACTTTGTACCCTTTCCTATAGGGATTATGGTCCTGCACTGAAATATTTGTGGAATATATAGTTGCTAACAGGGTTGGTGAGACGAATTATAAGCATGGCCTGGGTCCCAGCATCCTCACAGTTGTATTGAATGGTGATTATAATAACTTTAAACATGTGATAGGAGACTGTCTTGTGTTTCCTAGACCCCAATCCAGTCTTCTGCAATATGTAGTCTTCTGCCACAACTTCCGCATCACTCTTGCCGCATCCCATTAAGTCACTGGCTTTTAGAAGCTATCAGCATATAAAAAGTTGGTCTTTTAGCTTAGCCTCAGTGGTATCCCAGCTTGGGCCTACCATGCACACATACATCTAAGACTTCTGTTCTTGCTTCAGCCAGAACTCTGTAGGCATGACTGATCCTATCATGTTTCATCCCTGAATGTGTGGGGGAACAATGTACCTTAATTGTGTATTTCCTAGTCTTTAGAGATTTAAGTTTTTTAGTTTTGTCTTCCACCTCCGTCTCCCCCCCACCTTCCTGATTGATTAATTTTCAATATTGCTTCTGCTAATGAGAAGTGGGTGCTTGGTATTAGTTGACAACATGTTAGGTGACTAAGAGACTTGGAGCGAATCAGAGCCTGAAGCATGAGGCACTAGTATATATGAAAAATTCCTAAGAATCAGTTTATAAAAACAGCTGTGTGGTTGTTTGTTTATAAAACTGGCTGTCATGGGACCCCCTTACTGAAATGATCCTGAATTTGGTCTACTAACACAGTCCAGCACCTGAGTGAGGCATAAGCTTTTTTCAGTATGAGTCGTGTTGTTTGGAAGCAGAATATGTCATTTATAAATATTAGCGGTGCACTGATACATCGGCATGTATCATATTGACAATGATAAAAGGAAAATTGGCATTATTGGCAGTCGTCTTTTTTTAGCTGCTGTGGCTGATAATATCGTCAATAAATGCTGTGTGCATGCACACAGCTTTGGCATGCATGCAGCCAGCCCAGCAGCTTGGAGAGTAGTGTCTGGCTGGTAAGTCTGTTGGAGGGAAGGGATGTCGGGGGGGTGCAGTGCAGATTGAGGTCCTCTCAGTGAGGAAGGGAGTGGGGCAGGGACTGCCTAGCTGGAGCGGGGGCGCAGGATGGAGCTATAAGTGGCTCGTCTGGACAGTGGCTCTGCTGCTGTGCACACTCTTGAGGCAGGCATGGGGGACATGGTTTGTGGGGTAGGTGGGCAGGGCTGTACTTGGGTCAGGAGAAATTCTGTTGCTCTGACTTAATCCGGCTATAAAATCCTGATCTCTTTTTCTGCTGTAGCTTTGGTGTGTGTTAGTAGGTTAGGTTGTCTTTAAGACCCTGCTTGATATCAGTTATAACTTTTTATTTTGATTTCAGGTTCTGGGGGGCTTGGCTTTGACGGAGGGGGGTGGGATACAAATTATAGTGTGTGAACTTTTAAGTCTAATGTTTTTAAACCTTATTTGCATTTCTGAGTAACTTCTATTACTGTAATGAGCAGTTTCTCCTGAGGGGTGACCTGTAGTTGTTTAAATTTATATATTTTTTTTCAATTTTCTTCTATCCATCTTTTCCAGATATTTTCCAGTGGGTGTTACTTTAATTGAAATTTCCTCTTTTAGCAATACAGGATGTTACAATCAAGTATTTATAGAGCATTTTATTATTTTTTATTTCACACATCAGATTGCTGCCTCAGAGCTGGCAAGGACTGAGAGCTGATACTGTGAGGAGGTTGAAAATATGTTCTAAATAGGATGATTCTGGGTGGGTTTTTTTATGGTGTGTGTTTTTTGGATTTTTTAGTCTTGAGAAACACAGACTGGAAACTAAGTAACCGGTTCCTCACCATTCTACTGGGTCTTGTCTTGACTCTTTTCTCCAAGGTTTATTGAAGTAAATCTACATTATAATTGGGAGGTATGGTAAATAAATAAACTTTAATTTAGCTAACTGAGATAATAGTAGCAGTAAATAGAGGTGCCCTGATATATCAGTCACATATTGGATTGGCACTGCTAAAAGGAAAATTAACATTATCAGCAGTCAGCTGTTTTTGACTGGTGTAGCTGATAATGTCACTGATAAATGCTGCGTGCATGAGTGCAGTCACAGCATGCATGCGGCCAGGAATGCAGCCTGGTAGCTTGGAGAGCAGCATCCTGCAGGTAAGTCTGAGGGGAAGGGGGATCGGTGGGGGCAGATCAAGGCTCCACAGTGAGGGAGGGGTAGGGGAGGGTAGGTGCTGCCTAACCAGGGCAGTGAATGCAACCCCAGGAGCAGGGTAGAGCTACAGGTGACTTGTCTGGGACAGGGGTGGGGAGGTGGCACCCCTAGGGAAGCATGAGGACATGTTCTCCCCTGCATTTGGGTGTGGGATGAGGACAGGCTGCCCACTGCAGGCTCAGGGTCAGGGGTTGTGCCAGCCTTTTCTTGTTGAAGGGTGGGCTGGGGCTGTGCTTCGGGTGGGCAGATGCCGGCAGGGGTGGCTATGGCAATTTCTGTAGTTGCTGTAGCCCATCCCGTTGCCACCCCTCCCAGCATCACAACTGCTGCCTGCTCCCACCCATCCCAAGTGCAACCCTGCCCCATTCCCTCCCTCACTTTGGGGGCCTCCCCCCCAGTTACTAGCCAGATGCTGCTTCCCAAGGTGCTGGGCTGCATGTCAGCTATCAAATCGATATCAGCCAATATGGCTGGTTAATAATTGGCCATCGGTATCAGCCCAAAAAAACTTTATCAGTGTACCCCTAGCAGTAAAGCTATGGCAAGCACAGGTTTCACTGACAATATTGTAGACCCCAATCCTGCAAATACTGAAGCAGTTATAACTTTACTTGAAGTATATTATCCAATTCACTTCAGTGAGACTACTTACTTAAAGTTAGGTTTTGTGCTTGTATGATATGGGGCTACAATTATATTTTTATTCAAGACTTTCTCTAAATATCATAAAATCATTATAATTTAGAAACAAAACTATTTATTAATTGTGGAAAGTTAATCTGATTTTCAACAACTAACAAAGGTATTGCATACTCATGCACATGGATTTTTTTTAATGGGAGTCAGAAGTTAGGTTCTCTCTCTTAGAGTGGAAGATGAGGGCTTTAAATATACTTAAGTTATATGTGCATGTCCAATTGACTTCAGGTGGGGGAACTCATTTGGAGTATAGCTTGATTGAAGCATTTTACTTTCTTGACTTGTAAAAGATAATTTTTTTTGGAAGGTGGTGTTGAGTGCAAATACAGTGTGGACTCCTGCTTATCAATTCTTTAGTCATAGCAAGGACCCTAAAATCTCTCACAGTAGTTCTTTGCTTGATGCAAAATTGGAGACAGAACAAATCTGCCATTCACTGACAGCAGAAATTCATCTCCACCTCACAGAAATCTGCTATTGTTATTGCCTCTTCTACAGAAGCAGACAGACTTGAAGACACCAGTAGCTTAAAATCTTTGCATGCTCAAGGTATATGCAAAGGTTATTTCCTTTCTCTACCACTGGGCCTCTGTACTGTACTGTTCAACCATCTCTAGTGAAGCATGGTAGAAAAGGCTGCAAGGAGAAAGCCGACTCCTCTCACTTCTCTGTCAATTGAGTGGCCAATCAGAGAGATCTGTGTCTATTCTGTGGATGCTCAGATCCAATCAGGAATGCTCCTGGGAAGCAGTGGTAAGACCATAGTAAAATCCTTGACTCTCTCTCAGGCAACTGGCAGCTCCCTCTCCTATCGTGTCAGCATCCCCAGTGATTGGGTCAAGGAAGCTTGTGGTCCGGTTCCTGGAACCTGTATTTTACACCATGACTGAGCCCTTGTGTACACTAGGCTTATATCTTCAGATGAAACTTGTAGTAAGTTTTGTGCTAATGGCAGCTGGTGGTGTGTGTATGTGTTATTACTCTTTGGGTTTAATGCTTATACTTCATATTTACTTAAAAGGCGAACAGCTGCTTGGAGAACTACAAGTGAAGAAAAGAAAGCACTAGATCAAGCCAGTGAGGAGATGTGGAATGATTTTCGGGAGGCTGCAGAGGCACACAGACAAGTGAGGAAATATGTTATGAGCTGGATCAAACCTGGGATGACAATGATAGATATCTGGTAAGACTATAGACCTTTTCTTGAGAGATTCTGCCCTAAAGATTTTTTTCTCTTTCTTTGTCTTTTTTTACAGTCCTAAAATTTTTTTATTTAACAGTTTGAGAGAGGTACTGAGAAAAACATGGGTGCTCTTACTATAAGGCACGTTTTGGTGGGTCTTTCTAGTGTTCCTCGCTTATTTCCAGGGATCCTAGTTTTCTTGGATAAAAAAAAAAGTCGTCATTTTTCAGATTAAAAAAAGTAACCCAAAATTTACTTTTCCATGATTAAAATGAAATACCACTTGTATATAGATTTATATACAAATGGTGTTTCATGTTAATCACAGAACAATGTGGATTTGGGGTTATTTTTCTTAATCCAAAACTGGGAATTTTTTTATCAGAGAAAATTAGCTTATTTCTTTTTTTTCCCCTGATTATAGAAATCTTCAACACCACTGTGGGATTTATTGAAAAGTACTGCCAGCAACTTTTGATTTATTCTAAGATGTTTGAAAATTCAGAGACTGTGGTTGTCAAGTGCTGCACTAATTAAAACTCTCCAGTTTTTTTATTTTCCTTATCACCTGAGTTGTATGTTTATTAGTTTTTTTGTATTTGTGCTTCTGATACCCTTGCATGTAATTTCCCCAGTGGTTCTAGGAGAGGCAGCAAGTGAAAGTGATCGTGGCAAAAGCATCTTTGCTCAACTCTTGCCAGCACTGGGCAAAGTGCTATATGGAAGAACAGCACAAATGGAATCTAGTCTTACAAATGGGAAATGAGGCACAAAACGAGCATCTGTATATATGCCTCAGCATGGAAGGATCATACATATATTCTTGCATGCACCAATTTTTCACTGCTGTCACTTTCACTTTGCTGTTACTTCTTGGGAGAGCACAAACACAACCCCAACCTTTCTCCTGTGATTCCATAAGAATTCAGACATGTTTTATAGACTTAGAGCTGTTATTGGTTAGTATTGTCTTACAGATGAGACTAAAATTAAAGACCATTAGCTTAGCTACTTAAACATAGACAAACTTTTGTTGTGTGTGTGATGAGTGCAATACTCTTCAGAAATTTGTATTAAGTCCTAAAATTTAAAATTGTTATGGGGCAGGGTAATAGAAGGGTATGATTGTGTTCAAGTGGTAAACTCTGTGAATTTGGCTTTTGATATTGGAACATGAGAGAAACTTGGTCTCAAAACTTACTGTAAATTATATTTGCCAGATGAGATGGCAGAATATCCCATTGGGGAGGGTGGAGGACTGCTACCTCCATTTTTGTCTGTCTGGCTGAAACACAAATCATGATGTTGAATTATGTGACCTGATGAATTATTTATAAAAAACAATTTTCTCAAAACAAGGCCTTCCTTCCTGTTATGTTACAGGTTATTGGGACTTGGCTACAAAAACAAACATTTTTTCCCCTCCCCAGGGTACTTTTTATGAGTGAATACCTCTTGAATAGAAATCAGGGTAAGCTCTTCTGGTGTGAGTTGCAGTATACATCATTACCCTGAGACTTCATATGGGTTTGCACTAGTCATAAACAAAATCAGTGTAGCTTTATAACCGACTGTAGAAACCCCATTGTAATAAGTTCTTATTTTATCCCAGTTTTTGTTCATATACAAACAGTTATTTTTCTTAATAAATGCTGTAATCTTTTAAGTTTACCTTTTTAAACAGTTTGGGATTAAAAGGTTTTTGCTGTATGTAGGTATATTAGAAATACTCAGGTTTACTTACCTAGAACATGTAGTGTGAGATGAACAACCTATACTTAACTATTCAGGAAAAAAATGTTAAGCATATGCTTTCAGACTTGGTTGAAAACGCTGGCATGGTCAAAGTAAGTAGTAAAATGTAGAATTAAAACATTATTAAATGTGTACTTTTCAGCGCTGGAGATCCTGCTATGTAGTTTAGTTTCACTGATTAGGCTAATATTTTTAAGTTTAGTTTTAGTAATTTTTTTTTTAGTTTTTTTTTTCTTCCGCTTGTAATAAGTACTTTAAAATGCATTCAGTAAATGTTGAGTTTTAATTGAAACTGTTTTTTCCTAGTGAAAAACTAGAAGACTGCTCACGCAAGCTGATAAAAGAGAATGGTTTAAGTGCAGGTCTTGCATTTCCCACTGGGTGTTCTCTAAATAACTGTGCAGCCCACTATACTCCCAATGCTGGAGATCCAACAGTGCTGCAATATGATGACATCTGCAAAATAGATTTTGGAACACACATTAGTGGTTAGTTTTCACTTGTAAATTACAAAAATACTTTGATTTGTTTTATTGAATGCAAAAATTGTTTCAAATTAATTTCTTCTGCTAATTTCAGGCCGTATTATAGACTGTGCTTTTACAGTCACATTTAATCCAAAATATGACAAACTATTACAAGCTGTAAAAGATGCCACCAATACTGGAATAAAGGTATGATATCTATTACAAATACTTTTTGCTGAATTCTTCATACATATAAAATACAGGTCCTTTACACAATAGATTTTTAAACTTTTCTGTTTATATAATATGACAGAATTTAATAGAATATATATGTATACGTTGTGTTACATTCTGTTTCTGTTCATATATATATCTTTTATTTCAGTGTGCTGGAATAGATGTTCGTCTCTGTGATGTTGGTGAGGCTATCCAAGAGGTCATGGAGTCATATGAGGTTGAAATTGATGGCAAAACGTATCAAGGCAAGCTTTCTCTTCTTAAAGTATGTAAGAAAAATAGTCCAGGAGGGGAGGTGTATGTCTTCAATTCCTACTTTACTCCTAGCCATTGACATGATTTTTCTTTGCACTAACAGAAGCCTGATGCACATAATTTGTAGATGCATACATCTCAGACTAGTTTACTTAAACTTTAAGGAATGTTGCTCTTTTTTGAAAACTTCTCCATTCTTTTTCAAATTTTCTCATATCTTTGGCAGACAGCCAATAGATTATCACATCTGCCTTTTTATTATACCCAGTGGTCATGTCCACACATGTGGATATTTGGTTCCCTGGGGACAACTATCAGCAGTACACCTTGTGCTGCTGTTTTTGTCCCTGGGAATGCCTGTGCCATGTGCCCTTTGGTGCATGGCAAATTACCCCAGTTGGGGTAGGGGAGGCTGGGGCCAGCCCTAGCCTGGCCCCAGGAGCTTTACTTGGGGTCCTGGGGGCCTCCCAAAGCTGCAGCAGGAGCAATCTAGGTCCACAGAGCCTGATCGGCAGTTGGAGTGTGGCTCCAGCCAGCCAGGTTTGTTTTGAGCAGCGCACACTGACCTTGTATGCACCACTCTGCTTTTTTTTTCCTCCATGGGTTTTTTTGACCACTAGATATCCCTTTGCAGCGTGAAGAACAGCTGAACGCGCAGTATGTGGTGCCACAGATGTCTGCAGTTCCACATACCACATGGCCATGCTTCTTTCAACACGGCCAGTGAGGCTAAAAGTAGGAACAGCCATTTGCAATTCTAGTTTGCAAAATTCACAGAAAATAATTTTAGTACTTGCTGCTTAGTGTTCTAAATTGTTTTCATAAAGGCTGATTTAGGGGTATTCAGATTACTCTGGTGCACTGGTCAGTGCACGTCCTTTAATAGCATCTGATGAAGTGATCTTGGGCTCAGGAAATCTCATGCTATCCATCTCTGATTTAGTTAGTCTATGAGATGCAAATCTACTCTGCCTTCTCATTGTTAATAAAGCCATAGCACAGTATATACAGTATGATAATATCTTGTTTGGCTGAAATATATACAAGAACTGAGTAGTTTTCTCTTCACTTCTGCTAATATTTGTAGGTCTTCATGGAAGTGCAGGAGTATCACTGCAAAGGATCTTGGGAGCTCTTGTCCTATCCTTTGCTTAAAGCAGGATTGTTCCTATTTAAGCCAACCTAGACAAGTGTTTGGATGTCCCAGTAGTTGGCAAACCTTTTTAGGCTGCAGGCCAGAATGACTGACTGTTTGCTTGGGTTGGAGTTGGGTAGGCAGGTGCTAGGATCCAGCTACCATGACTTGTCCCCAAGGTGGCATAAGCAAAGTGCCTGCCAGTTGTCCCTGCTAGCAAATACCGCCAAAATTCTACATCTGTGGGCTGGATCAAATGGTTCTGCAGGCTGTAGTGGTCAATCCCTGGTTTATCTTGCCCTTGAAATCTCTATCTGTGGAAGATTTTAGCAGCCTTAGTGTAATCTGTTCCAGTTCCCAAAACTGGACACATTATTCTAGGTGAGGTTCATCATTGCTGAAAAGAGTGGAAGAATTACTTTCCTTGATTTGCAACTGACACTCTTGTTAATACAGCCCAACATGCTGTTTATTGCCTTTATGCAGCAAGAACACACTGTTGCCTCAAATTCAGCTTATGGTCTGCTATACCCTCCTCTCATCCTAACCCCCACAGGTCCTCCTAATGCTGTAGGCTAGCCAGGCATCCATATTCTGTATTTGTGCATGCAGTTGTTTTATCCCAAGTGCAGGACTTTGCACTTATCCTTCTTTACTAAGTTCATTTGAATTATTTCAGACCTTTTTTCAGTTTATCAAGGTCAGTCTTTGTGTCCTAAAAGTCACTGACACTGAAATGTGAAACAGTTGTTAGCAACTTACCTTTAACTGTATTTTGTTTTCTTGAACAGTGAAACCAATTCGTAATTTGAATGGACACTCAATTGGGCAATATAGAATACATGCTGGAAAAACTGTGCCCATTGTCAAGGGAGGAGAAGCAACAAGAATGGAGGTAAAGTAATCTTGAATTTTTTTTTTTTCTATTTAGGCATTTTTTCCACATGCCACAATAAGAAAATGTCTTCCTGCCTAGTCCAGAGGTACAGTGTTTTTGACCATGTTGCACAATGACAGTAGAAAATAACTTTAGAAATACTTAATGCCATTTCTGTATATAACTGAACATCACTTTGGGACTTAAGAGCAAAGCCTTGCAATTGCAATACCACTACTTTCAATACTCTGGCTCTCTACTGTCTTTCTAAAGTTGAAATACTGGACTGGTGTGATGAGCAGCTTGAAAAATAAAGCTTGTGCATTCCACAAATAGAATAAGCATGGAGGTTAGTGGTATATTTCTTCTACTATCCATCCTATTGTCTCCTGCAGAAAGGACTAAGGAATATTAGGAGGGTGAGGTGGAAAAAGTTAGTCACAAGTTTCCTAATTTAGCATTGTGGATTGGTAATTTTTTTTATTAATGATTTGTTGTTAATCTAGTGCCAGCATAACATTGACTGAGCAGTTTGTTTAAATATAGCCAATTTGGAAGAATTTAGAATTCTTACACTGTTTAATGGAACATCTTGATCTTTGAGGAAAGATCACTTATAAAAATTTTTTCAGCCTTTGCTGGTTTGCTAGGGCTCAGTTATGCATTATGAAAGTCAGTACATTTCTCAAATTATTTGGGAGCAGGATCCAGATTCCTACAGTACATTTTTTTTTCTTTGCACATTTGTATGTATATTTAATTATATGTAATATTGCATGCTAATATGAAAAAACCCCAAACCCATTTGCAGTTGAGAGAGGAACACAGCTTCTGACTTTCTTTTTAAAAAGTTGATGAAAAATTCACTGATACTTTTTTTTTTAAACTTCACTGCAGCTGAATAGTTGAGAAATACTTTGGGATTTTTTTTTGTCTTAATGTGTTATGACAGACAGCTTAAACACTATATTAACTGTTACTTCCATAGTATTGGACCTTTAATTTTCAAACTAGTCTAAAGCAGGAGTTGGCAACCTGGTCACTGTTCCTTTTCCTCCCCTTTTGTAACCTTCTTCCTCTTCCCCTAATGATGCATTTGCAGCCTAACTGCTGCTTACCCCTCTGCCCCTCCACTAGTGAATTATTACTGATGTCCCAGCTCCAGCCCATAGCTTGTAGATTACTGATCCTGTAGTCTAAAGAAATTAGATACCCAACTCCCATTTAAGAACTCTGGGAGTTAAACATCTGCTTTGCTGCTGTGCTTCTCTGATCATCTTACCCTTAATGATCAGTGAACACATTTGGTAGGCCTTTGTGTATGGTTGATAATTCTGAACATAACTAGAATTCTGTTTTTGCAAATAGGCATCTGTCTCACTTACTGAGGAAATATGCAGCTCAGGCAATGGGTGGGTTAAAGATGCTCTTTACTTGCAGCTGGTGGTGAGCTGTACCAGCTGCTATCATCAGAGACATGCTTATAGAGGACAGATGAAAAGAAGTACTTTCATTATTGGAATTCCTTGTAATCAGATTCTATGCATTTTCTTACATACAATACACCATTTCCTCAAAAATTAGCCTAACTTCTCCCAAAAAAGTTGGGGGGAAAGGGGGAGTATTGATGCATGTGTGAAGCAGGGAAGGTGATTTTCTGCTGGGGATAGGAGCACCTTGCTTTTGGTTCCTGCTTCACAGTGTAGCACCTGTTGCATTGCTATTCAGGCTGCTGAGGAAGTGAGTTGACTTAATGTCTAATTGCTCTTCACTCCAGAGGTGTTATGGATTGCTTCTCCTTTTTAATCGTCTTGATGTTCCACTAATTAAGCTTACCCTTTCTAATGGCAACTTTGCTGTCTGCTGGCTGCTTTGCTTTGTTTCATAGCTTTGGAGATTCTTCAGATATTTTCAGATTCATAGCTCCACCCAGAGACCAGGGTTCAGGAGCAACTAGGGGTACAGGTTTTGATAAGCAGAAAAGGGGGAGGGAGGGGATTTATCTGAAAATTAGGCTCTGTTCCTGCTCTCTGCAGCCATAAATTGGAAAAAATCTTTTTTCTTCATTCTGCCTTTTAGAAACAGGGTGTGCATTATCATATTCCAGGGTGCGTTATATATGAGATAATATTGTAATTTACACAGGGCACATGGGTGTTTTCTGGTACTTTAATCTGTGTAGTACAGGAGTTTATTTCCAGTTTAGCCAGGTGTTTCACAATAAACTGTAGTTTCTTAGCTATGTGGGAGGATGCAAACTAATAAAAACTGATTCTTAAGACAGCACTTAATTGAGGGGTTGTGAATTGTGCACTTGTATAAATGTTAGTATTTGTGGGTTTGAAACAAGTTAGCTTTCCTGACAATACTGCTTAATTAAGCAGTTATTTGGAGTCTCTATTATTTTTTTTTTGTGCTGTATGAATATCTACTTTGAATTTTTTCTGAATTTACTTGGCAGTCAAAGAACTCATGTTAGGTACTTGAATCACTTCCTTGTCAATTCTTCATATTTTATTTTACTCATTATTAATTATCTTTGACTTTTCTACCATTCAGGTTTTTTACCATTGATCTTTACTTTCATCTAGTATTTCATGACTTGTTTGTGTTTTTGTTTTCCCTTTTTAGGAAGGTGAAGTATATGCTATAGAAACCTTTGGTAGCACTGGAAAAGGTGTTGTTCATGATGATATGGAATGTTCTCATTATATGAAGAACTTTGATGTTGGGCATGTGCCAATAAGGTTGGATCTGTTTAAGTTAAATTTACTAGATAACTAATCTTTACTTTTTTCATTTAGGGCTGTGGTTTGGCACAGCAAAGTTCTGACCTTACAGTAAGCCTTTCGGAGTAAAAGAGTATTATAAATGATGTTCCTATGAAATGTGCTATGCTATATAGGTGCATTTGAGTACTAGAATATTCACATATAAATTCCTGTATTTATAAACTTTTCATAATTCCCTTCAATCTCCTCTTCCTTTCCCAAAATGCATTTGTTTCCCTCCTTGAATCCCTCTGACTTTTGGCTCTAGAATCTTAAGTAAATCACCCCTTTTGAGAACAGAGAGAGTTAAACTCTTGGGGTAGGGACAGAAATTACACACAAACTTGGTATGTGCGATCAGAAACTGGTTCACATCTGTAACTCAAAAGAACTTCAGTGCACATAAGCTGCTTTCAAAATGGCTGAAACCAGTTTAAAATAAACCTGGATAGATGAAGTATTGGCATTAGATTTACGATCCAGATGCCTTGTTCCAGGGTGACCCAAAACCCTCAAACTGACCACAACCTTTCCATTTGATAATAGGTAAATCTTTTGGTACACAGTAATAACAGAAAAGAATAATACAAGTTACCAATATAAAGCTACCAATCCTAGGCCTGTCATCAGAGTCAAGGTGCATCTGACTAGAACTCAAGCTTCACTCTGAGGTTTTGTCATGAATGTCATATGGCAGTAGTCTGGAGGCTGAGGTACCCCTCTCCTCCCCCACAGTGGGGTGGAGGAGATAGGCCAGTAGTATGCCCTCTGTCCATGTGCCTTAGGTTCTCCTCTCAGGGATGACGACAGTTTGTTGCTCTAAAGTCTCTCCTTTTGTAGTCTTTTTTTCCTCTTGATGATGCTTCATCCGTGGCTGTCACTGATTGGTCTCTTTCTGGTCATCTACTGTCCATGTTCTGTCCTATGAGCATATTACTTTGTTTCAGAAGCTTATTACAGGCACACATCCTAATTGGGGCTTTCTGGGTCTTTTCCTAATCTGATCTGTTCTCCCAAAACTGGAACCTCAGGCCCCCACTCTCTTGGACCTTGTGAGTTGGTGCCACCTTTATCTCATGCTATGGAACTGTGGTATACACAATTTTCCACGCTATGTGTGCATCCATTGGCCTTGTGTTAGACACTCTGTCTGCCTTAAAGGCCATGAGAAATGTGGGACCAGGACTTCAGAAATCAATTAACTCTTGCTGATGCCCTGAACCATTATTCTAATGCACGTATATTTACTGACAAGGCAGTTCCCAAAAACAAACCTGTAAATGTCATTTTTTTAGCCATCAGTAGTAACAAACTTAACTAGTTTAAATTAGATTGGTTTATTGAACTTCTGTCCCAGATCCCCTCCAGATTCAAGCAGTCTGTTTCAGCCGAGCAGGGAGGCATGCTGTAGCACCCTCTGGCTTCTGGCCTAGACCACTGCAGGCATGTGACTGCATTTCTGGAATTGAAAGTAAAAGCTTGTTCATTTGCTTATTTACTCAATCTATGCAGCTTGGATTAACCTGAGAAGATTGAATTGATTTGGCCTCTGGCTTTTTGACGGTCTTTACTTAGTCTAGAAGTAATCTTAAAAGCCAGGTACAGACATTACCAGTAAAAGTTTCTGGTCACTTATACACTGGTCTGTACCCATCACAGAAGTTTGATACACACAGGGTTTTAAAAGGGCAGGACCTGGTCTAAGATTTGTCCTCCCCACCAAAGGGCAATGTGTGTTCCGTTTGCTGCCAGTCTAAACTACGCTGCTTACAGCAAACCACATAACTTAGGTCAGTTCCACCTCAGGCTTTTTGAATGTCTGTACCTAGCCTTTGTCAGCTTCAGTTTTGGTAAAATAGATACCTTTTTAAAGTAATGGTTCCTTTCTTTTTGTGTGTTATGTTTGTGACGAGGTGTTTAGCAGAATACGCAGATTTGTTGGAATCTGCTGGGGCCGTGTTCTGGCCTAAAGTAATTGTGATTAGAGTAAAATACTCATACCACTGCAAGTATTAGTGTGGTGAAACTTCATGTGCAGGGCTTTTCCAAGCCTCTTTGCTGTATCCACAACATTTAATATGTGTGTAATACAAAAAAGTGTTGCAAAAGGAATTGCTTATATCTGGAAATACCAAAGTTTTAAGATGCTTATTTCTTTGGCAGTATGCCATACATATCTGGAGGATTATGTGTAATTTATACATATTCCTTGCAGTTCTTACCAAGTATACAATTTCAGAAATAAAACTTGAATTTGGCCAGTTTTAGTGGACTAGAAATTTTGGATCTATTAAGGACCCTTTAATATTACAAGTGAATGATTGTGTTACCACTTAAATGATATCTCTTTCTAGGGGAAAAAAATCTAACTGTTACACTATATTTTGGTGGCTTTTAAATCATCCTAGTTGGGCTTTAATGTTTACCCCTTAGTGAGGATGATGGGAAGCTAGCAGGGGTGAGTTTACACTTTCCTGTTCTGGTTTGCAAAGCCAACAGGGCTTTGTGTGTAGAGGTCATATTTTTTGCAGAGAGAAACATTTTTTTGAATGGCGCTTCAACTGGTTATCCAAAATCACAGGCCAATTCCCCTTCCTCCTTTACTGATAATGGTTCTGTAACAAATGCTGTTTGTCCCTTTTACCTTTTTCTGCCAGTTAATCCAATGTATTCTCTTTTCTCTCTAGACTTCCCAGAGCAAAACACTTGCTAAATGTTATCAATGAAAACTTTGGCACTCTTGCCTTCTGTCGCAGATGGCTAGATCGTCTTGGGGAAAGTAAATATCTAATGGCTCTGAAGAACCTGTGTGACTTGGGTATAGTGGATCCGTATCCTCCTCTGTGTGATATTAAAGGCTCATATACAGCACAGTTTGAGCATACTATACTATTGCGCCCAACATGCAAAGAAGTTGTCAGCAGAGGAGATGACTATTAAACTCAAAGCCATGTCAACACCTTTATACTCTAGGCTTTGTTGGAAAACATTGTAAGAGTTAATTTGCAACATATTGTCTGTTTTAACGGTGAACTGATACAATACTTTCCCTGTTGGGAAAGGAAGGAATTTGATCAAAGGCAAGTCTTCTAATGTAACTAACAAAGGAAAAAGCTTTCGGGTCTCTAGAAATATTTCAAAAGTTGCTTCTATATTTTCTGTTCAGGGAAATATGTGCTATACGGCTCAATTTTTAGTTTGGAATGTGTTACACATTTTGTTTCGAACATTTATGAAGAGATGCTTTTCAAATATTTATATTACCATATTCCTACTTGAATGCTTTGAATGACTACACCTGATTTCTGCACCTAAGGCCTCTATGGCATTGCCTTTTAAACTTCCTGGAATCCATTTTGTAAAAAATAAAGACAAATTTTCAGATCTTAAAAATATATATACTTTTTAAAGTCTGCTTATGATTCTAGATAAGTCTGCTGGGAAATTGTTTATTAAATATTTAGGAACCTCCAGTTGCCACTTATTGTCTTGAGATTGGGCCAAGCTTATCATTAATGTAAAAGTTGACATTCTGTCACTTAGTTAACGGTGCTATCTCTGTGGGGAGCTAGACCAAGGACTTTTCCATTCTTCACAGAATAGGGTACACTGCAGTGTCAGCCATTTCTTTTCTTGTTGAGCATGGCTGTCTCCACTCTCAGCTTCCTTCGTACTGGAACTTGCTAGTGAACATGTTCTGGCCAACTCCTTTGGTGCTGTCAGTAGGGATATGCTGTTGTTCTGCCTTGGAGGTTAAATGCGTCATTTCATAGTCACTAGGCGGCAGCCCATCCAGTTGCATTAAAATGTATGGCTCCAGATTCTCTGCATGCCCTGTTGCATGGAATTAAGTATTTATTGATCTTGATTCCCTCTCTTCTCAAAGTACAGGATGAGTACTGATGCAACTTACGAACAATAATGAGAATGAAAATCATAAGTATTGGTCCATAGTTGAATCACATTTTTGATGAGTGCTTGACACTTCTTGATGTAACAGACATAAATTTTTTTTTGTTGCAACGGCTGACAATCTTATTTGTAAGGACCTTTATAGACAAGGCTGCAGCATGCTTAATGGCACTGCCTGCTTATTGTATATTATTGAATCACTTATGTTGAAATTCTGCCTAAAATTACTGGTAACACATGCCAATTTCTGTGGTCTTCAACACAAGTGCCTTAAATATGATTTGCATAGGAAACAGTAATTCTATTGTTCCTTTATACACTATTTAGATGGTCTCTCTTTTATTTCGGGAGACTTTTATTCCTTAGAAATATTACGTACTTTACCTCCTTTTGTGGTTAGACAGAGCTGTATTTACTTTTCATAAAAACCTGATAATATATATATATGAACTGCAGCTGTCCTAGCCTCCTAGTTTGAGGGGGGTAATATAACATGTCTTAAATAGGAGAAGAAACTAAACTAATTAAATCTTTATTTATCTAGAAATGGGTAGGAGAACCTCATGCACTTAATTCATGTTTGTCTCCACTTGAGAGTGTTTGTACCTTGCATGTTATTTCCAGCCAAGGAGTGTGCAGCAGCAGCTTCATGTCTGTGCACTGAGTTCGACCAACATCGGGCATTTCTCTGATTACTGTGGACTACAACATACTGAATCCCTCACAAAGGTGAAAACTGAGTTTTGAAAGACTTGTCTATTTAGGAAAGGGTTGTTGGAAAGTCTTTGGTATCTTACATTTCTAACTATATCAGGGTCAGCAGTGGCACTAATAGACTTGCATTCTTTTGTATTGGGAATTGTGAATCCCAGTCCCTGCTTAAAGGGGTTCAGGTGTCTGATCTGGATTTGTGAATTCCACATACAGAGCCCAGCGCTGACTTCTGGGTGCAGGGATGCTTATTATCATACCTAGGGGGAGATTCAAAGGCTTAAAGTTGGTTGGTTTTATTTTCCTTCCTGTTTTTGATGAAGGATTTATCATTTTGCCGTTGCCTTTTCATCATTTTTTTTGGCTGCTTCCAAAGGAAAATGCTTTCCCTTGTCTCTCTAGAGGGTGATCCATTAGCCATTGTACTTATACTAGTACTGGTTGCTTGCTTATTAAAGAATTCAGCTGTATCTTGTGAGCAGTTTGCTTACAGCCTTTTCTTCTTCCCTCTCCTTTCCTGTCCCTCCCCGTAAGCCTCAGTCTGCTAAGAAGGCACTATTAGATTGGGAAATTATGACTGGTCTTGGTGGTTTGATTGAGCTGGCTATTTTAGCCTGCAGAAATGCACCTCAAAATGGGGATAGGCAAGAAGATTCTGACTGCATTTTGAGCCTGATGGTCTCCTTATTCAAGGATACAAGCAGGATCTATTTTGAAGGGGGAGTCCCCAGCACGATGGTGGGAAAAATGAACATTACCATCTTGTAAGCAAGAAAAACACATTAAAACTGGTAAGGTACTTCCTGTCTTCATTGGGATGCTGGTGGACACAGGATGTAGCGTTGGGAGGCCCAATTAGAATGCTTCTTGCAGAATAATGTTTTGAAACCACAAAACACCCAGGCACATCCTGCCTTCAGAAAGCTGCAGCCCTCTCCTAGCAAGAACAGAATTCTGTAGTTTTCTGGTATGACACAAAATATATGGATATAGCCCTTAACCAGGCGAACTTGCCACTTCAGGCCAGATTCTGCCCCACGTACTTAAGTTGAAGAGTTCTTATTTTAGGAGCAGTCACTGATACCAGTGTGACTACGTGCAACACAAGTTATTAGCTTAAGCAAGGGTGATGAAATCTGACCTTGTACAGAGCATCAGTTGACTGACTATTACCTTGGAGACTTGCAGCTCACATATCAGTCTCCTGTAATGTATTTCAACTCTGGCTGAAGTCTCCTAGTGTAGCAAGCCCTGATATTTCTCTGAAAGTGGGGAGGGAGGGGGGAAGGTGTGGGATTTTTTTTCTTTTAAACTAATGCTGTTGATTTAGTGCAAACGTATTAAATGGCATGCTGTACTTCAAATTGCAGCACTTGAACTCGAGTAGTGGTTGTAGCACCATGGTTTTCCAGAGCCTATTGTGCAGCAAACTGACTGATACTATAGCATGCATTTTAAGTGAATATATTTTTGGCACATTGTATTGTGCCTTGGAAAATGTTAGTAAGTGTCCTGAAAATGAAATAAAGAAAGCAGGTACTACTTTATAGCAGAGAATTGCTGCTCTTGCTAAATTTTCATTTACTTTCCCTGGCAATATTATGTCGGCTATGGGAAAACAATATTCATATTCTCATAGTCTCAAAGAGGTACAAAAAATGTTTAAGATGGCATCAGGAAAACTTAATGCCATAATTTGTAAATGCTACTGGGATTCTTCAGTGAAAGTTTTGAGAGTGTTGGTTGTAGTTAGTGGCATTTCGCCAAATTTCTGCTTGCTTCAAATATTTTTCTTGTGGGAGGAAACAATTGTGGCATATGATTGATCAATGTTTGGTACAGAATTTGCAGTTAACAAGAGGTATTTTTTTGTGCAAATGATGCTTTTTCAGAGTATTCTTTTTCTTGATATGAAGATGTGTTCAGAGATAAGATGCATGGTCTTAAGAACATAACAAATACCAAGACCCAGGGTCACTTTAATGAGATTTTTTTTCTATATGAGTTTGAGACCAGTGCTTTTGTTTTTATAATTTGAAATGTTGAGCACATTTTTAAAAGTAAAAACAATTAATTTAGAAAGAAGTGTGTTGTGATTTTTTTTTTCTTTTCTTTTTCTTTTTTTTTTTTTTTTTTTAAGGGACTTTTGTAGCTAAAATTATGATGGCATCTTTTTGTTAACACACACCCAGCAGTTTTACCAATCAAGGTAAAAAGCAGTCATGTTGATTTTTGTACAAGCACTGACATGTTTGATGGCTGTGCAAAGTTCTAAAGTATCTTCTAAAATAGCAAATTATTCAGACAAAGGCAAACTGCAAAGGTGCCTGATAGACCTTTTTTTTCCCCACCTCCCCCCGACAGGATGCTACATGTTGGCATTCATATCTTTTTTGTAGACTTCTTCAAATATGGTTAAATCTGACCACCTTGGTACAGAGGACAGCAACAAGGCTATACCACAGACTTGCACAAGAGGCTGTATATAGACATTATGTTTTTATAGGTTTAATCTGGACTATAGCCATCACTATATACATGTGGACATCTATAGTCTGAATTAAAATGGCTCTGGTCTGAACTAACTAATCATCACTGAATGAGGATTAAAGTTAATGCAAATTAGGGCAGTCTGAACAGGCAGTTTAAACTGTATTAATTCATGTGTGTGTGTACACATACATACAGCAGGTATCTAGGGCTTGCTATTGCTTGTGCTCACCACCAGGTGTGGCACCAGAAGCCCCATTGTCTCCACAGTGGAAGTGGAGAAACGCATAAAACCTCCCTGATGGTCAGTGATTATCTACTGATGCTTAATTTGGATTCACATTTGATTTGAATTATGTGATGTGAATCAGTTAATGGTGAGCACATCTACAAGGGCCATTGTTTTTTGTTGTAAATAGTTTTTTATTTCAGTTCCTATATATGAAAACATTTTTTTTTTTTTTTTTACACGCTTCATCAAGATATTGTAGACTGCAAGCAGCAGCTCACTTAACTACACTGGTTTAGGGCCCTTCAGGCACAAGCTACAGTGGACTGGAGACGAGCAGGAGCCATCTTGGGAACCATTAGAGTACAGTGCCTCCATGTTGCCAGTCCAGCAAAGAAAAATCAGCCTCTCTACTTCAGACATGCAATCCAATTTGGGGAAAGATGCATGTGGTACATGATTAAATTTCCCCTTGAGGTTATATTTATGTTTAGGAGAAACTACAAGCACCTTTTTGAAATTCTCTTTATTTAATTTATTCCATTTGTCTCTGAGATCTTGTATTGTGGTAGTTATTGATATGGAGGGGGAAATATGAACTGACTTTTGCAATTCGTCTCCAGTTATTAGGCTTTTCCCTAGCTTATTACTGAAGAGGAACCTATTCATTCTTGTTGAAGAATGAAATTCCTCCCAAAGGGATTTACTTATCTGCTTAGGAACCTGGATAGCTGAAATACTGTCACTGTTGCTTAGCTCTGAAGGAGTGTGTCCCAACATCTGATTTTTTTTTTTTTTGAAATGGCATTCACACAGTGCAAGCAACAGACCAAAATGGACACTGTTTAAAGGGGTTAGGGAATTAGTTCCATATGGGGCAAAACCCTGACACCTTCTGAACCCCTCAAGGTAGCAGCAGGGGAGATTTGGTCTTACAGGAAACACTGAACTGCTATTCTCATTTGTACAAGAGGTAGGGAATAATCATAACAAGAAAACCAGAGAGGCCATGAAATCCAGCCTGCTCTGCTGTTTCTATCAATTTTATGTGGAAGGTGTTTCATATACTACAGTGGTAGTACAAAACCAACTCTTACTTCAAAACCAAGACACACAAAAGTTGAAGCATCAGGGTACCATATTTAATCCACTAATTTTACAGACAGTGGTAGAAGAAGAAAAGTGTGCAATGCTTCAGAGACCTCTTTACCTACCTACAGTTTTAATGCTTTATCTTCCTTCAGTAGTTATTCCAGTAAAAGATGATTTATACCTGGTGCTGTTTTTTTATAATTGAAACTAGATATAGGTGATCAGAATTTAAATCTCAGTAAAACAGTTGCTTTCCACACTGTGCATGTGTTTGAGGTAATTTTCTAACAGGTGAGGTAACTATTTGCATAGGTTTTATGAGAAATAATCTTGCACCACAAACAACTAATCTTGACATTAGCTAGAGAATAAAGGGAAAAGTTGACTTTTTATTAGGCACAGGCTTCAGGTCCAGTAAATTCTCCTGAATTCACAGAAAACTAATACTAGCAGTAAGAAAAATGAAACAAAGTATGAGTTAGAGATATTGAAGCATAAATCAAAATGTAGAAGATTATACTCTATATCATTTATGCAACTTCAATTTTAGTGCAGTTAATTTACCATGTTTTAGTAATTTGTGCTAGATATTACTGAGAGTTTTAAACCTGGAAATCTGGAGCACCTATTCACATGATGGAGCCCTGCTCTGAATGTGCCAATTAGCATGCATGAGAACATGCTAAGATTGAGTCTGCTGGAGCATGCTAACTAGTGTGTTCCAGGAGCCTCTACATCATGTGCATTCAGCATCCCCATGTTTCGCAATAGCGGCAGGGCCACTTTAACTAAAGCTCCTTCAATGAGCTTTAGTTAAAGTGCCCCTGACACCATTTTGAAGTGCGGGACACTGAACACACATGACACTGCAGGTGCTTTAATTACAGCAGCTCAGAGCTGGTCTAATTAAAGCACCCCCACTCCTCCCAGAGGATGTGTATAGCCAGATACCCATAATGTTTTGAGCTTTATGTGCTTTAGAAGCCTAACCTCTTACCAAGATTTTCTCACATTTCTTCACTGACAAGATTAACCATTTCAGATCAGGAATCTTGTTCCCTAGAATTTAGATATCTGATTAATAATTTTACAATCCCTTAATTTCAGCCAAAATTCTAGTAACTTCTGCTTCCCCCATCCCCATTTTCAGAAAATACACTGTTGTGTAAATAAGCACGAGCTATTGTTTCCCTCTGAAATCTTTTAAAATTTTGATTTAAAATCCTATATGAATTTAAAATCCCAATTTTAAAATCCTGCATGAATTTGTAGGCATCTTTCTTTTCAGTATTGTTTCACAAGCACCAGTGAAGAAAATGGTGAGGACCAATTTATCCATTACTTATGAGAGATTTTTGGGGAAGAGGTGTTCTGAGAGGCAGGGGAATCCTAATAATTTAAAGAACAGTTTTGCTTCTATCCGATATTTGCTAGAAACTCTTTGGTAAAATGTTAACTATTAAGAATTACACTAATGCCTGTAGACAGTAAGAATCAATATACTGTAAGAATTATCCTATAAAATGTACAAAAATATATAGAAAAATAACCATAATTAGACAAATTAATTGTAAATCGAGATTCATTTTTTTCTAAACCAATTCAAAGATTATAAAAATATAAAAACAGAACTTAAAAATAGCCTGAGGTAAGAGTTAAATTCAAATTACAATTACGTCTTAAAAAAATAGCTATATAGAAATTTTAGGTACTTTGAAAGTTACCTACTGTCCATATAAATTTATACTAATAATTTTAGAGTGCTTGCTTTAGCTAGTACAAAAGTGTAAAACAGTGTACAATGATTAAGGTAAAGTAAAAAAAAAATACTGTACATGAATTTTCTTTAAAAAATATATGCAATTTATGATGATCTAAACTCTTACTGTACATGGCATATTGGCTTGGGATTAACTGCTACTGTGTTCTTTCAGATGGTCAAATTCTGTATGCTCCTGGCTTTCAGATGGTGAGATAGGACATGGTACTTTATAGTGTCCATTTGCCTGAGTAACTCGCTGGCTGTAAAACAAGATGTAAGCTTGAGTCTTGCGTACTTCTCCCATAGTGCATATGTTGAGCTTGGAATCATTGCAGTGTACCCAAAATCCTAGAATGAAGTAATATTTCAGTGTAAAGTAATCCAGTATCTTAAATCGATGTCCTGCATTGTACTTCAGTTGATTTAGTGTCTACTACGATTCATTAAAAACAATTCTCTGAAAGTGAGAATTCCTTGTATGTATGCACTGAAACGCATCTTTTCATTTGGTTAAAGCACCAACACTAAATTTTACCAAAACCACAATTTAGCCTTCTGCTTTTTTCTATGGCAAACTTATGGAAGTGACTGATCTATTGTATACACTATGGTTTACATGCAGCTATTCACCAGGAAAAACTAAACAAATTAAAGCTCTTCACAGCTGCTCTGGTATCCCCTTTCCTTCCCCTAGTGTTTTAGATTAGTGCTGTCTCAGTTTTCTTGACCAAACAACTGTAGTAAATGTTTGTCCATTTTATTTTAAGAAAGTAAGGACCCTGTTTGTAGTGATTTACAAAGGAACTAGAACTGTAGTTTCCAAGAAACTAAAATTATATTTTTGTGTTTTACGAATGGTCTGTCCATACCTCCTTCTGAGTTATAGCAGTAGGCAGTATAGTGCCCTGAGCCAAATCCTTTCCCATGATGCATTACCACAGCAGACAAGTCATAGATAAAGCAGTCGGGTAAGAGGGACTTGAGGGACTCTCTGCAGCAGTAGGGCTCCATATTTAGTATCTGATCAAAGCTAACATGTATACCAATCTTCTCTCGATGATTGCGTCCTGACCACCTGGAAAATAAAATTAGCTAAATGTGTTTTGTGAAAGACTAATAGATTATTGCAATGAGGTCAAGTTCCCACAAAATCTCTGTACGTAAACTACTAGTGTAACATACTAATGTCTTTGCACAAAGTTTGAGCTTGTTTACACAATTAGCCTATTTACATATTTGTATATAACCCTCAAAAGTTTCCACTTACTAATCTCTTCTTTCACTTCTTCATGTCAGGTGTTTCTGAGGGCAAAACTTTTTATCACAGCTTAAAATCTCTATAGTTCCTGCCCCTCCAGGAGTCCAAGCAGATCCTTCTATCTTTGCCTGTACTCTTATGCCAATGAGTCTTCCAAACTGAAATACATATTTTAAATCAGTCTTTCCTATAATGAATCTAAGTCATGCCTCCCAGTTGTTGATTCCTGGTATCAGGCCCCCATTCAAGAGCAATTCTGTACCCTCCCCAACCCAAATTAAGATGCGGGTTTGGGTTTGATCTCTAGTCCCTGGCTTTTCCTGTTGGCACTCTTTGAAAGTTCTAGTTCAAATTTGGTAAGACAACTGAACTGCAGGTTACACAAAGCCTCAGTAGATTGTATGTGAACCTGAAATCACACCACTAAATGTAATCCCCAATTTTACATATATTGCTATGACCCCTCTGTGTTTAGTAAACTCTCATGGTATCAGTGCTAGTTCACAAATCAAAATACTGAATTGTATGTGGTTTGTTTTATTTAATATAACAGCTGTATCTTACTATGCATATAGAGATTCCTAAGTCTCACTTTCTCATAGAGAAAACAATGAATGGTTGAGGTCTTCAAAATTCAGAATCTCTTAATTTTTTTCTTGGTATTATTGGGAAGCAGTAGGAACAGAAACCTCACTTCTGTGCCTGCAATATGAGAAATAGAATGCTACTGCCAAGAAACAGTTTTCTGGAAATTATTTGTCCTCATACTAGGGAACTTAAATAACTGCCCACCCCCACTCTTGAAAATGCTATTTGGGCTGGATGACTACTTAAGGAGTTTTTGGGGGTGGGGTGCTGACCCTTCCTGGCATAGCAGTCAGGAGGAGGGGGTGGAGGTGGTAACTGATCCTATCTGCCTGGGCCCATCTACCCTGCAACCATTGTTGGGGGTGCTGGAGAGAGCAGATGGGTGGGGTCTATACAGAGACTAGCCCAGAACTCCAGCTTGGCTGGACAGATAGGATGGGGCCGTGGGTGAGCAGGGAGCAGTGTCTGGGAACAGGATGAGCAGGCACCAGGATTGCGGGGCAGTGACACTGGCAGTAGCAGCCACAAGGAGCCACCATCACCAGGGCTGTCGGAAAGCTGAGTCTAGCTGTTGTGCCACTCCAGTCCTGCTGTGCACCCAGGGTGACAGGATTAGCCCCATGTGCCACAGCACAGGCTCCTCCCTGGGCCAAATGGGGATGAAGAACCCACTGTGGGCCAGATAAAATCCCTTGGCAGCCCATATCTATTTTGCTCACTCCTGTTCAAGACCGACTATTTAGAAATATTTTCCAACTGGTGATTTTGCTTGCTGCCCCACTAGACAGAGAGCATGGAGGAACACTGACTGGACTATTCTTCCCAAAAGATATGTTTGTAACATCTGGAAATAATTCCTAACTCTGCTTACCTGAATCGTTTAAGGTGTAGTCTTAGAACTTGAGGTAGTTGACATACCATAAGCTGTTTCTGGGCTTCTGAGAGGGTTACTGGTTTGGAAGAAAACTTCCTGCGTTTTGCTGTGATCAAACACACACATTAAGTTATAATAAATATATCATACTCTGGACAAAACAGTTTTAAATACCAGTTGTTAAATAAGCTCACATTTAACTTCCAACTTGCCCACTATTTAAACTCTAAATGATGAGAACATAAAGTCATCTTAATATAAATGCATGTTTTTGGATCCAGATCATAAGGATTATTTTGGAATGCCTGGCAATACAAAATGCCCCTGAATGTTTCAGAATACTTCCAGGGTATTCACTTGAGAAAAAAAAACACTTCAGCTATTTACATCAAGGCACCTAGTACAGACTGTTGATTTAACTGAAATGTACCTCACCTTTTTAATTACTGTTTCTTTTTCCCTATGGTCTCAATGCCTATGTTAATTAATATTTACATGGAAAACATGTAACATACTATATACATGAGTACATACTGCTTTTACTCACTGTTGCACTGATCACACGCATATATCTTTCCTTCTAAAGCTTCAGTCTCTGTAAACTTGGCCAACATTTCTGTTAGCAAACAGGGGTTCTGAGATGCCATCTCTTTCTCATTGCAGTGGTACCTCTCAGGAAACTCCAGTGACAGATCCCAGAACGGTTCTATAGTATTTGATTTATTGTCACAAGCGAGACACGTAACCTGTAAAGCAAAACATTTATTCAGTCATATATTTATCCCAAACCCCTCCTTTTTTACAGTTGTCCCTTAACACAGTGCATGAATTTTTAGGGATCGCAAAAAGAAGAAATGTTAACTAGAAACTGTACAAAACTTCTTTTCTCAGAAGTAACTTTCCCACACTAATTTTAATGAAGGGTTGGTTCTCTCCCTTTAATAAGAACTAAAGATAGTTTCAGAATGGTCTCTCTGGGATTGCCCAACAGAAAGAGGGGCAGTTTGAAACCTCTTTCTTAAACAAATATCCAAAGCAACAATTTACATGAATTGTTAACTACCTAGTTTTACTAAAATCTTACTGATTTCTTTTGTTTTAATTACTGTATGTTTATCCTTCTTGGTACATTTTCTAGGGAAGGACTAGATTGGGAAAAATGTCCTGAAAGAAAAAAATAGCAGATAAAAATAGTTCATTTCTTCTGTTAGTAAATGGTTTCATCATTCACGGGAGGGAAATACACAGCCTTAAGACAAAGTTATAGTCAAGAAATGTCACGAGACTCAACCTGAAAAATTAAATGTAATACATCCAGGGACAAAGAGCCCAATATTTATATGGGCTCATATATTTAAATATGGCTGATATTTAAATTAAAATAAGATCCATAAAAATCCATAATATTTTCCAAAATACTTAGAACATGACAAGTTAAATATGGCTGTGCACTCCAAAGCCAATGCCATGTTGAACTGCCTATGGAAAAGTATGCAGTTTTTATAGTTGTTCTAAGACCACAGTCCTTTCTACTGCTTCATGCGGAATAGCTTGGAAGGGAGAAATTTGATTTCTTTAGGACTACAAGCAGGCATCTCAATGCCAACACGAGGATTTGCATTTACAATACAAGCCAAAAAGAATAGCGATCTAGAACGCCTTACACCTATTAACTCTACCAACATTACTCCCTTTCCTGTTTTGCACATGACTAACATAAAAGTAGTCCACTCACAGGAGTATTTCTCTTTACTATAAAAACTCTTCAAATATTGAATTAGATCTAGTTTAGACATAGCCAATCACTAATTAGGGCTACTCTAAATCCATCATTGCTTTGTTGAAGCCAAATATACTGGAGAAATCTATGGGTATTTAGCAAAGAGTTTTGGCACTTCCAACGTTTTGCAGATCCTCCACAACTGTGTTATGATGCTATAGTTATAACATCCTTCCCACAGGAGAGTGATCAGACTTAAATGGAATATCTTATATAAACACGGATTGACTTGACAGTTACCTTGGTTTAGAAACCCAAAATAGCTGCACTGGTGTTATATTTATATGCTCATTTGATTCTTATAATCAATGTAGTTATTAAAAATAATTCCATATCCTGACTAGGTATTTAGCTTTGCAGCCAGCAGGGTGATTACTGATTTAATTAAATTATTCATATAAACATTCACCTATCTGCTTCCATAACCTATAGCTAAGAGGAAGAATGATAGTGCATACCATATTTTCTCACATACCCCACTTTTCTTTTTTAAATAAATCAGTTACTGAAAATTGGGGGTGGGGGGCACAGGACTGGTAAGTGAGAAAATACAGCTAAACTCTGGGACCTTCTCAAGGTACCAGAAGCTCGCGTTGGGTTAACAGTGGCTTCTGCAGCAACCAGAAGCCTCTGCTGTCAAAAAGGGAGCGTAACCATGCATGTGCCACTCAGGGCACAGCACAGCGAGCACATTCGGGCTCCCTAGCTGCTGGCTGTGGACAAGAAAAGCCTTCATGCAGCATACAGTTTTATTTTTCCCTTTCCCGCCTTGTATTCCCCAGGCAGATGCTGTGGAAGCTGCTATTGACTCAACATAAGTCTATATTCTGGCAAGTTGGGCTCAGCTCCACTATTTCTTATCTTGTGAGCAGCATTACCATGGGCAGCTGCAGGAGGGGAGAGAAACAGGAAAGGATTTGGGGGTAGTCATTAACCCCCTGGCTACTGATTGCAAGGCTGTGGGCAATTTCTCCTTTAGTAGTAGCATCTGTAGCAGCAGGGTAGCATCTGTAGCAACTGCTGAGGGAGAAATGCCTGCAGCCAACCAGCCAGTAGAGGGTTAATGGAGCTGCCACAGGCTGTTGCTCTCCTACCCTGCACTAGCCCATGTTTATGCTGTTGGCAAGAAAATTATGTTTTTTTCCACTCTGCCTTATGAAACCATGGCTGGCCATTGTCTCCATTGGTGCACATGGCATGCGTGTAAATACGGTAACTATCCCTCAAGCAACCAGGATCCAGAAGGGATCAAAATAATTATACAGACAATAAAATAAACCCTCTTTAGTCCTCACTGCAGGGAAGAGGAGGAAGGATCTTTTATGAGGAATAAAATGTAATAGGAGTCCCTGCCCTCAGAGAGAGATAAGGAAAGGGCCTCAGCACTGTGGGGACAGAGCTGCTTTATCAGTGGAAGAGAACAGCTCCCATCAGGGAAACTCCTGCAGGCAAGCATCAGGATGGGTCTAAAGGATGCTGGTGAGCCAACGACCTACTGTTAAGAGACCTTCTACCAGGAGCCCTTGAGTCGTCACAGCTAGGGGAGGCACTTAGTTTGGCCAACAGGACCTCTTCCTTCTCAACCTACCTCACCCACGGGACCTATCTACTGACAGAAAGTGATGCTGTGGCAGGAAAATGTGGTGGGGAAACAGTGCAAGGGGGAGGGGTGGGGGGGAGACCAAGGCCTATCCCATGTATGGAGAAAGAGGCAGTGGCAGGCAGGGGCACAGACTTAACTAGCTCAAATACACTGCATCTTAAACTAACGTTCAAGAAATCTCCCAGATTACTACCTGGGAAATTTCAGTCTCTCCCTTCACCCTCCATACCATGACTGTCCAATTCACACTCCGCTGCCCCCAGGCCCCAGCCTCCCAGTGTGTTGGGCAAGGGGTGGGTGTACAGGGTGAGAGTGCACCTGCAACAGACATGAGGCTGCAGACTGGCATGATTAGGAATCACCTCCATGGCCCAGCAGGCAGGACCCAGCATGGGAAGGCAGAGTGGGGTGGCAAGACTTGCTGCTGCCACTGGGACTCCTGCGAGGAGTAATGGATGGGAGGAAGCTGCACTACCCTCATCTCCCGCTGCCAGTCGCTTGCATACCAGGACGCAGCTCTATCCTGCTGCCATCACCTGGTCACGGCCACCACTCCCCTCAAGCCACCCGCACTGCCCCTCACCCCCTTTTCCCTCTGGGGTAAAGCCTGTTAGCCTGCAAGGTGAAACCCAGTTTCCTATGTATTTCTCCTTTAAAAGGAGATCATCCACATTTTTCAAGGCAAACAGAAATTCTGGATCCCTGTTTATTACTATGCACAGCTTTAACATATGGTAAAGCAAAAGCAGCATTTGTTTTTTTTTTCAAAAATGTATGATCTATTTTTAAAGCGTGTTTGTCCTTTCATACATTCTTGTGACCCATGGGTTGAGAAATGCTGCTTTAGAAGTAGCTGACAAATTCTGGTAAAGGCAGTGTGATCTACTGAACGTTGAAAGTCCCTCCCTTCCTGCTCCTTGTGTGTTGGTTTTTTGCCTTACTTTCTCTTTTCCTCATTCCTGAGGAAGTTTGTCTTTACAGTGTATGAAAAGCTATTAATAGCTGTAACATCAGCTTTCAAACCAAGACTTCCAACAGAATTCTTTTGCCAATATTTGCTCATGAGTAAACAGTCATATCAGCTTCATCTATAGCAGAATCCACTAGCTGAACAGCACACCCATATCCAGGAGGAGTGCACTCTTTCAAAGTTTTCAGTGCAACACAGGCAGCACCTCCACTGCAGGGTTGAATTTCTCTCTCTATAATATTTGTTTTTCCTTCTAAAATACAAAACAAAACAAATACATAGAGGATACAAAAACTTAAAGTTATGTTTCTGAAATTAAACGGTTTAAAACAAGTTTCAGGTCTCATTCTTTAGAGCAGGGATCTCCAACAAATAGCCTGTGAAGCCCCATAATCCAGCCCCTATGCCTGACCATTCCAGCACACAATGCCCGAGATGTGCACTGGCACTGGCTGAGACTGGTCCCGAATTGTGCCACACAGTGCCCACTTGGGCAGGTGCCCTGAACTAGTCTGGGTAGGTGCCAGCTCTGCTGGATCAGGGACAGGGCTGGACACAGGCATGGGCAAACTGGGCAGCCACCCAGGGCCCAGGCAGAAAGGCCTGGAAATGGTAATTCTTAAATTGTTATCATTATCTCTGGCGAAGGGGGGCCCAATATTAAAAGTTCGCCCAGGACTGCCAGGAGTCTAGGTACAGTGCTGATCAGGGAGGCAAAAATTACAAGGGCCTAACCTTGGACCAGCCCTATGCCACTCATCTGTCCCTAGGGCCAGATGAGCTTGACACCTGTTTCAGAGCAAACATAAAATAAGTACTATTTGCCATAAAACAGCAGCAAATGATCTTCTCTTGCATGATCTACATGTTAGTCATCTCACATAAGCATGTGCCATTTCTTTGCTGGTTAGCACAGTAGAGAGTATGTTGCCAGTGCTTTAAGTTCAAGACCAAGAAAGAACAAATCACTATTTGGTTCTCAGAAAATTGGCAAAGGAGTGGGATGAGAGGAAGTTTCAGCTTTAAATTACTGCCTGGCCTCCCCCTAAGCTGTAGGCTTTAAGTGCTGAAGTCAGGCAACATCCTGAAGCTATAAAGTATTAAAAAATTCACAGCGGAGAAGAAAACTGGAGTTTGGCACGGTTCAAGGGATCTTTTTTGTTACTATGCATATCTGGAGCATAAAATTCAGATTAGCTAATACGTTTCTGCTGTACAAACAAATGATTATAGTTGGACCAGGCATTTATTTAATTGATGTGTTACTTGCATGAGCATTTGTGGAACATAGGTGCATAACAGTTAGTGAGCACAGCAGCACAGGAAATCTGCCAAATTCTGGAGTTCTAAATTCAGTCTGGGGATTTTTGGTTCCCCAGAATTTCCTTTCACCCGTTTCAGTTAATCTTGAGATGATGATGAATCCAGCACTACTGTTCCTTGCCAGTGCAATTGATATAACATTACTGAGTTCTGCCTTCCCTGCTATGGGAATGCTGTGCAAGAGGCAAAACAGATCCTATTTTGCCCCAACAAGTTAATTTGTAAAAAACAAAAAGCAAGTGAATCTGATCAGTGCAGAAGACTCTTACAATGATGAAGAGCTTCAGTGATTTAAACAGGACTCCAGGCAGGTGTAAAGGTCCACTTGCACAGATCAGCTTGTTGGATCATATCACGTAGCCCGTTAACAGTGTCACAACACTTCCATGACAACATCTATTTTTTGTCTCCCGAGTAGGGTTCACAGGCTTTTGTCAAACTTTCCCACTAACATACAGTAAGTGAAATCAATACTTTATGAAAAGCAGACCCGTTACTGAAGAGCAAATAATTAGATTAATTCAATTTTTAAATTCTCCAAAGTGATTACTAGAGGAAGAGCTGATAAATACTTTAGTTTCTGTTTGGTAAGAAGATCAGTAGCATATCTGAAAAGGAGAAATGACTTCCGGAAGTCAGTCAGCATATGAAATCTGTCTGTTCCTATGCATGGTCTGCTTCAGGGCCATCCATCTTTCTCATGGCTGGGGGCTGCACGCCACCCCAATCATATGGTATAGGAACAGGTCCTTGGAACTTCCCTTGGTGGCATGCAGCCCCCTGGATTTTCTCATCCTCCTACCATGCAGACTGCACAATCAGTACTCCCCACCCTTCCTAGACCCATCACTGCACAGCTGTGGGAGAATCAGCTGCAGGAGTCTACAGGCTGCATGCCATCTGTGCACCTCCAGCTGGACAGCCCTGGTCTACTTGTTCACCTCATAAAAGGAGACTTAGCCGAGGGAACATCTCATCAGTACCTGTTCACATTAAAATTCACTTCCAAAATAACCTACTTGATCCTTTCTTTTTTCATATGGCATCAGATATCAGCTTCCAAATCTATAAGCGACTGCCTGGTGTTAACTGCTCTGTACAGATTTCATCTGCTCTGTTTAGACATTTGAAAAGATTGCAGCTTTCAACTAAGTGCTATGTTGTTTGTTGAATACCTCATTTACTGGGGGGGTTTGCCAAGGTGTTCATCTTGCAAAGTGTTGTATTAAAGTGCCCGTATCCAGATTTCAGTCTGTTCACCTTGATCCACGCTTCTCTGGCAAGGTTGTGCCCAAAAGGGGACTCATTTGGCATTGGTATAAAACACTGTAGAAACAGATCTAATCTTTCCCATTGGTCAGCCCGCTCCATTGTTGCCCATAGGTTGGGTTTAGCATCTCCAGTCTCTTCCAGAAACTTGTGGGCTTTGTGCACAAATGGTTTATGACTTAAGCCTCCATTTATTTGGGTCTTCAATTAACAGTTAATGGAGCAGGTGATTTTTATAATCTCTTGCCTTTATTGCCAGTAATGTTTGCACAACAAAAACATATGGATGCTTTTTCATCATGAACATGATCTCTAGTAGATCTAACTTACTACTAGCCAGAGTTCACTATGAACTTTGAAGAATGGAATCCCCCAAGGGTCAGTGCTTGAACCAATATTTTTCAAGGTATGTATCCCAGAATTCCCACATACAACAACTAAGCGATACATGTACACTGATGATATCACTATAGTAGTCCAAAGAATTGATAGGACAAAACTGTAAAAGACACTGAGTACAAGTTGTGTGTGAAGTGGCTAGTATTTGCTTTGGATTTGGCCGATTTGGGGGACAGCAATTTGATTTGAATCACTGTCCCGATTCAATTAGGCCAAATCTGATTTGGAGATTCCACTGCTGCCGAACCTCCTAATCAGCCAGGCCCAACCCTTGTCCACTCTCCCAGCCCAGTAATGGCTGCTCTTCCCACCCCAGCTCCCAGCACTTGTTAAAAAAAGCCCTGACTCAGTGGATGCTGCCAGGTGGGGACATGATTTTGCTAACCAAAATTACTGCACAATACAGGCACATCCATTACACTCTTTTCTTGAGTGTAAAGTTGATACCTGCATCATGCAGGTATCAAAATTATGCCCGATTAGTTACTGCACAGTAAGGCACATATAGACACTTTACTGCACAGTAATACAGTGTTAACATAATTTAACACCTGCATGTGTGAATGCCAGCCTATTCCCACTTACTGTGCAGTAAATTTAAGTCTGTGTAAATGCTTGTGTAGACACACCCAGTTGGTCCAATACAAAATATCACCCTAAGAAAGCCTTGCCTCTCAAGAAAGGCGGCATGCTATTTGCTTCTCTAGCAGCATGATACTAGCAAAGCCATAGAAACAGCAAACCACTAATTGATCAATTGGGCTTAAGAAAATTGTAAAAAGGAGTTGAGGGCTATGCACGTTCCTTGTACTGTAACAGAATATATGGTGAGGAGCAATAGACAAGATCTCAGACATTTTTAAAGACTCATATTTCTCATCTCAAGCAGGTATATAGAGTGATTTTATTTTCCCTGTAGTTCAAAAGATAGTTTATTGCAAATTACCTTCTGAAACCTGATAGACTCTGATTATATCACTCTATATTGAAACAGAAATTCACAAATTCAGAACCACTCTCCTGGAAACATTACATAAGGCTTAATCAATATTTATTTTACTGTTTTGTAATGTGTGCCAATGCAGTTAAGCCTTGCCCTTATACTTCAACAACAGATTCAGGATTTTGCTGATGTGGTCACAGGTTGTTCTTTAAAAGTCACTTGTAAATGGGAGGAGAAAAAAGGCTTGTGCCCTTATGCTTTGGAGAGAAGTTCTAGTATGTTTTTCTCTCCCTGCTATTAGAATTTAAAGTCCATCTTAAGGCTAGAGGGAAATTGCGAGAATCAAAGTTAAACAAGTTAGCGGGGAATCAGGCTTTAATTACTGCAGTAGTTATTTAATGAGTCTGTATATACACCCAACATGAATCTTTTCAGTAAGACATTTTCTGAAATTACCGAGTCTTTTAGTTTAGCTTTGACACTCAAATTTATAATTAAATTTTAGAATTTAAAATTAATCCATTGAGGTGACTGATACAATTCACAAATCTTACAGATTTTCTTTTGGATGGTTTCCCCAGACCCAAATGCTTTCAGTTCAGTTTACAGGGACATAGGTTGTAGCCATGTTGGTCTAAGGACATAGGCAGGCAAGGTTCTTTGGGTAAATCTGGTATCTTTTATTAGACCAACTCATTCCATCCAGGAAGAGCACACGCCAACTGCAGATGCTTCCGCAGCCTGACAAAGGGTATTTATACCCGAAACCTTGCAAAGAAGAATTGTTCCAACTATTTGAGTTGGCCTAATAAAAGATATCAGATTTACCCAAAGAACCCTGTCTGCCTTCAGTTCAGTTTTGAATTTCACACACAAAGGTAATTTTCTAAAAAGGAAAGCGTAGATTTCTACAACTAACAAATCTGGTAGTAAACAGAAATCATCAAATGCTTTATTATTTAGGAGCCGAGACTAGAGAATCTATTTGAGAAAAGAATACAGATCAGTGGATGTGTCTACACATTCACAAGTGTGTTTTTGCTAAGGCGCATAAAATTTAGTACCTGCATTGTGAGGTACTAAAAAAAGGTGCATTAGCTTATTTTAATTCACATTAAAGCATCACAAAAAAGTGTGCATTAAAATAGGCTAGCGCACATTAAAATGTGTAGCACCCAGTGAGTCTACTCATATTTAACATTTCACATTCTTCCATCACTTTGATATACAGTCCTTTGACTATATCATAAGTTTAGAGTTTGTCCATTGCTTTGGTGTTGGTTCACCTGTACTGCTAACTAGGCCTGTATGAATATGGAAGTATTTGATTTGGATGATTTGGAGGACAGCGATTCAATTTGGATCGCTGTTCTGAGCTGATTTGGCCTAATCAGCTTCAGAAAATTCGGCACCAATTCAGAGATTCGGATTGGCCAGGAAAAGGCAGGCACAGCCAGGTGACTGTAGGTTCTCCTGTGGCTCCTCCAGCTGTGCCTGCCTCTCTCCTGGCAAAGGGAGCCGCAGGAGAAAACCCCATGGCTGTCCTGCTCAGCTCCATCCCTGGCCCTGGCCCCAGCCTAGTTTCAGCACTTGGTGAGTGCGGGGCATTTTTTTTCCCCCC
>JAGPOW010001296.1:53203457-53215218 GCA_030014935.1 Caiman crocodilus
CCCCCCAACTGCAGAAGCAGCGATTGGGGCCTCTGGGTGCTCATGGCAGAGCCCCCCCATGCAGCATGGAGCAGCAGGGATTGTGCCTCCCCCCCCCCCACTTGGCACCCATGCAGCAGCTGCCCCATGGTGTGGGTGCAACGTGGCTCGGCAGGGTGCTGCATACTACCTGGGAGCTTGGGCCGCTGGGGCTGAGTGGTGCCGGGCTCCGGCTGACACGAGGAGCTGCCCACGTGCCCCGCCAAGCCATGCTGCACCTGTGCAAAGAGACAGCTGCCACATGGGTGCCAGGTGGAGTAAGGGGGCAATTCCCGCTGCCCCATGCTGTGCAGGGGGACTCTGCCATGAGCTCCAAGAGGCCCTGTTTGCCACTCCTGTAGCCGGTGACTGAAGCATTAAAAAAAGCCCTGTACTTACCAGCTCTGGCAGTGGTGATCAGGGGCTGCTGAGGACTCATGGCAGATCCCCCTGTGCAGTGCAAGGCAGCAGGGGGCAGTGGAAATCCTCACCCCCTCACTTGGCACCCATGCAGTAGCTGCCCCATGATGTGGGTGCAGCGCAGCTTGGCAGGGTGCTGCATGCTGTCTACTACCCTACTGCCATTTGCCCCCTTCCTCCTGGAGCAAGCTGTACCCGCATACCGCGTTAGCTGGGCATGCGAGAGCAGTGCAGAGCCCTTGCTCCCACCACTGCAGCACCTGCATCCTGTGCCCCCCCAACCTCCCTCCCTGAGTAATGTGCCCCCTGCTCCAGATGGGCAGCTTGTCCCAGCTCCAGTGCCTCTCTCCCCCATGCCCATTCCCTCCCCAACAGACTTACCAGCTGGAGGCAGCTGTTAGCTGCCTGTTTAGTCTATGGCCGAATCTCTGAATCTTTTCCAAATCAATTCAATTCAGATGTTTCCAATCGATTTGGAGCTTTTACTTGGTCTCCTGGTTCTATTCTAATTCAGAGATTCTGTCCCTGAATTGGGCCGAATCTCCTTAGAATCAAATCAGCTACCAAAGCTTTGCACTGCTCTACTGCTGACAGTTCCTTTTTGATTAAGCGCTTTAACCTCATGACCTTTGAAACAACTATTAATGTTATGCCTAACAACTCATTCTGCGTTGGTATTCTGCAAAGGCATAAAACATTTTGTTGTTGTTGTATAACAGAAGTGACAAGTTACTTATACAAGTTCAAAGACCTTTCTTCAGCAAATGTTAAAAAGACTTCAAAAGACTGCTCAAAACACAGCCCTTTCAGCCATTAAATATTAAAGGAACATTTAGGTAAAGTGGCCTGCGAAACAGGAAAAGACAAAGCTAAAAAGATGAAATTCAGGCCACACAATATTTGTTACTTTTGCTAAAAACAGAGGCTTTTTAGTCAAAAAAGATTTGCTGATGCAACTGCTCCATTTGAGCTATCCAGGCAAACATTCCTATAGTCATCAACACAAAATGTTTGGCAGCTAAGCTTATACTAGCTCCCAAATTGAAATAGTTTATCCCAGGAAGAAGACTTTTTGCTGCTATTCCTGAATCTACATTAGAGGGGTTTATGGGCATAGTTCTTGCAGACAGGAATGATTCCTCCTCTTTTCCCAGGTCTACACAGCTGTGTTGGGGACAATTAAGAATACAGCAGCAATTCAGTTGATAATTGAGCAATTATAACTTCCAGACTAGTTTTGTTGCCAGTAAGCTTATCAAAAAACAAAAAGGTGGTTAGAAAAAGGCTACATTTTAATTGCTAAGGTTCTGAAGTGTCAAGAGAATAGAAGTCAACATAATTAGCGGTCAGAAAAGTGACTTCAAAAGGTATAATTCGTTTAATTATGTGAAAAACACAATAACAGCAATGGTTGTAGTCAGCCTTCATAAAAGCAAGTTTTCCCAATACTATGCTGGAAATTCCAGTTAATGTTAAGCTAAACAGATCTGCTAATTCAGTTTGTGAACCCCTTAAGAATTAGGTGATCACTAAACCTCTATTGGCTTTAGCATTGTGGGGCTTAATTTCAAAACTGTTGCATTAAACTCACTGTGCCATCTTGATGCCAGTGATTTACAAAAACACTAACCAAAGAGAATTTTTACAGGAAAGCCAATGTTTCACAACAAGTAGCCAGTTGCTATTAAATTTCCTGCTCTTGAAGTGTTAGATAATGGCAGCCTTGTACTGACAGCTCCACAAGGATCAGCTTACAACAGCAGGTATAAATCAATTAACACTCTGACAACAGTGCCATGTGGAGTATGCTCATTTCTGAAGTGGAAAGGAAGTAATGTTCCCAATAGCATGTACAATCATTTCCCAACAGAGTTATGAAACACAGACAACTTATTGCAGTCCTAGGCTGTGAGCAATCATTAGGAGTCACTTAAATCATGGTTAGACTTACCAATTCTTGTGGGTTGCTGCAGCATAAAAAGCAAGTTCTGTGGACATTTTGCAGATGTGTTCTGGTAGCTCCACCCCTTGGCGCTGATTGGCAGAAAGGCCCTGGTGGGAAAGGGATGAGGGAGCAGCTGCCTTTCCTGTGGCCCCACTCCTCAGCACTGATTGGCAGAGGGGCTAGGGGGAAGGAGGGACCAGGGGGCAGCAGCCATCTTTTCTGCTGCCTTCATGTGACCCCACCAGCTGATGGGGCCAGGATGCAATGGCAGCGAGGACCACTGGCACCCACTGAGGAATCAGCATTTTAAGTTTTTTTGTTGTTGATTTCAAGGACAATCTTGGATTTTATGGTTTCCACGAAACCTGTGAAACCATGATTTAAGTAGATAGCTAACAACCATCCTTCCTTCCATGAGAGGAGGAGATAAGTTGTTAACCCACATTTCCACTAGGTTCACACTTGAGAACATGGGCTGGCAGGATAAAGATTCTTTCCCCTGTAAGATTTCAGCCTCATCCTGCCAGTCACTAGAATCTGACTAGTGTATAAAGACTGACAGAACATGAAAGAAATAGTCTTCACAGTCTGAGCCCATATTCTCCTCCTTGGTTTAGATGCATTCAGTTCTTTTCTCTACTAATTTACCAGTAGGAAGCAAAATCTATACTTGGCAGAGGGGAAAAGTATCTTATTTCAGAAAAAGTTATTGTGGTAATCCAAGATCACAGCTGAACTGACCTCACTCAAATAAGCTTTTCTCTATCGAGGAACATCTTTTTGCAACAGGTGGTACAGAAATTCGAGTATCTGAGGGTTAACATTTAGCTGGTTCTCAGGACTTTACACAAATAGGCATACTTCAACTGCACTGCATTAAGCTGCTACTTAAATTGCTTCATGCACTGATGGAATACACAGAAGTATTTCATAAGAGCTCTTAAAAAACAGCAGCCAAACAGAGGACACAATGAAAACTAGCTCATTTCATTGGCAGTTTGCTGTATCATCTAAGGAAGAACCCCAGTATCATGAATCAGTGTCCTGTGGATAGAAATCAGACTCACAAATGTTTCTGTATTAAGAATTTCAAAATCCATTTTAAACGATTTACTGAAACAGAACAAATTATTTATAAGGGATAGCAGTGAAATAGACACATTTTAAGCCCTGAATAGCAGGGGTGCTTGTAGGGGCCAGGCCAGCAGCAGCTTCTGTACTTGTGTCCTCCTTAAGCAGGTAGCTGGGGCTGGAGTCCCAGTTACCCACCACTCTTTACAATATTGTGCAGGAGTCACTTAAGTGAATGCAAGAATTACCAATATTACGTAGTTTCTATGATCTTTTCTTCAACAGAGCCAACCAGATGCTTTTAAGTGTAAAACTTCAATAACTGATCATTAGGAAACAAGACACTATCTATGTCTTTATGTTTCTTAACCCCAGCAGTTAATGGATACCTGATGTAGGTATCTCTCTCAGGTTTGAGATATTACACACTCACGTTGAAAAACCATTTACTTATGTAGAAGTCAACTTCTATAACTCAATAATAATTTTTAAGAATATATTTCAGTTATGAAGTATTTCACATATTTGCACTTATTGTTTGAAGCTGTTACTTTAATTTCTACTAGGTAATTCCTTTGGTACAGACAATGATTACACGCACCTCTATATATCATTCAGTATCCTTTTTCTCGTCCCTTCTTATTCATTAGCTCAACTAGGCAATCCTAATCTTTCAAACACCTTACAAAGATATCATCTGGTTTATGCCTTCAGTGATTTCTACAACAGATTGAAAAAAAAAAAAAAAAATCCTGGTACATACCTGACTTAAAAGCTGTCCATGAAAAATGGTATTGACCACATTCAGAACCTGTTTCATAAGCTTCCTTTGAGAAGCAGGGATGAGAGCTGGGTATCTGGTCCCAGTGGTTTCCAGTTCCTGCTGTACTTTATCTAAAAGTTCACAGAGGAATTCCTGAGCATCTTGTTGGGCATAACCTCGGAAAGCTGGGATTAATCTCCAAACAGAATGGAGCATTGCAAAAGGAGATACCAGTGCCCACTTGCCAGACCACATAACTTGGAACAGAGTATGTAGTTCATGACAAAGAGATATGTGCTCTGAGCTTGGCTCCTTGGGCTGTATAAGTTCCATATTTCTACTTTTTGATGCCCCGCCACTTAGTCCAGAGGATAAACTAGGTCTTCTTGAAGATGAGCTTCTCACCTTCTCTTGATTCTCATTCACATGAAACACAGAGCCAATAACCAGAGGGTACTTCTTAGAAGACCTTGTTTTACCATTGACTGCTGTTGCCAGCAACTCCTGAGTTTGGTTCAGATCAAGCTTTAAAAAACATTGCCGAAAAATAAGTAAATGACTCAGTACTTGCAGAATAGAGTTCATGTAGCACGTATTTCCCAAGTTTCTCAGTCCTGTTACACCAGGAGTCACTGTAGGCCTTCGTTTGATTGGGGAGTCACTGATTTTTTTCAGTTTTACTTCATCTGAGGTATGTGTTCCTTTCAGCTCTGCAGGCGAGTCCAGATCATATTGTACTTTTTGTATGCAGGATGATACTTTTGAGATTTGACTTCGATTTTGTAAACGAGTACTCTTTCTTGGAGGCATTTTTTCCATCTCTGCTTTCAACTGACGCTTTCGCTCTTGTCTTCTCTTCCGAGCTCTATCCCTCTTTTCCTCTGCCTCTTCCAGATGCCTTTCTTCTTCCAAAATCCTTTTTCCAGTAGGCGTTAGCTCAAACCACGTTCTGAATACTTTGCCCATTAATGCACGCCTCCTGTGCCACAAAGCCGTGAACATGCGGTCTTCATTATGAAGCAAAGCTTGGGCACAATCACGTGAAAGGTATGAATCATCACTTGCTCCCATGGATCGCAAAGTCCGGCCACTACGGGTAGTGCAGTCATAGTTTTGACTCTTGATTGCACTTAATGTACTTCTCAACAGTTTTAAGTCACCAGTGGCATTATCATTCAGAACATAGTCATCACAAAGATAACAGAAAACATACAGCTCATTTACTTCCAATGCCACAGGATGACTACTTTCCTGAAAGTGCTTTAGTGCATGCTCTTCAATATATCTTCCACATGCCACATGGGAACAGCTGAGGCATGCCCATACAGATTCTGTAGTATTGCAGTCCACACAATGCCATTTCTGAGGGTTCAGGATGGAATGGTCTTGGGCAAGCCGCAGCCTTCCTACGTGTTTACACTTATCCATTTTTAATACTAAAATGCTAGAGATGGGATAGGATGATGTATTTTGTGAGCCTAACTATTTTCTGTCTGAGACATTTTGACCTGCAAACTAAGAAAAAAAAAGAAAAAGATCAGCCTGAGGTACAGGACAAGTTGTAAGTTATTCAAGACATTTTTGATCACACAAATTTTCAGTTTTAAAAGCAACTATCACAAACTTATGTACAAGACAGCTGAAGTCATGAATTCTACTCTAGATCCTAGTGAGCACACAGTCATATCAGGTTACCCACCGATAGTTAGCACCTTTATTTGCAGTTAAAGCAGAAGAGTCAAGGACCAAACCAGTATGTATACAGCTACTCACTCCACTAGTACCTTTGGTGTCAGGACTGAGGCACTGTGATAATATAAGCTTAATCTAAACAAAGTTACACTAGTTTAATTAAAAAAAGGTTGTACCAAACTATTTATTACACTACTGCAACTTCAAATAGAAATACATACTTGTTTAACTTAGACCATACTGGATTGGCTTTGACTGGTAAATTTGTAGGTATAAACTAACCTGGTAAGTTTTAAATTGATACATTTTCATAGGAAGTTGCAGGCTTTCATTAACTTTTAATTAAACCAATACACTTTATTGTGTTTAAATAAAGCTGCAATGTAGAAGAAAGCGCATGACTGCTTATGTTAAAAGGTGTTTAATAAATGCGCTTCAACTTTGAGATCCATTCCGGCATCTTTTTGGGGGATGAGAGAAAGACTTTATACAACCTGCTGGTGACCTGTAGGAATGACAAGCTTGAAACTTCTGCCCTATGAACACTGCATTGGTCTGAGCTACATACAAGGTTGCACCAATGTAAAGGTGTAATTTTAAACAGGTTTTCAATCACTGAAGATGATAAAGTCAATTTAAATCTGTAAACTTCTGGAGGGGAGTTGAACAGAAAGAGACAGTTTTTAACAAAAACAAAAGTACCCGCAGTAAAGGTTTGCACTGCTTCAACTAAACTCATTTGCAAATCCTAACTGATAAGAATGACAAAAGTAAATAACTCTCTCTCTCTGCCTTTCCTCCCGTAACAGTATAAAGAGACAATCTGGCAACTTAGGTCAGTACATTCTTAAAGCTGCTCACACATTGGTGCTAATATTACTAACAAAAAGGACTAGATAGAACAGATTGCTGGTTTCACTCAAATTAACTCCCTCTAGAAGCACCATATATCAACTCTCAAATATTATGTGAAGATGCTTAAGAGGCTGCGTTGAAAAAAGTAATGTTTTCATTACAACCCTAATCACTTAGTAGGCTACAATTCTTTCATTTTTACAAATTTGGAAGCTGTGTACAAATAGTTGATCATTACCTATTGGGCCAGACCATATTAATGTGAAAATCCAGTGTTTGCTATCCCAGTTATCAATATAGAAAGTTTTGGTATATATATGTCAAATGATGTGGCATTTGTGAAAAAACTAGATAAGAAATGGCAACTGGTTAGCAGAAAAACTTCTATGTACACTCCACCTAGATAATCTCTTTCATTTACACAACATTTTTTTTTTTTTTTACTGATCACATCTACATTGAACTTGTTTTTCTTCCACTCCTCCACCAAAAAAGGTTTGCCACATGACTATACATCTATAGAGATTGTTTTACCATCTAAATATGAAGATTTTTAAACATCTTATAAGCATACACTAGTATCTAACTGTAATCTAGACAGCCTTCTCTACAATACAATAAACAGTCTGTAAAATGCATTAATTGAACTAATCAACTCAACATTCATGATAAGCATCCTCACTTACTCAGGCTTTGCCCCATGTCCTTATTAGTACTGTCCTCAACAGTTAGATAGGTGCCAAACCATAATTCCTAGATTGAATGTGAAAAGCAGCACATTGCTTGGGATTTCTCAAGACCACTGCCATGCTATGAAACAGTAATAAGGATTCAAAGACTGTTAGGGGCTGGAAGGGACTTTGCAGATTATCAGGTCCAGCCCACCTTGCTTTAGGCAGGAAGACAACTAGGGTTAGGTGACCCCAGTGAGGTGATTGTCTAGTCTCCTCTTGAAAACCTCCAGGGTAGGTGACTGCACCACCTCTGGAAGGAATTTATTCCACAGTCTGGATGCCCTGTGAAGGAGTTTTTCCTAGTATTAAGCTTGAAGTGGCCTTCCAGAAGTTTGTATCTGTTGGTCCTGGTCTTCCCCGGGGGTGGCCTGGTGGACAACTGTTCACCGAGCTCCTGGTGCACTCCACTGATACGGCGCTAAGCTGCTGTCAAGTACCCTCTCAACCTTCTCTTCTTTAGGCTAAAGGCCCAGGTTCCACAGCCTTTCCTTGTATGGCTTGCCTTGCAAGTCCCTGATCATATCAGTGGCTCTTTTCTGAACCCTCTCAAGTTTTTCTACGTCTTTATTGAAATGCGGTGCCCACAACTGAACACAGTACTCCAACTGTGGTCTCACCAGTGCTGAGTACAGTGGGAGTATCACTTCCTTAGCTTTACACAAGATGCATTGGTTGATGCATGCCAGCATGTTATTTGTCCTGCTGACAACTGCCTCACACTGGCAACTCATATACATGTGATGATCAATCAATTACCCTTAGGTCTCTTTCAGCCGTGGTGCAAATCAAGCTGTCACCAAAGAGCCTATATATGTTGATGGTTGTTTGCCCCCAGATGGAGCACCTTATACTTGGAAGTGTTAAACTTTCATCTGGTTCCAGTCTACCCAACTCTCAAGCCTGTCCAGGTCTACCTGTATCTACAACCTATCTTCTGACATGACTACACTGCCCCATAACTTGGTATCGTCCACAGACTTGGCCAGCAAGCTTTTTACTCCCCCAACCAAATCACTGATAAAGATGCTGAAAAGCACTGGTCCAAGCATGAACCCCTGAGGGACACTGCTGGCCACTTTGCGCCAGGACAACACAGATCCATTCATGAAAACTCTCTGGGTCCTACTCTGTAGCCAGTTTCCCACCCACTGAACTGTTGAGCAGCTGAGCCCACAATCTTCCAGTTTTCCCACAAGGATATCATGGGATACTAGATCAAAAGCCTTTCAGAAGTCTAGGTATATAATGTCTACCTCATCTCCCATGTCCAGGTGGCGAGAGACCTGGTCACAGAAGGACAATGAGAATGGCAAGACAAAACCTACCCACAACAAAGCCATGCTGGCTGTCACTCAGAATCTTACTTTCTGTGAGTGTATCACACATAGATTTTGTAATGAGCTTTTCCAGGATTTTCCTTGGGATGGAAGTTAGGCTAGTTATATTGGCCTATAGTTGCTTGGGTCCTCCCTCTTCCCTTTCTTGAAGATGGGCACAATTTTGGCCCTCTTCCAATCCTCAGGGATTTCCCCTGTACATCAGGAATTCTGAAAGAGCTTTGCCAGGGGTTCTGTAATGACCTTTGCCAGCTCCTTCAGCATTCTCAGATGAAGTCCATCTGGTCCTGCTGACTTATAAATGCCTAGCTTTTCCATTTGGTATTGTACCCACTCAGCATCTGGAGCAGGGAGGCTGTCAGTTCCAGCATATCCCCTGTGAGCCTTATCTTGCTTGTCCTTCCCATTGGTCTGGTGAAATACCAAAACAAAGTGGGCATTCAGGAGTTTAGTTTTTGCCTGAATGTCAGTTACTAGCTGTCCCGAGGTGTTAAGCAGGGGTCCCTCACTTCCATTTGTTTTCCTTCTACTGCCTACATATTTAAAAAAGGACTTCTTATTGTCCTTGACTTCTGATGATTTGTTGGACCACTGAAGTGTGCCTGTATCTGTACTTACATTTAATCTTTATGGAAGGAAGGCATTTCAAACTAGTCTATTTGTAGGTGACTCATTGCATTTGACTGCGCATTTATTTTTGCAGTTCCCCTTTGCAAAAAAGTAGCTCTAACCATTTTACAGATGGGGAATCGAGACAGGGACTTTCCTAAGGTTGCACAGGAAGCCTGTCATAGAATAAGAACTAAACCCATACCTCTCAATTCTAGGTCACTACTCAATTCAGGAGACCATCTTTCCTCCCAGGTTTTAAAACAAACAATTTATTATGCATCAGATGTCCAGTCTAAGTGCATGCACTTCCTTACAGTACATAAAAATTAAGCCACAATATCTTAGTCTGCAATGAAAGAGGCAGCAGCTGCAAAGTGCCCTCTCCACTCTACCTCACAATAAACCATTTGTCTGGCACAAACCCTTAGTGATTCAGGTTCAGAAACAGTTTTCATACTGATTTAAGCAGCAGTTAAATTCACCTACGTTTCTCATGAAACGGCCTTAGTCAAAAATGTTAAGATAATGTCACATCAGTCTTATTAACCTAAGTTATTAAAGAACTAAAAACTGAGAATTGACATGTTTGGTAACCCATGGCATAACAATGGTGGGGAAGTAGGGCACGAATCTCTAGCATTTATTAAGACAGGAGCACCACAATGGAGCTAGGTGGATACTTCCTTCCCCACCCCAACCCTCCCACACCCTTCTGCTCCCTGCACCTTCCCTGCAGCAGCTCTGGCAGCAGGGAGGGCGGAGCAGCAGCAGCGCATCAGACAAGAGCAACAGTCCCAGGGGTTCACTGCTGCAAGAAAAATATCATCACCATGTTTTGCTGCTGAAAATTATTCCTCCTCCTTCCCCCATCTCTTTTTAACATTACATGGCTAGAAGCCTTTTCCATCTGAAAATTTAGTTTGACAAAAACAAAACCTTGCACAGGAATATACTGAGTTCTGACCAATCTTTTGAAGGAAATTAGTTAAGGTCTGGAGTGAAGTCTGCCTAGTTTTCTTCCTGCCTGCCCTCTTACCTACCAGGGAGGAGGCAAAGTTTCCTAGGCTCCTCCACAGATATGGTAAATTTATTACCAGATTAGAAAGGAATATAGAAGAACTGTTTAGTTTATTGTTACACCTTTATAGATAAGCCTCCAGCCACCTGAACATTCACCAGAAATACAGGAAATGCTTTGAAGAGCTAAAGCTTAACACCTGACCCTTATTTACCTAAGCTCCAGTTCAGAGAATGTGTCAAAAGAACACTGGACTACCTATATTTAAACATTTTTCTTATTAAGAGCACAAATCATTCCACTGGCTTCAAGGACACAGCTTATTACTATACGGAATGTATACTGCAGCCTTTAATGTGCAAAGCAACATAGAATTTGTCTAACTTTATTCCAGCAATGGAGTTGGGTCCACTGAAAGTTATCGTTCACAAAAATCCTTGTCTTTCATATAATTTCTGGACCATCATGACACCACTCCAACACTACCAAAGTAACAGAACAAATCTGGTAAAAGCTCAGAATGCCATGGAAGTTCTTTAGTGGTTCAGGGCTTAAAGACTAATAACAATCAAAAGAGAATAATGCTTTTCTCCAACAACAAAGGACTGCAGAGAAACCATACCAAATTGTTGGGTTGTTACATGGATTTCTTTACAAGGAAAGACGTGAAGAGAATAAAAATGTACTGATGGCTCGGTTAAGCCAAATCACTTTCAAATACTTAGATGTACATAAAGACTGAGCAAAGTTTAGGATAATACATGAGATGAAATCAAGAATGGGAAGATCTCGGCTAAGTAACTTGCTGATATCATCTATTAGAATATGGAAGAATTTCAAGCAGAAATAAAGTTATTTAAAACAAGAATGGGTAAGTTCCTAGACTGGAGAGTTGAAGTAGACGGCCTAGATTAAAGAGTAGTGGCAGAAATCAGATACACAACCTGCTGCTACTAGAGGAGAGTTGCAGCTGGGGAAAAAAATAGAAGCCATCCAACTTGCAGTATTCAATCAGACAAGATAAAGAATTCCCCACAGAAAGTTATTCAGTACCAATTTGTGTGTTGGCTTGCTCCATCCTCCCTCACAGGGTTCCACTCTCTGTACAAGCACAGAAACTGGTCTGAATTAGTTGGCCAGCACTTCAGAGATCAAATCCTCCTTCTTGCAGTTTGCACTAAAAGCTGAGCAAAAAGGATAAGCTAAGTAACAAGAGAGAGACTAGCAAGAGAGTGCTAACAAAAGTGTGTACATAATTATAGCTGAATTCTTCCACAGGCTTTACAGAACCCCCTC
>JAGPOW010001296.1:53218666-53241594 GCA_030014935.1 Caiman crocodilus
AATTTTTTAGGGGCCCCGCAGGCCAGATAGAATGGCCTGGCGGGCCACATCCAGCCTGCGAGCTGCATTTTGCCCACCCCTGATCTATAAGGTGCCAGTCTACTTGACTGAAGATGAACATGGCCAACTATATCGCTCCTCCATTTTCCCATAAGCCTCAAAAAATGGTAATTCAGATTATGAATCTGGGAGGGCTGTGTTATTTTTAACAACTGTAAGAATGGAGTCCTTCAGAGAGTACAGTCATGACTGAAAATCACGCCTCTTACTAAGTGGCCTAACTTTTGGGCCATGCGATCTGACTGTGTATATAAGGCTTGAAACTGTACTGTAGAAATCACATCAGAGAGCTGCCAAAGTAAATGGCTTGTGAATTATAGGCTATCTCTAAGCCAGCTGGAATGCCACGGCCGGCAAGCTGCTATTGACAATGTGTTATTACATTTCTATTCCTTGTGTTGTGGAACAGCTCAGGTATTTAACATTTAATAATAAGCTGTTGTTTTTTCCTGTTTAGTTCACATAGATCTCCACTAGATCTGGTCCACAAACCACTAGGAGCCCTCTCTTTTTCTCACACTGTTTTTCAGTTATTCTTTTGCACTCAAATACCTGTATTTATTAAAGAATCCTTTGTTCAATAACATGTCCTTGGTTGCATCATGCTTGCCCAGCCAGAACAGGACATTTCAGGCTCTGGTTTTGAACATCTCAAAACCCAATTGGCAATTTGGCTTATCCTCAGCATATCATATAGTGGAAGACAGAGGTGCGGAGTATGGTGGGGCTGGAAGGCCCTGGCCCCCCTCGGGAAGAGGGCTGTCAATTGAAATGCTTGCAACTTTCTACGTGCGCATCATCTTAGGTCCTGCTGGAAGGTATTATTTACTGTATGCAAGGTGTTCTGACACAGTGTCCTGTGTACAGAATACAATCAGCTGGGTTAATTTAATTTCTTCCTGTAGCATTTTGCACACAGTTCATGGCTGCTTTTGAAACATTTTCTCTATAAGCAGCTCTTATGAGGCCTGTATATGACATATGCCAAGTACTTTTGCAATTTTAGGATGAAGGCTTAAATGGAAAAGGCCTTTATACGTGTACATGCTCTCTCAACCTGCAGATGCCATAAACTGTAAATATTAAGAATCTTGTTGCCTTCCTTTGTTAATGATGCTCTCTGCATATTACTATCCTTTTAGTTTAGTTTGAAAAGTACATTTGCTGAGTTAATTTACATTTTGCATGTTTTTTTCCTGCTGTGTTTGTCTTTGTATTGTCTTTGTATCCCCTGTAGAGGGAGTACCTGATTGATATTAAGCAGCAGAAAGGCATAGGTATTGGGGAGAGTTAAAAAACCCTGTACGTGTCTAGACACAGTGCAGTCAAGAGGATTTCACTCTGAGTATATCCATGATATATGCTTGCTTCTTATTGGTTGTGACAAAAAGAAACATTTGCTTCATATCCCTAGCATCTCAGGCCAACACCTCAGTTTGAAATGTGTTCAAGGTCAGGACAGGCAAGGTTCTTCTGGTTGGTGTGATCTCTTTTATTAGACCAACTACATAGTTGGAAAAAAGTTCTTTGCAAGCTTTCGGGCACAAACACCCTCAGGCATGGGAGACTCTAGGTCAGGATGCGTTCATCATTACAGTAAAATCAAGAACATCTGTTTCAGTGTTTCCAATTACATTGCTTGTGTTTTAGTTTAAATCTTGAAATTATGTGCATCAGGACATTGGTTCAATTCTCCTCCATAACACCCATGAATATTTGCACTAAGTTTGCACAGGTGGAGCTGATGACAGAATCTAGATAAAACTCTCAATATTTCAATGTTATTACAACTAAGAATGAAGGATCAAAGGATGGTCAAGAGTCCTTAACCCCTGGAATCTCAGCAATTAGTTTGTTCACATGGAAGTGAACAAATAGACATTGCCTGGATGCTCTCACACAGTTTGCATATGTTTCTAATTTGGACCTTTAAAAGCAGAAGAAATGTTGCCTTTCAAAGTATTAGTTACCAAAACCAGTAATTTGTGTGCTGCAATTATGTGAATTGTTTTTAGGTATTCTTATGGCACCTCACATTAGGGTTTCTAAGTTTTAAAGCAGCTGCTTAATTTTCCATTTTGCAAAGCTGCCACATGAATTTGCTTTGTGTTATACAAATCCAAAATAAGACTTTGTTCCTGCTAGCAGCTTGGTTTGCACCGAGATTTTAGATTCTTCACCGATAGCTGGCTGTGATAGCAGCACGTGGGGCTAAAGTACCTTCTGGGAAACAGATGGAAAGAGACTATCAATTAAGCTTTGCCAGGGCAAAAGTCCATTCGTGGTTTAGAACAGTGGAGTCAATCTTTTCATCAAGCGTGCCATAAATTAGTCCCACAGGCTCTCTGAATGCCACTCTGATCCTCTTCCTATGCCTGATTGCTGCTCTGCTTCCTGCTTTCTGCCTTGTGCTCCCTGCCTGATCTGCTACTCTGTTCTCTGTTTCCTAACCCATGCTCCCTGCCTGTCTGCTGCCCTGTTTCTGCTCCCTTCCCTATAATGTTTTTGTGCTGCCTGTCCCCTCCCCATTCTGTCATGTACTATACACAGAAGCTGCCTATGCCACTTGCTGGTTGGCCACCCCTGGTTTAGAGTTTATAGTTCAGTATGGCAGGCATAGGTGACTGGTAGGGAAGGCATGTGGGGGAGGGGGCTTCTGTGCTTAGTTGCTGCATGTCATCCTGCTTTCGATGCCAGTGACACTGCCACCCACAAATTGTGCCCCCCTAGTTTCAGGAGGCACCAGTCACCCATGATGGCAGATGTCTTCCTTTGCTGCCTTAGTAACCTGTCCAGGAATAGACCTTATTTGGGAGCCCCAGTAGCAACTTCCTGTTCCTGCAAGCCTTTTCAATACTGCACATTCTAGCCTTTATACCAATATGCGCCTTTAATCCAACTATTCAAAAATTACACAAGTAATTAGGTAACTTTCTGTCTGTTAACATTACTGGATAATTCCCAGCTTGCTACACCAAAAGTGCATTTCTGACCTATATGAGTTGCTTTGCTGCATACAGTATGCATGATGTCCTATGTCATATGGATCTCTGTATATAAGGTTGAGTCCTGAAATCTAGAAATACAGCCATTTGCTCATTTCAGATTGCAAAAACAGTTTTCAGATTTTCTGGATTTATGAGCTGCATGGAAAAGAATAAATTAAAACATGAGAATAATGTTTAAAAGGAGTGATGAGGTGTGTGAAAAAACCCAACATTGACTGGACCTGCCAAGAGTGCAATATCCTCATAGTTCTATGATTCTGTGATTAGGATCAGAAACTTTCGATCCATAATCCCTTTGGGTGGTTACCACTAGTAAAGCTGCTAGTACAAAAAAGTTGGGATCATGTTTACATGTTGCTCTTGACAATATAGATTCCACCTTTTTCTAAGATGCTGAAGCCCTTACTGCTGGTTCTGAATGATCCTTCTTTTGGTACTTAAGGGCAGCAAATTTGGTAGAGGGATGACTGGAATAAAAAATACTGTTTTTCCACTCTGTTTTCATGGGCTGAATGCATTGTGTTCTGTAGTCCCACCTTATAATACCTAGGGAGAAAAACTGAGTATAAATTTCATTTCTATTTTCTTATCTTCACCTCTCTTCTCTTGTCTTTTCTTTCATTTCTTCTTCACCCACATACCCTCATACTCCTAACCTTCCATAAACCCTCACTGGTGTGTACATGGTCCTCTTTTCAAGTAGTTTTTCTTGCTCTCACCGGGCACAGCTACACATGCAATTAATTAATGCACATCAATAAACTCCAGAGCTTGCTGCTCTGAAGTTTTTTGCTCCCAGGTGTGTTGTTTGAACATGTGCCTGGGAGCAAAAACCTCTGGAGCATATTGCTCCAGAGTTTATTTGTGTGCAGCGCATGGAGCCCAGTCAAAGCAGCCTGGGATGGCAGGGGACTTGGGAGGTCAACCTGTCAGCTCAGGGCTGCTCTGACCGGGCAACCACTGGCTGAGGCACAAGGGAGTTTCAGCACAGTGGCAGTTTGTGCCTCAGCCCGCTGCTCTGCAGCATGAGGGTGCCCTGCCAGCCTGGGCTGCTCTGACTGGGCTCCATGTGCTGCAGAGGGGCTGGCTGGGCGCAAGGGTGCTTCAGTATGGGGGGCCACCTGCTGGCTAACCCCATACTAAAGCATCCTTGTGCCCCAGCCAGCCCTGTCACTGTCTACATGTGTGCTATGGTGCACAAACTAGCACTGCCACAGGGCAGTACTTGTGTTTAGCTGAACTATCCTGTGGCAGCATTTATTAGGCTACTGCGACCTAATAGAGCTGCACCTGTAGATGGTGGAATTTTATTGCAGAGCTAATTAGTCAGCTTCACAGTAAATGTCTCCACTGAAACTCAATCTCTCTTGCATCCATAGGACAGGTCCAATAGCTTTCTGGGCCACGTGAGGTGTGCTGTGTTGTTCCATTCCAGTCTCGTCCATTCATACATTCACTCCACAGTATTAAAAGTAGCATCACGTCAGGCCACTTGAACATCTAATAAATATTAGAATCCATGTTACATCTCTCAAACTCCTCAAACCTTATTCCTCTATGTGGGCTAATCTATTGCAAAGATTGTTTTTGGATTTGAATGAAGCTCCTTTGGCTGCTGCATAATAGATAAGCCATTGAATTGCCATGTGCTGCTCTTAACGCATTCTCCCCTGCCCCATGTATACATTTAGTGACATCTAGCTTTAAAATTTTGACCTTCCTTTGATCTTCTACACAATCATGCATCTATTCTGTCAGGTAATAGCCATATTAGAAACTTCCAAAGCTAGCTAGAGATTTTCTGAGCCTCAGGGACACTTACAAGACCTGACTCCTTTACACTACCCAGACATAAATATATTTGATTTACTGAAGCTGCCAGGCATTGGTCCACAGATTTAATTTATTTGTAAGTTGGTAATGGTTTTTTAGATACAGATGCCAAATACAAAATCAAAAAAACATGCAATAAATCTTAAAAAAGTAATATAACTTCATGTCTTCTTATTACTGTAAAAGCAGGGGGAAAGGTGCTCTGAAAAGGAAATATATATTATTCTGCCTCTATATTAAAACCTTTATAAAAATAAAAGGGATTTAATGCATTTAAAAATTACAATAGATGTTGCTCATGGTATACCTATACTATATTACTAACATTAAAAATATATTTTCCCAGGCCATGTGGAAGGTCCAGATGTCTGGCTTGTTCCTTCAGCATCCGTATAAGGCAGGCTTCAGAGTGGTGTGGCAATCCTGGAAATTTTAACTGTTAAAATTTAAGACTGTCAACACATCAGTAAAATAGCAAGAAGCCTGGACATTTAAGACTTCCAAGTAGACAGGCCGAGTAAACCTTTTCAATATTTCTGAAAGTATAATCATAACAATACTGAATACAGCAATATAGGTCAATGAGTGGGACGTATTGTCAACACAGCATGTATATTTCTTTGGATCTGTTTTTATAACAAGAACATGCAAATATTTATTTCTTTATTTATATGTTCTTCCTTCCCAATAGAGGCTTAGGGTAGCTTACAGTCCGAGAACAAAATAATTTAGAAAACAAGAGAACTAGAAGAGAACAGAACAACTTATGAAAGCATGTTGAGTATTAAAATAAAATATAAAAAAAATCCCTCCCTGCCAAAAACGATATCCCACCATTGCTAAATTGGACAGTTTTGCAGAGCTTCAGGAAGAGGTCCAGGCTCAGGTTCCAGCAGGCTTTAAGGGAGAGGAAGATCCAGAATTGAGAAGCAAGAGCTAAGAATGACTTCCTCTGCCAGGCTTCTTGGTTTCTTTATTTTTCATACCATCCAGGAAGAGCACACACCAATTGCTGAAACTTCCTAAGCCTGATGAAAGCTTACTTAATCATTTTTTTCCAACTATTTAAGTTGGTCTAATAAAAGATATCAGATTCACCCAAAGAACCTTGTCTGCCTATGTCCTTAGACAAACATGGCTACAACATACACCACTGCAATAAGGAAATATGAAGAAAGTTTAGAAATCTTGATGAAGAGATTTTTGTTTTTCTTTAATTATCAGTACAAATTATTTTCTATAGGAACCCAAAGTCCCCTCTCAGAATCAAGCCTTATTATGACTAGGGTGACCGTAAGGAACTCTGAGATATCTGTGACACTACCTTCTCCCCTCTTGCCCCTCCACCTCTCCCAAGTCAGTGTTGCTGCTGCAGGCAGAGGGAGAGGCAGAGTGACATTGTGCATCAGGCAGGTGGGCAGCAGCATTGCCTGTGTGCCTGCCTTCTGGGTGCATTCCCCTCTGGACTGTGCTCTGCATCTAGGAAGCTCATTTTAGTCTTCACCAACTGGCTGGGACTGCCCTAAGAAATCCGGGACAATCCTGGCCAAACAGATGTGTGGTCACCCTAATTATGACAATCACTATACATGCAAACACAATCCTTGACCTGGGTTGGGGTGCAAGTGGGTGTTTGCAGTTCAGGCTTCTGCTTCTACAAGGAGTCTCCAGATAGCCAGAGGGATCTCCCTGCACAGAATTAGTTGCACATTTGGGGCCCAGATTAAGAAAAGAATGCAAGAGTGTAACAATGGGGGTAAAGAAGGAAGTAAACAATACCAGTGATAATATCATGTGGTTTTATGAGGTAACATAAAAGTCCTGATGGATCCCAATTCATTCCCTGATGATGAATATCTTCTGTTTCTAGGAGTGTGTAACATTTGAAAACTCAAACCACTAAATGAACTAGGATGCAAAACCAGATTAATTTTTGTCTTACTACTGCAAACACATCCATGTATAATCCACTGAATTCATTTGGAATAGTCGAACCCCCTCCACTCCCTGTCCCCCATCCTGTTCTGAAAATAGTAACAGGCTGGGATCTTGGCAGACACAAGTTACAGAACACACTGTGTTTTGGAACGTGTTCATCTGAATTCTCATGCAATGAAGGTTCATATTTTTGCAAGAGCATATTTTTTAAAGCAGTCTGCAGCCAAGCACTTGTTTTTGGTCAAGCAGCTGTAGACTGCTTTCTGGGACCAGATCAGGCAAAAATTGTCACTTCTATCTGCATCCTAAGTATTCATTCTGATTCTGATTCGAGAGAATCCTCTCATTACTGAGGTTGTGGCTGTGCTCGTTCAGCTTCCTATCTAGGCTCACTTCTCAGAAATAGGACCAAATTAATTCTTGTTGTGGATAAATTGATTTCAGTGGCCTATCCTCAAAGGATTATTTAAACCCATGGCTATGAAGATCTAATGGCACTGGTAAAAAAAGGAAACTTAAAATCATCTTTTGATTAGGTCTTGTTTTTAATATTTGGTCTGATGTAAAATACGATAGTACTCACAACCTATAACTTAGATATATGTTTACAAGATTCTATTCTTTATTTATTGCTTGGTTTTCTGGTTCTGTGTTGAAATTAAGCTCATGAATATCTGTTTGAACACTAATATTTTTACTAAAGGGCCTCAGGCAACTCCATTTTCTACTAGTCTGCCACATCAACTAATTAAGCACACCTTCAAACAAGCTGAAGACAGTAGTTAATGCAACAGGAATTCATCAATCACATCTCTGCGTTGCTTTTTGGAAGAATATTCATAAAATGAAAAACAGTATCATTTTAAAACTCAGTAGTAGTTCTATTTTTAATCTAAGCCAATTAAGAGCACTAGGTTTAAATTACACTAGCATTAAGAGCCAGGTTTAAATTTTCTGCTAAGCTGCACAACTTTCATGATGTCAGTGGAATTGGTTGCTTACATCAGGGCTGAATTTAGCTGTATGTATTGGCTGTGGTTAATAGACCCATGTTACTCCTAGCATTTATTTTGTGATTCATGGCTCAAGGTTAACAAGCCGAAAAAATAAACTGCAGTAAGTTTTCAATATTCAAAGATGTGAAAACTTGCCTACCAGTCACTTCCTGCCTGCTATATTAGGGAGCTAAAACACAGGCACATGGTAGTAGGAGGCAGAGTAGATTAAAATATCTATATGTATCAGGCAATGTGTGATAAAGTTTAAATTGGATCTGATATTTATCAGGAGTCTGGCACATACAGGCTATTTCCAGACATTAAAAAACACAAAACACAGGACTTTAAACACTGTGAACCTCCATGCCAATCCCAGCACATGCCCAAAAGAGGCATCACTTCAGTTGGACCTGGCTTGCCCAACATCTGTATTGATTGGGCTCTTTGGTGGGGTTTTTTTGGTGCCCACAGTAATTAGCACGCTCCAGCAGACTTGCAACAGCCTTGATTAACTGAGTCTGCTCCACCGCGCTCTGATTAGTATGCGGTGGAGCAGAGATCCATCACATTGATAGGTGCCCTAAGTGACTAAATAATTTTAACTCTGTTAATTGAGCTTCAGTAATATCAGGAATGGGTTCAGGCCATACAGGCCAAGAGAAGTGTACAAGTTCTTTTAACTTCAGCAGAAATTGATGGTAGAATTGGACGTGTAATTTGCCAAACTGGCAAAAAGCAATTGAGCTAGTTTTGGCTCATATTTTACAACTGTGTACACTTAGGAAATACTGCTTCATAGTAGGCAAACACTGGTCCATAATCTGATCCATAAACTGACTGTCTTTTTAGGTTATTTTGAGTTAGTGCTTGTGTTAACACTCAGCAAGTTATAATTTCCAGTTTGAGCACTACTGTCCTTGTGTTTGCAAGCTAGATCAAGATGCAGTTGATTGAAATACTTGAACTGAAAAAAAATAATACATGCAGAAAACAAGTTTTAACTTTTCAAATTTACTGTTTCTATTACTCTGAGAGGTACAGTGAAAGGATGGCAGCCTCCAGATGTAAATATCAGGGAGAATCCTGATCTTAAATGAACCTTTAGTACAATTCACAAAGTTTAGCCAAATAGTCTTTGATTGAAAATGCTTTGGGGATACAGTAGGCTTTAGTTACAGAGTTTGCATTTGTTTTCTCAACCAAATATAAAACAATCATGAAGTGATCCATAGGAAGAAAGATTTTATTTAGTTTTTGTCTGAGTGTCTGTGCTCACAATCAGTGCTTGAGTACTCTAGATTTCAGTATGAAATTAGCAGTTTAGGGGCAACAAAGAATGGTTTTCATGGTTGCCAGCTCTGATTAACATACATTAAACCCCTGGAGTACATTATTTCCTGCCACTGCCTTATTTCAAAACTGTCAATGCCAGAACTCAAAAATAAGGAAGACTAATATTTCTTGTAACTACAACAGATTAAACATACTGTTATTTGCTTTTTTTAAAAAATGTGATTTGGTATTTTCTGTTCTTTTTCAAGATATATGACAGTATTGGACAGATAAGTGTGACATTTGTGTAATTGTATTACAAAAAGTCTATACAATTTAATTGTGACCGATGGGTTATAGAACTGACCCTGCTGCTGATGTGCTGATCCTAGTCACCCCTTTCATTGCTTTCTGATCTGCCTTTGTAAGGACAATAATGCTAGGAGCATGCAGAGGTGATCCATATATTTGTCCCTTCTAGTGTGAAGTACAAAAAAATGCAAAGAGAAGGAACAAAAAGACAGGTGGGACCCACAAAGCAGCATATCATTTCATGTCAGTAATTCTGCAATTAAAAATGATGGTTTGGGCAGCCGGGTGCAAAAATGATTTTCCTGCCATTTCCAGGGCTATGGAATTTCAGTATATTCAGACTGATTACTGAAATCAGAGTCCCATTTTCCAGATGGAAAAGCTGGGCATAAACAAGTTAGGTAACTTGAATAGGTCACACAGAAAACCTGTGTTAGATTTGGGAATATCATTTCCAAGATTTTCTGATTGCCGTTTTATGAACATTTTAATGAGAGACAGGAATTGAGACACATAATATATTACTGCACATGCAACATATTTGAAAAATGAGTGGCCCTTTGTGGTCTCTATACAGAAATGTTTGCACAGCTGTATTAGGAAAAACAGCAGTAGGAAACTTCACCTTCTAAAGCTACAGCTGTTAAATTAATACACTTTCGTATCAACTTCATACACCTTCCATGTTGCAAATATATTCTTTAAGATAGCATATTCACCCACAGAGAAATTCTTGTGGGCGAAGAGTGAACAATAGAAACACTGAGAAGGGATTTAAAAATAAGTAGTCTCTTCCCTTTAAGCTATTTGCCTATTAATTCAACACTTAAAAGAGTTGAGGCTGAATGGTAAGAGTTTTTGTGGGTGTTATTTTTTATTGAACCAATTACATGGTTGGGATAGATTTAAACAAACTTTCAGACATCACAGTACCCTTCCTTGGGTATCACAGGTATGGGTGTTGTGAGGGCAAAAGGGTCCATCGCATGATACAAGTATTGCACAATGGTACAATAAATAAGGTTCTGAAATATCAGTGAAACATTTGAAGTTTTGGGACACCCACTGAATACAAAGGGAATCTGGGGATGCCCAAACATCATAGACTTAATTTTTAGTATACCCTTTCTGCTTAGCTTGTCCATGTGTATGATATTTTCCCATTGGCTTTAGAAATATAAAAGACATATAAAATGGTTAATATACATGATTATACACTACATGCGATAAATCATCATAGTTCACAATTTGTGTTATGACCAGCGTGCATATGTTCAGTGCCAAACCAATTTGATCTTCTTTGACAAAGTACTGTAATTAGTTGAGTGGATGAAGGGAATACAGTGGACACAGTGTACTTGAACTTGAGTAAGGCTTTTGATAAAGTTCCACATGACCTTCTCATAAGCAAATTGGAGAAATGTGGGCTAGATAAAATTACTACAAGATGGATGGATAATTATCTCAATAACTACAAGCAAAGGGTAATTATAAAGGGATCAATGTCAGAACACAGACGATGTCAAATAGGAAAGGATTGCAAACTCACTGGAGGATAGTAAAATTCAGAAGCACCTGGACAGATTGGAAGGCAGGGCTAGGAACAAGATGAAGTTCAATGCAGACAAATAAGAGGTGTTACACTTAGGGAGGAATAACCAAAAGTACAAATAAAGAATGAAAGATAACTGGTTGGGTAGCAATATTGCTGAGAAGTATCTTAGGGTTTTGGTTTGTCACAGACCCAATATGTGTCAGCAATGTGATGCAGCAATAAAAAAAGCAAACACATTCAACAGAAGTATTTGGTGTAAGACATGAGGTGATAGGGCCATTCTACCTGGCACTAGTTAGGCTTCATCTAAAGTATTGTCTACAGTTCTGGACTCCACATTTTGAGAAGGATGTGGAAAAGTTTGAGGGTCCGGAAGCAGACAACAAAAAGGATAAATGAGCTGGAAGGCAACCCATACAAAGAAAGGCTGAGAGAACTAGATATGTTTAGCCTGGAGAAAAGAAGACTAAGAGTGGACTTCAATATCTGAAAGGCTGCCATAAAGAGAGTGAACAACAGTTCTTTCTTGCTGCAAAGAGTAGAACATGAAACAATAGCTTCAAATTTCAGCAAAGTAGATCTAAATTTGCTACCAGGAAATACTTCTTCACGATTAGAATAGTGAGGTAGTGGAGTAGACTGCTCAGGAAAGTTGTAGAGTCTCCTTCACTGGAGGTTTTCAAGAAGAGGGTATATAAGCACAGGATAGGGATGATTTAGGAGTAGCATTCTTGCATTCACGCAGGGGGTTGAACCAGATGATCTTTGAGGTCCCTTCGAACTCTCTGTGTGCGTGGCCCCAATGTCTGAGAAAGGACAGACAACATAGACAAAGGGTCTAAGAGAAGGAGTAATATTGTGATGAAACACTGTATTTATAACCTTGGATCACCTTGCTTACACTCTGTTCACTAAATGATTTCTGTGGGTCTGTGATTCAAGGGAGCTTCAAAAAAAGTTCTCATTCAAAACAAAACAAAACAAAAACAAGTGAACATCACCTAGAAAAATATTTCAGTTTATCTTAAAATGAGTAATTTTCTCCCCAAATTACATCTGTGTGAGCTGCACAATGGGCAAAGTGTAGACCTGGATAAGAAGAGGTTCAGTTTCTCAAAGATGACTTGGCTTTCATTACAGTCCTCTCTCAAGATCCCCCTCCTAGCATCAGTACTAGGTTGTAGGGAGGTAAAGAAAAAATGGAAATACAGGATAGTCCTCTTAAGAGTTCAGGAGGACTTTCTCTGCCTAACTTAGTGGTAGAGGACTGAGCTCTGAACATGAGCACAGCCTCTTATTTATGGCAGAATGGTAGCTGGCAAACATCTTGGAGAGAAAACTAACCAACAGACATGTGGAAAACCTACACTGACAGAGTTTTGGGTACACCCATGAAGTGTTTTGAGGCATGTGAGTAACTTTTGAAGGCTTCAAGTGATGAGATGGTCACATTTTGGATGACTTTAGAAGTTCTTCTTACGTCTCGTGTGAGTTTTTTAGGTTTGTCCAGTGAGTTTCTGTTTTTAGGAGTTGGCAACACTGCCTGCATGGCAGAAGATCCCATAAAATTTACCTAGCAGATTTTCCTGAAGGGTTCTTGGAGTGTCTTCCCAGTGAAAAGAATGTGTCTGGTCCTGGAGGAAAAGAGCCTTCAAATGGCAGGAGCCAGCTGATATAGAAGCTCTGCCTCTCCTTGCCGCCTTCAAAAGTATGGCTCTAGGAGGAAGTATACTGCTATTTACTGAGTCCCATGGGAAGAGAGGATGATGTGAAAAGGGAACTTATACACATAGCTGCCTCTTTTAATCTTCTTATCTCTATGTACTCCCTACTTTTTCCTGCCCTTCCATTGACTTTTCCATTTGGTCTCTGCCATCAGAGAGGATAATGTGGCCCACTGATATTTCAGGGAAACCCTTAGTAGATTTTGTAACACAGTGTCTTTAATTTTTTTAAGTGTTAGGGGCAATCCTGGTTTTAAAGTACTTTTAAAATGAAGCTTTTGATTTTCCAGACTAAGCTATTATTTTGCCAGTGATGATGTCTGACAACATGTATGGAGTCATCATTAAATTATAATATAAAAAAATTACCAGGTAGCATGAGTTCTGAAAACTGCAATTATAAAACAATTAGGAAATGCTGGTTTACATAAGATGGGTGTAGTATAATTTTACTAAGCACCAGTGCCAGAAATTTAAGAATTACTGCTCATTACAGACTGCTGTTTTGGTTATATGAGCAGCATTGGAAACTGTAAGGGATGGTTTAAAAGGGTACCATCAATTTAAAAAAATATACTTTTGAAAATATATACTGTAAATTGTTACACATAACCACAGAGTTTACTAAAACTTGAAGCAATTCAAGAAGACATTCGGCTTCTTTTTTTTGTTTGTTTTCCAGTACAGTGTGTGCATGTGTACGTGCGCATATGTGCACATATGTGTTTATTGATCAATGGAGCTGGGCAGTCACTGTGGTCAAGAGAGCTGCAGCTGACTTTGCAGGTGCTCTTGAAGCAGTGATGGTGATAACAGGCACCTAGCAGGGTTCCCAGACTGCTCATGGCTAGGTGGGCTATGAAGGGGTCAGCCCCTCTCCCCACATGCCTCCCTCTCAAAGTGAGGAAGGGAGAGCAGAGGGCTGCTGGGGGGTCCTAGAAACCCCCATAGTGCTACATATAACTGTACAGGCATTACCTGTAATTTTACAAAATGTAGCCCTACTTAGAACTTCCTCTTTCAACGAGGTAATACTTCCTAATACTTTTGCTCTTTTTTAGTGCTACAGACAGCTTGAGTGGTTTGCATGTTCACTTTTTGTAGCACTACAGACACATAGTGTTACAAATGTGATGCCTGTCCACAGCCCAAGAAATAAAGGGACAGCTTTTACTTTACTTTTTAAAGTGAAAGTCAACCTGTTTGGCATATTTTTCTGCATTGTTATGAATCTTTCAGACCACATCGCACTTGCCATTAAAGACTGTTTTTATTGTTTTGGGGCTGGCTGGTGGTCAACTGATAATCATCTGAACTGCCATGCAGGGTTTGATGTCAAGTCCTGCACTTTTGTTATTCCTACCTGCATTTGACATTGTCTTCATCTTTTTGACTACTACATCTACTAATGTAATCCTTAGAAATCATGGACCAAACCCCATTGTGGTATATGCTGTAAACACATGGGATGAGGGTCCTTCACTGGTAGGTGGGGTTCAGCAGCAGCAGTAAGTCCAGGGATGGGATTATGGGGTGGCAAAGGTAAGCTTGGCTCACTGACAATGGCCATAGCCAGTGGAGCCTTTTGGCAGGCCACACTCCCAAATTCTGTGGTAAACCATGCCTTCTGCTTCTGGTGGTCTGCTGGTAGCCTGGTAAGTTGAATAAAGCAGCGCTGTGGTCTGGGTCTGGTGTGCAGGCCATATGTTTGACACCCTTGATCTAAGTATAAGGCAAGAGACAACTGAAGGATTCAAATATACTTAGATGGGAATATACAAGGAAACAATGAGACAATAATGCTGCTACTGCAGCCAACTAAATACTTAGGAGAAATAGAAATCCTGGGTAGCTCAAGAGCAATCTCTCCAGATGGTCTGGGAGCTGCATTAATGCACTTGAAAGGAAATTCTGTCTATGGTGTTTGGCACTGTCCATGCAGTGTCACAGCTATTTTCCTACTCTAAATATAGAGACATACTGTGGGATCTGAGGCATGAAATTTGGTAGGCTTCTCATGGTCTGAGTAGTTTGCTCCCACACAATGAATTGCAGGACTGAGGCCTTAGTTCCTGGTGTGGTAACTGATGGTAAATATTATGTATTTTTAAAGGTGACCACAGCAGAGCTCTATGGCCAGAAGGATATGACCACAAGTGGGGGTCAGGATCAAGTTGTTTAAAGTGAGAGGAGAAACTGTGCTATATAGAGAGATATCCTGGACTCCTTTGGGGGAAGGAAAATGCATTTTTTGTTTTAGACTTGGTGACAAGAATATTTCCTCCAGTTAAGAGAACTGATTATTTTTACAAATTAAAATATATGTGATTATTCTTTCCTGTTGTTTTTTTGCACAGTTTATTCAACATCAACCAGTTGCATTGTATGAAACGTTGGTTTGGCTTTTTTCGGCATAAACAGACCTCTAGTGGTATGTGGCTATAATTATCTCTCGAGGCAGTTAACAAATAGTAGAACATTTTTGGGAGCCATCTAACCATAGATATCCCAAGTAGAATTTTTAATCACTGTCCATCTCGTATATGGCTTAGTTGCTCTACCAAGCAAATTTAAGGGAATTAATAGTAATTTGCATTTCTTATCTAAGGCTTTAAAAATACTTGGGAAATGTTAATTACTGAAACATCCTTGAACTCCTTGTGATCAGAAAAGTAAATATCCCAGTTCATAAACATGGCAAGGTTTTGTAAGTCATTGTAACTCAGGTGAGATAAGGCTAGAACTTGGTTCCCTGTCTGAGTAGCTGATCATACCCTGTTAGGTTTCCCAGCTTTGGAGGAATGAATCACAAGTAAGAACCTCAGTTTGTTCAGGGGTTTCCAATATTCTCTTTTCCCCTTAGATACTTTTACAAAGAACTGATCTTGGAAGGTTCTGGGAGACAGTGGCCACATCTACATGAGATGCTGGCTGAGCACTGGCTCATTACTGCTGCATTGTGTGGCACAAAGCATGATGCAATGTTACTGTGCAGTAGTAACAAGCTACTGCACAGTCAGCATCACCTAAAAGTCATTCATCGACATTACTGCACAATAACTCCAGTTACTGTGCAGTCATTTAGTACTTGCATATACAAGTAACAACTGCTCAGTCAGCATCCTGTGTAGATGTGGCCAGTGTGTGGCAAGCAGTGTACTAATTCCTTTTTTTGTGCATGTGTGAACTGGCTTCATGTTTGTTTAATCTGAAACAGGCATTTTAATGTTAAAAAGAGACTGGGTTATAAAGTCAGAACATATCAGAAGGACCAAAGGAGATCTGACATTCAGCTGACATTATCAATGTTGCTAAAAAATTGATTTGTTTTGTATTTTCTGGTAACTTATGAAGATCAAGATCTATCCATGAAAGATGACTTCTTCTTTTGGAAGGACTGGTCCACTCTTCAGTTTTTAATATTCAAACTTTTGGCTGTGTTGGCTGCTTCTTGATCTGGATCCAATGCGGATAAAATGTTTCAACTGACATTCTTGGAGAAGGAGGCCCTGATTTTATTTATAGAATAGATACAGAGTGACTAATAATTAAAACTATTACATTACATATACAATCTGTCATCTAAGGATGCTGAAGCACTTTACAAAGATAGGCATTATTATCCCCATTTTACATACATGAAAACTGATGAAGGAAGAAGTTAGCAGACTTTCCTGATGTCTGGCTATCACCTCAGTGGCAGTTAGACAAGGAACAAAGCTCTTCTGAGTTCTGACTACTAGTTTATGCCTCCTTCCAATAAAAAACTCTACTCCTTACCTCACTGATTCAAATGAGAAGGAAGTTTCAAACCCATCTCCTTTCACTCCTTGATTTCTCTACTGAGATTGTTAGCCAGCATGTAAATTAGCACTGTACTCCCTTGTGTCAGTAAATTTTGTAGCACGGACAACTGCTCATTAGAAAGAAACTGTTTTATTATTTATTTAGTTTTCACAGGGTGCATCTGCACGAGACACTATGGCACAATAGCAAGCTAGTGCTGTAGCTTGTTGCCACCATGCTATAATGTTGGCAGGTACTAACCATGATCTGATGCTACTGTGCAGTAGTAACAAGCTTGTTGCTACTGCACAGTAGTGTCAGGAAAAAAATGTGTGGTGATGGTACTGAGCCGGTACTGTGCAGTAATGTGTGGTGACAGTACTGCACAGTAACGCCTAAGCAATAATGCCTAAGCATAAGAAAGCACTAAATGGCTGCACAGTAACAACTGCGCAGTGCGTACACTGATTGTGTAGATGTAGCTACAGTGATTCAGTACTATTGAAGCTTTATTCTTACTCCAGTGAAGTGTCAGTGCCATACAGTTTATATTCCTTTAAAAGACTGGCATTATGATAACATATTCCATTTCTTTAAATTCTACATGTATCTATTTAGTATGTGGTGATCAAGTTCTCAGAATTGGTTCTAACAGGTCTTTGGGGATGTAAATAATATTGATTTGCATTCAGTGCAGGATTGCAATGGTCAAGTCAGACTGCTGATTTAAAATTAAATTTAAAAATAACACCAGCAAAAGTCCTCTAAGCAGAGATCACTGTTCCAAGTTGCACATTCAGTGAAAGAAGGTATACTTTATCAAGAAATAAGAAGTTCAGGGAAATAGCACATGTTGAGAACTGGGAAACTAATACAGGCAGTCCTCAACTTACAACGTTTCGAGTTACAACATTTTGCACTTACAGCATTTATAAATTGACACCCTGTTTCAACTTTCTGATGTCAGTTTCGACTTTACAATGCTTGATCTGATGTGATGCCATGCCAGCAAACAAGTTTGTTATGTCACCCATCTTCCTGGAGAACATCTGTCCAAACTTTCTTGGACACTTTCTTTAACAAAGCAGACAAGACTCCAGAAAAACCTGCAGCCAAGACTCTTGAGAAGACTCCAGCCAAGAACTCTTCAAAAAGTCCAACCAAGAGCCTTTCAAAAAATCCAGCAAAGTCACCTCAAAGAAGTCCTTCCAAATCAATATGATTGCTATTTACAATATAAGTACATTAATGTAGCTATATTACTCATCTATAATTGATTGAGTACAAAATTCTGGGATATTTTTAGTGAAAATAGGATATTTGGCCTTGGTTCAGTCCCCCATTTATAATATTGTTTCTTATGAGAAAAAAAGGTCTACCTTGAAAATAGTGTTGCTGCTTAGAGATATAATTATCTCTCTGGATCTTATAATTTGAAATCTCTCCAAAGTACTGGATGGCATATGGGACTGGTAATGAAAACCAAAGTTTCTCATTTCTAGGTTACCAATGAGTGAAATACTACAATTAACGTAATTTCTCTGCTCTGCTCAAGAAAAAAATATTTCCAGCTGTTTTGTTACTAGCATTGTGCTGGATTGTCTCCCCAGAGAAAGAATGTCTTGCATTTGAAAACTTGTCTAGCTTTATCCTAACTATGCAGTTGATCCAAATAAAAAGTATCAGAGGAGGAAACCCCCTGCTTGATCATGTAAAATTTGGCCTTATTGTCCTGTTGCTGAGGCTTCCCTGTAGAGTGACTTTCATTTTGTTTCCATAAGTGCAAACAGACTCTTTTTTTAGCAGATTCAATCTTCATGAGGTGTATAAATTAAATCTGCTGTATGCATACATGTTTGTACACGTTTTACAGAACTAGAAAGTCCTTCTGTTGAATGGAATCAGCATTGCTTAGGTATGTTCAATCAAAAAGCCTGTTGTTTCCAACATTCAACCTCTGTCTAGAAAAACTTTAAATCTGAAGAAGTCAGTTTTATTTACCCTACTAAACTCATTTGTTTCATTATGCCAGGAGGGGGCACTCTGGGATAACTACATAGAAGGCTTAACTAGCATAAACTGATGAATTCCGCAGAAATTATTTTTTGGTCTCAAAAATGTAGGAGTCTGTTCAATCAATTAAATAGGTCCACTGTAAACAGAGTTGCTTACAACATGAATAACTGGTTCTGGGTTTCTTAGTGGACAAATAGACTGATGGACTGCAGAACAAAGAGCAGACAAATAGAATGATGGGCTGCAGTTTCTTAGTAGACAAATAGAATGATGGCTGATAGAATACTGCACCTAGGACATAAGAACTGCCATTTACTGGGTCAGGCCATAGATTCATCTTGCCCAGTATCCTGTGTCACATGGGGAGAGAGTAGATGCTGAAAGGGAGAGTGAACTGGATATGAGTAGGGTTTTTTCCTCTGTTCCTCTCCCACTTGCAGCCCCAGCATGTAAGGTCTAGGATGTTCTGCTGTATCCCTAACTCCCATGCTCAGTGGAAGTTAAAGGCAAATTTACAAGCTCAGTCTGTGTATCAGTGGGTGCACCTACATGAGATGCTAACTGTGTAGTAGCCTAATAATACTGCGTAGTAGCAAGTCATAGCAGTGTTAATACGCTACCATGCAGTATGCTTGGGCTACTGCACAGTAGCATCACTAAAAAGGCATGCACCAGTGCTACTGTGCAGTATCTCTAGTTACTGGGTATTAATTTAGTCCTTGATTATACAAATACTAAATTTAATGTGTAGTAACTACTGCACATTAATGAACATGTAGACTCATCCAGTGGTTCTCAACAATAGTACTATGGCACCCTGGCATGCCTTGAGATCCTTTCAAGTATGCCACAGGGTTCCATGCAATGTTAACAGTGTTAGGCATAGAGAAAATTCACAAGATAAATGCAGAGATTTCAAATAGGAATCCATAGTGTTAAAAACATTCAGAGCTGTTGTGTTTTTCTGAGTTCTTTAAAACAGAAAAAATGAAGAGCTGGCATTTTCCAAGGGGTGCCTCAAGTCTAACGAGGAGCAAGCAGTACCTTGAGCTTAAAAACCACTGAGCTTAAAGAACCACTGAGCTATCAAAATGAGATAGTGTGTAGATGAATGCTTACATAATTAGCAATAATGTTTAATATTTTCGCTTGAACAGAAGTTGGTTTAAGGGGCTGATCCTGGGAGGGTAAAGAGAGGTAGTTAAACCCAGGTCCCCTTTAGTTCTAAGTCCTAATTTATCACTGACTTGTCCTATTGACACATGAACCATTTATAAAATGGATTCATTCCCACTGACCACTAAGGAGCATGGTTAGTTAATGCTTATTTAGTGCTTTAAAACAGAACATGATTTTACCCTAGAATTGGCCCCTATTTGAAGCACTACTACACAGGGGGGATACTAGTTAACATGTCATTTTAGCATTTCTTTGTCATACATTGCTCTGTCCAAGGAATAGAGGGACTTTCTGAGAAACAAGGGGGTATAGCTGAAGTGCTAGGACCTTGTGGCTATTTCTGACTTCTCTAATAACTTTTGGAGCCAGTTAAAGGTTAGAAAAACTCTTAGGCTGTTTTCATTTATGCTGGAAACCAACCTGTTCAGGGAGTCCCTGTTTGCTCCCTGAACTGGGGAATGAATAATAAATGATAGCAAGCCACTTTTCTTCCCTTTTTGGGTCATTCACTTAGCAGGTATTGGGAAACGAGGCAAGGAAGTGCTTATTAGAGACCAAAACTCTATTATCAAAAGTATGGTACACTTCATACTTTTGTTAGCACAAGCAAGAAATGTTATTCTCAGGGCACATTTCAAGGGCAGTTATTCTGCCATTAAAAGGAGAAAGGACTGTATATTGGTGCAGGTGTTACCTGTTCTGCAATATTGCTTTGCAGGAGGAGGATAATCAGTCTCAGTTTTTTCGGAAAGGAAAACCACTACAGGAAAAAGCACTTAAAATACTGCCAATTTCTTTGTGACTCTTAAGTCTTGAAGCACGTCTCTCTCCAAACTCACAACATGTTGGAAATGATGAGAGCTAGTGCCTTGGTCTTTGAGTGCAGAATACAAGTTGCTTTCACTGTAGTGAATGAACAGGGGGTTTTAGCCTGTATTATGCAGGAAATTTGACTGGATGACCTCAAATGATCGCTTGTGATGTTAACACTTATGAATCCATGAGTGGAAATTACTTATCTTATTGTAGGAGAATGTGGCCCCAATGCTGAAAAGGAAAAATCCTGGTGTCTGAAACAGTGAAGAAACTGTTAAAGAATAGTTCATCTTTAAGATAATGTAAGCCCAGTAATTATTCCACAGTCATGAATGGGATGACCATGGAAGTGGAGTGATATCATGTATTAGACTGATTGCATATTTGGAATTAAGTTAGACAAGCTTTAGAATGCAAGACATACTTCATCATCAGGTCTGAGGAAGGAAGCAAGCAAGCACAGCAAATTTACAGTGCTGGGAATAGAATTGTGAAGATGGAGGAGAGGAGAATTCCAGGGATAGCAGACAAACTATTATCAAGAGAAAAGCTGATTATGGGAGATCAAAACCTATTAAAAGAGAGGGGGGTCATTAATACCTGTTGTGCCTAAGAAGAAATTAATAGAATCAGAGAAAATTTGGATTGGAAGGGACATCATAAGGTCATCTAGTCCAACCCCCTGCTCAAAGCAGGACCATCCCCAACTAGATCATCCCAGCCAAGTCTTTGTCTAGCTGAGTCTTAAAAACCTCCAAGGATGAAGACTCCACAACCTCCCTGGGTCATCTGTTCCAGTGTTTTACTAGCCTCCTGATGAGAGTTTTTCCTCATATCTAACCTAAATTTCCCTTGCTGCAATTTGAGCCCATTGCTTCTTGTCCTGTCATCTGCGACTACAGAGAACAGTCTAGCTCCATCCTCTTTGGAAGCCTCCTTCATGTAGTTGAAGGTTGCTATTAAATTCCTCCTCAGTCTTCTCTTCTGCAGACTAAATAAGCCCACTTCCCTCAGCCTTTCCTCATAAATCATGTGCCCCAGCCCCCTAACAATTTTCGTTGCCCTTTGTTGGATTCTCTCCAATTTATCCACATCCTTTCTGTAGTGGGGGGCATCCACAACTAGGCACAGAACTCCAGATGTAGCCTCACCAGTGGCAAATAGAAGGAAAAAATCACTTTCTTTGATCTGCTGGCAACACTCCTAATGCAGCCCAGTATGCTGTTAGCCTTTTCACAACAAAGACACACTGCTGGCTCATATTCAGCTTACTGGTCACCATAAGGCCTGGGGCCTTTTCTGAAGAGCTTCTGTTTAGCTAATCAGTCCCCAGCCCGTACTGGTTCATGGAATTGTTCTGTCCTAAGTGCAGGACTTTGCATTTCTCGTTATTAAATCTTATGAGATCTGTTTTGGAAAAATCTTCCCATTTGTTGAGGTTTCTCTGAATCTTTTGCCTATCCTCCAGTGCATGTACTATGGTCCCTCAGCTTGATGTCCTCTGCAAACTTGCTGAAGGCACACTGCATTACATCTTCCAGGTTGTTGATGAAGACACTAAACCAAAACAGCCCCAGGACCAACCCCTTGGGAACTCCACTTGATATCAGTTGCCAACTAGACATCAAGCCATTGATAACTACCCTTCAAGCCCAACTGTCCAGCCAGTTTTCTATCTGCCTTACAGTCCATTCATCCAACCCATACTTTCTTAGTTTGCTTGCAAAAACATTGTGGGAGACTGTATCGAAACCCTTGCTAAAATCAAGGGATATCATGTCCATTTCTCTTCCTGTATCCACAGAGCTAGTCACCTCATCATAGAAGCCATCAGGTTGGTCAGACACGACTTGCCCTTAGTGAATCCATGCTGCCTTGTTCATAATCACCTTCTCCTCCAAGCTCTTAGGAATGGATCCCTTGAGGACCTGCTTCATGATTTTTTTCAGGAATTGAGGTGAGGATGACTGGTCTGTAGGTCTCTGGATCCTTTTCTTCCCTTTCTTAAAAATGGGCACTATATTTGCCCTTTTCCAATTTTCCAGGATCTCTCCCAATTTTCACAAGTTTTCAAAGGTAATGACAGGCACATCAACTAATTCCCTCAGTACCCTTAGGTGCATTATGTCTGGCCCCATGGATTTGTAGACATCCAACTTTTTAAAAAAGTCCCTAAATAGGCTTTTTCACTGCTGTTGGCTGCTCACCTCCTCCCTTAACTGTGTTGCCAAGTGCGGTAGTCTGGGAGTTGACCTTGCTTGTGAAGACCGAGGTTAAAAAGGGTATTGAGCACTTCAGCCTTTTCTGCGTCATCTGTCACTAGGTTTCCTTCTCCATTCAGTAAGGGACCCACACTTTTTCTGATCTTCCTCTAGTTACTGACATACTTGTAGAACCCCTTCTTGTTACCCTTTGTGGCAGAAATGCCACC
>JAGPOW010001296.1:53244057-53271148 GCA_030014935.1 Caiman crocodilus
TAATGGTATAGCCGCTTTTCATGCTAATTTCTCTATATGATCACGTGAGTTGTAAGCGACTGTTAAAAAGTATATAAGCCTCCTGATTTTTGCTCCGGGGGGGAAAGGGGGACCCCTTCCAAATGCTTGGGAAATCCATGTCACTTTGGAATCTCCCCCTACAGCTGGAGTTTCTTTTGAATAAAAGCTTCTGCTGACCTGACCCAAAAGTACTCTGCGTGTGTTTCGATGACAGTATAAATAATCAACAATAAAGGGTTGCTAACTTAAAATAGACAATATCTGCACCCTTTGGGGGAAAAATATTTTACCCATCTGTCTGCAAAAGGTACTGTGAATTCAATAAATATTTTTTTAAGTACAGGCAAGCATTACACATTTACTTTTGAGATGTGCTATTGTGGTCATCATGTTTCTCTCAGCAAGAAAAAAAAATTGAAAACTTTTTTTTTCTTTTGAAAGAGGTAGCTAGTTATGTTATTCTGCAGGAAGGTAGAACACAACTAAGGTGCCACCCTGCCCTACCTTATGTTTCACTTTTGACAGAACAAACATAACTTAAAATATATTTAATAAAATACAGCCTTTCATGGGAAACCCCCCCCTGAAAAATCAAGTCCATAATGTTACAATAATAATATTTATCTAGCAGCTTAAAACAGAGATCTTTCTTTCAGACCACTTTTAAATTTAGCTGCAATCTGTAGTCTCTATTTATAAAAAAAGCTGAAAATCATCACCCAGCGTATGCACTACTTACTGATAAATCCCACTTAAGATGAATTCTGATGTTTAAAGTGGGTCTCTGCCTCCACTGTCTACAGAGATGAATTTTGCTTTGGGATATTAATTCCAATAGGGATAGAAAGAGGTATTAATTGTATAGACGTTAACTTCTGAGTTTCTTAGTATTAAAATCTTGTGAACTATTGTTATGATATTTTTGTTATACTGTGGAAAAGTTTCAGGGGTTTGGTTAATTTTGATAGTTGGCTGCCAGCTTGGGTCAAATCTGAAACCACAAATCTGATCTTTCTAGGTCAACTCCAATAGTTGTAAATGGAGCTTGGGGTTCAGATCAAATGCAAGCCCACTCCCTAAATGTTTGGATCATTTGTTCAACATAGTAACATTAATATAATTGTTACCTATTGCTACATTTCAATTAAAATCATAAGACAATAATTAAACATATTCATTTTATGACGGGTAGTAAATTTATCTCAGAGGAAATAGCACTTTATTTGAAAATTAGGATCATCAGCTTTAGTATACAGTAAAATTAAAGAGAATTTCTTGAAGATAATGTCTCAGTGGTACTGTAGCAGGTTGGCTGGCAGCAGCTTCAACCAGCTTGCATGCTCCTGGCTGTAGGAGCGCATAGGTTGGCAGGGACTACAGCCCAGCTGATGGCAGTAGGCAGTGATTGCAGGCTGCCTAGGAGAAGTGGGCCAGCTGCAGAGAATAATTAGGTGACCTAGAGGAAGATAAAAGGCTCCTAGGGAGAAAGCTAGGAGAAGGATTCCCGGGGAGAGACAGGTTGCAGGAGCTTGACAGTTGCAACACTGAGTGGAGGACTCTCCCAGGGTCTGGCAAAAGGCCAGGGCTGCACAGCTGGAAGCAGCAGCCCCAAGACCAGGAGAGGGAATTTGTGAGAGAGAAGGAAGACGTTGCTGAGGCACTGAAGGAGCAGCATAAAGCCAACAGCATCTTCTTGGGATCTGGGTACAGACCCCAGGACCATTTGTAACCCCCTTGTGAACTGAAAAGCTGTTTGAGCTAAGCAGCAATCCCTGAACCCATTGCATACAGCAGAGAATGCGGGCAACCAATTTAAAGGGGCTGGTGGTGGCACTTTAAACAAACTGGAACAATTTAAAGTACTGCAGCAAATGGGAGTAAACTATGGACTTTTGAGAATGAATTGTCATAATTGAAAGCAAATTGTAGCCATTTAAAGGGACCTTGGGCAGTTATAGAAGGAACTACAGCAGTGTGGAAGGAGCACCAGCATGGAGGTGGGAGCCTTGTTAAAGGAGTGAGAGCAGCTCTCTCCCCTCTGCTGGGAGGTGAAGGACATCAAGTGAGTGGAGAGTAGTGCAGATCTTAGCACCCTAGCAGAGCTAAGATGTGATCTACTCAAGTCTCAGTTTTCCTCCAATGAGGTCACGAAGGAGGCAGCTCACCTGCAGTCAGAGCTGGATGTGGGATGCCAAAGGCCTGAGCAAGCTGGAGGTACAACAACTTCCTTGAAGCAGCAGCTGCTGGCTGGAGCTAAAGAGAGTAAGAGCAAGGAGTTGAGATGCCTGTTGGCTGTTAAGGCAGAGGCGAAGAAGGAACTCACGCAGTTGATCTTGATGGAGTCAGGGGGGAGCCAAGAATAGGAAGAGGGGCTGTGAGCACTCCACAAGAAAGGGACCACAATTGCCTCTGGGGCTGAAGAGAGGGCCAACATAAAGGACCTAGAGGGACAGCTGGCTGCCTTGAAAAGAGCAGCAAAAGGCCCTCTGGGAGAGAGAGGTGGCTTTGCTGCAGTTGCAAGAAGTTCAGCAGAGAAAAGAAGCAGAGCTGGCAGCCCTGACCACTCATGAAGAGGGAGAAGGACCCTCTGGCTCAGCATGGCTAAGACCTGGAGACCAGAGTCCAGGAACTTATGGGGAGGTGGCCATGTCCAGGCAGGAGAAGCCAAGTTACCGAAAATTTTTATCTGGGAAGTGGAGAACAAGCTGAAGGAAAGTCAGTGGGAGCTTGTAGAGAAGGGGAAGCTCATCATCCAAGAAATAAAGCTGTCTGAAAAGCACAGTTCCCAGAAAAAGCTATGGAGGAAGAGTGGGGAGAAGACTGACTTGAGAAGGGGCCATAGGAAAAGACAGTGCCCTAAAAGTGGGGAGTCAGCCTCACCAGGCATGTCCAGCAGTAAGACTGCCACAGGACAGAGGAGATTCCATACATCTTGTTGGAAATTGGAGGCCCCAAGAAGAAGCCACCACTGAAGGTGGCTGACTGTACCCTGTCTGACAACAGAGAACCTGCAGCAAGGGCAGCAGAGTCCAGGCCTGACAGCGAGGACACCCTCTGCAGCAGGGAAGGTCAGCAGCCAGAGGGCCACTGTGGTTGAGAGGAACCTGGACTTTGGAGTATGCTGGTAGAAGCTGAGACGGGTATTCCAGGTGCCAGGGCAGTCTGATGGAACAAGGCTGGGGAGAGCTGTGGTATGGGGACAGTTACATTTGTCCATCCCAGGGATGCCATGAACATGGTGGCAACTGTTTAATGGACAAATGCTGTGTGGAAGACCTATGTGGGTCAAGACAGACCAGAGGACCGCTCTGTATGGTGAATACTGGATAACACTGACACCCTGGGGTTGACAGAGCTTCAGGGTGGGATCTGGCCCCAGCAGGGGACCAGCCCCTGTCCTGTACAGTGGGAGGGCCCTAAGAACAAGGGCTGGCCTGCAGGGAAGCTGAAAAGACTGTGTTTATTGTAGGTACAGGTAGGAGGCGGTCAGAGAGAAGGAGGGAAGAGATCCCCAGGTCTGGGGAAACTATGCCCATGCCCTATTTGATGAAGTTTCCAGATTTCTTTTTTCCTTTACACCATATAAAACGCCACCCTTACGCTGATGAACTTTTGCATTTCAGCAGTTTCATACCATATGTACTGAGACCTAGGAACCATCTTGTCACATTCATCCAATGCTTGGCCTCTCCCCAGGCTTTGGTTTTCACATATTAATGACTTCCAGCACCATTTGCTGTAATCAGCACCTTCAGAGAGCTCTCTCCAGCTATAGTTCAGGACATGTATAAATCCCTGAGGGAAAATTATTTTATAACTAGCAAAGAAATGCAAAATTTCTGCAAGTTTCTGTAACATGGTGAGAACTGTGTATCTATATTCATCTAAGGCTCTTAGGAAGCTAGGAGTGGGTGTGGGCACTTGGCTGGTGGCTGCAATATCAAGTCAAGGACTTCCCAGAGTTTGGCAAAAGACCCAGGGCTGCAAGGCTGGAGGCAGCAGCCAGCAGCCCTGAGACCAGGAAAGGAAACTCATGAGAGAGGAGGGGAAGACTGCACTGCATTGTGGAGGGAGCAATGCAAAGCCAGCAGCATTTTCTCAGTGTCTGGGAAGTGACCCCAGGACTGAAAGTTGCTCCTCTATGAACTGTGGGAAACTGTTTGAGGTAACAAAAATCCCTGGACCTGCTACAGGTACCTTGTGCTACCACAGTTAAAAATATGCAAATGGATGGAGATGTCTAGGAAGGAAAAATGTTTCTGAGCCTACATGTGGTAGATATGTCAACTACTGAAGAGAAACTGGATGCAGCTTGTAACCAAATATTACAGATTGTTGGGTATTTATTACTAAATAATCGTTTGGTGAAAGCTGATAAAGCATTCCCAGCTGGACTCTCCCTAGGTAGCTTTGTTTGGGTCCAAAGCACTGGGCAGATATATATTTTTTTAAAGCCATCTTTTCCTTGAGTTGGCTCTAGCAGTGTCTTCTTTCTCTGGATTCTCCAGCAAACTTCCTGGGCACAGGCTTTCTTTTACCTCTTAACAGATGTGGAGCATTGCAGTCTGGCTATCCTAGTCCTCAGAACTAGTGCTGACTGTTCAACACTCCAACTTTTTTCCCAGAACTCCAAGGGTTGTGGGCAGTCTAGCTCACCATTTGCTTCTCTAGAGATACATGGAAGTGGAAGCATTTAAAACAGGCTTTGCAAAGGTTTCAGACCCAAATAATTTTTATTTTAGACATTGCAGGAAATGTACAGACCTAGACAAAAAAGAGAGACACCTGTATGCATTTTCCTATGGCAGTTTTATAATGGCATTTCAGCATTCTTTGGGCTTGGGTCAGAATTTCTTCATCCTGCACTTTCTCTTTCCGGTGACATTATTCTTGGTGATGCATTGGGAATGAATAGGAAGAGTGACTGTGAAGTGCTGGGTTGATGTTTCATTTCACTCTCCTTTTCCTGTAGACATGACCACATTGTTTAAGGATTTAATTGCATAATGAAGAACACTGACTAAACATGTTATTCTCTAGGATAAAATCTTGGTAGCAGCAAAGCACCTCCCACTTGCATTGGAATTTGGGGTTACTTGGTAGCCTGGAAGCTCAGACCCATTGTGAGCTGGTAGCTATCAGTAGGGCATGAAAATAGCATCTGCTTTAAACAGTGTGTGCTGTGAAATGAAAGATTTGTTAATGCATTAATGAGATACTGAAATCTCACTGGGTGCCTTTTCAATGTAGTTGAAAGGCAGCTAAAATATAGGTACACAAAGGGCATAGCACAAGGAGCATTTTTCCTTCCAAGTACAAGGGCTAGGCTGAGTCAATTCCCCCTATGGACACTAGTCTTTCCAAACAGTATGGAGACGACGCAGGTCATGGTATAGAATTACTCTACACCAGCAGTTCTTCTTGCTTTATTTCTGCTATGTGCTGCTATAGCAGTACAAAGCTGTTTAACAAAGGCCAAAATCTGACCTTGAGGCTTACTCCTAGGCCAAGATTTTGAGGAAAAATAAGAATAAAACTGATCATCTGTTGAGCTACTTTACCTTACTATAATAAGGCTATGAATAACATGTAATGAATACCTGTTCCTGCCACCATAACAAGTCCTTACCTGCAATTGTGGATGAAGCACAAATATCCTCAAGGCATCATATTTTTGAAGGAGAAATTCCAGCCCTTTAAAGCATTTAATGCACTTTTTGCAACATGTGTTCTGATCCTGGCTTTGTTTAATAACCAATAAGAGACAGACAGGAAGGCTCCCACTTTCATTTTATGTCTTTCAAATATGCATCCTTTGTTGACATCTATTAGAATGAGGGAGGAAGTGGGGAAATCAGCTGAAAAACTGGATTTGGAAAGTTCTGTATGAGGCGATGCCTTTTGTAGGTCTGACTGACCAGGTCAGCTCTGACCTGCAGTGTATTGCTGGAGAAAGCTGATTTAAGACACAAGCCTGCCAGCAAAAGCATATGCTTTCCCAGGGCTATGGGCTCTATCCTGGGTCCCTTTAGAGCACCTGATGAGGTAAGCCCAGTCCTTACAAAAGGTTTTACTATGCACCTCTGATCTAGTTAGTCTATAAGGTACAAATCTGCCCTGTCTTCTGCCTCTCTTCAGACTAGGGCTGTAGAATCCTAGGGTTCCTGATGAGCATCAACTATCGAATGGCTCAGAAAAGGCGAGGCAGTTCTTAGGCTTTGGACCAGTCCATCACATACAGACTGGCTTCTTTGTGTAGCTCTGGTTGTACAAAGGAGAAGCAAAGGGGAGGGAGTGCCATGAACTGGGATTCTTTTGCTGAAGGACCAGGGAACTAGGTTCTTTACTGCTTGCCCTTAGTGTGAAACTTCTGGTCCTTGAATTTCACCCAGAATCTGGCTGTCAGCCTGTTTAGGACACAAGTGCTGCATACTCTTATTGGGATACCTCAATCAAAAAGAGGGAGGCTGGAGTTTGTCATACGTCAGACCATGCTACACTTTGTACTGGGGGCGCTCGCAGGTGTATGAAGAAGGAATGATGTAAGTAATGGAGGGTGCCTGTCCCCTCTCTTGAACTCTTGGGACTGGAAGTGCAAGATAATGGCTTTGATAGGAAGATTACCAAAAGAGGAGTCTAGGCTGTAGCTGTGTTGGTCTAAGCACAAAAGCAGATGAAGTCTTTGGGTAGAGGCAATACCTTTTTTTTAGATATTAACAAATGAGGGAGCATTCTTTTGAAATGGCTCATCCTTCTTCCCCCAGCTGGATCCCCAGGCTTCAGGGAGCAAAAGGGAATTTTTGGACCTAGGTTCGTGAATTCTTTCCTGAAACTTCTGAAATTGGGCTTCATTTCAGATTTATCAAAGAGGTCTTCTGGGGGAAATGGCAAATTAGTTATAATACATTATAAAATGTATTAAATAAATACATTTATTTTAAAATGTAACTTTCAAAGAAGCCCTATGCTTTTATTTTCCATACATATTTGCAGTCTGTTTTCTCTAAGAAAAGAGCAGGAGCAAAAACATACGACTGTTACATCAGGGAGAAACTGTTCTGAAGTTCAGCAAAGCAAAATTGATTTGGCTTGAACAAGAGACCTGTGGCTTTTCAGGAATCCTTGCAGATGCTAACAAGGGCTCAAACTTGAACTGTGTTCACACTTCAGTATAGGAAATCCTTCTACTTCACAATGCATATATATGTTTGTACACAGACAGGTGTATGGATAGATAGATAGATGTGTTTAAACCCCCCCAACACATTTACACCAGACATGACACATTCTAATTATGCTCTGCTTTGCATCTGTTTAACGGGAAAAGCATTTAGCACAATTTTTCCTAGGTGAGCTCTTCCATTCTGAGGAACAGAAAAGAAAAGTGTGGTTTTGCTCTTTGTTTTTAAACTACAGTGTCATGGGGATGGAGACTCTTTTTTGCATCCATTTTACTCAGTGTTGTGTTAATATGAATGAAATACATTTGCAATGTGTATATAGTTGACTCAAAGCACCAGCTCTGTTCGCATGAGTAGGTCTTTTAAGCTTCCCTGCCCTTTCTGCCCTATGGTTGCATAGAAAAATAAAGAAAAGGCCTTATTATATTTGTGGTGGCTTAATTTAAAGGCCTTTCCTAAACCAATTAAGCTAAGCTTTCATGCTTGCACCCTATCACTTTCTGCTCCTTAAATTGTTTGGTACAAACTGTATAAATAACTTGGTGAAAGAACACTATTTTGAGGTTATGTTAAAACTAGACTTGCTTTCATGTCCCAACAACAGGAGGGTCTTCCCTAGACATGAAATATGGAATCTCACAGTTGATGTGCTGCAGCCCCCTTAGTGGCATAATTAGATAAACTTTTATCCCATGATTTATTTCTTTTTCCAGTGGTATAAATTCCATGAAAAAGGAAAGATAATCTGTAATGAATTGTACAGAAAAGCATTCTAATATTTTACTGTTTAGAAGCTGTTTGCTGGAGAGATGACTGTTTCTGGGGTAAAGCAAATAAACAACCCAAAAAACTCCTCCCCCTACCTTCTATTTCAAATTTTCCATCTAAGAGCTATGCTGCATCTCTCTTGGTAACTATTAAGGATGAATAATTGCAATAAGTGCTTATATTGAACTTGGACACATTGTAATTCCATCTATAGGAAGAAGGGACCAAAGTCAGAAGTGTTTTCAGTACGTAAAAATGTGCACTTCTACTTTACCTTTGGTATAACTCATTTCTACTTAGAACAAAATTTTGCCCTTCTAACCACTTGGTAGCATCCAAGGGCTTTAATGATACTGCATGAGGATAATGCAAAGGGTGCTAGTATTAAGTATCTCATAACCAATTTCTGAACATAAGCAAACTATTAGGGGCAAATGAATTGCTCATAAAAATGTGCAAAACTCCACTGCTTTCTGTAAGCTGCACCTATTAGGACTACTAGTACAGAATTTAGTTCATATAATACTGTTAAAAGACACTGCCCTGTTAGAAAATTTTAAACATTTCTTTCAGAGGTGACCCATTGTCATGATGCATAACTCTCTCCCCTGTAGAGAGATCAACAGGAATGTGCTCTCTGTGGACAACTTCTCAAATCTGTCTTGCAGTTGAATCTCACGTAGAATTCAGTGGTCTCATTAAGTGAAGTGTTGGCTTGCAGATGGACTTCTAAGTGTTAATTGTGACTTTAACACTCCTAAATGACTCAGAACCTTGGTTGCTTGAGAGACTGTTACATAGGCACAGACAGAAATGCAGCTCCCCAGACTAATTTATGGTGCTTCACAGAAATGCCATGAGTTAGATTGACCCTCCTGACCCAACAGACATTAGCTGTTAGGGTGGGAAGGTAGGGGATCAAGCTCTAATTTGGAGCTGATTCAGTGAAAGAGGCTGCCCTTTCCTCTAGCTCCAGCCCCTTCTGTCCCTGATGCTATTTTGGGATCAGAGGGGAAGGGAGGTCTTTTCTAGGGTTTGCCCAGCTGCACTGGAGGGAGGGTGGGCAGGTAGATTGAAGCCCTTCACCTTGGAGGCTGATGGGGAAGGGGAGGGACTGAGCATTCTGGATTATTTTGAAAAGGTAGATAAGATAGACACTCATTTAAAGGTTGTAGGGGATTTTAGTTTACTATCTTTCTCTCACATAGTTAAATTGTTGGTGACAGATATTTCAGAGACACAGGAGCTCATTGGGACAAAAATGCTTGTATTTTTCAAAGTGTATCACCACTTCTTCAATGCCAGAAGTAGCTTCTAGTCCATAAACTGGTATGATGGCTGTCCACTATTGTAAGTGATGACAGCCAAGTTTCCTTTCCACACTAACTTTGATTGCGAGTTCTCACATGGCTTTGGAGTCTGTTTTTCACAAGACAGTTTCCTTCACAGAGGACAACAAATGCCATATTGACTTAAAGCTTGTTCTTTCCTAAGTTTTCTTTGAACCCCCCGCCACCCCTCCTTTCTTCAGATAGCTGGATACAAGCTGTTCCAAGCATAATTAGATTATCATAAATTAGCTTTCACCACTCTTTGGTCACACACATCATACTCCCATCATGATCCACTTTTATTTATGTTAGGCTTTAGGTTGTTTTTACCAAGAGCATTACTCAAGCTTCATTTCACCATGTCCTGGGTTATCTGGCATTAGGCATTTGGACTAGTCACTTCATCTGCATATTTGGTATTATTGCCCCTCTACCTGATATTTGCTCTTTTTGGGACCTCAGTGTGTGACACCTTATGCCAATAGTGAGTTTTTATGATCCTTGTGAGACAACTTAGGTGAAAGTGGCTAAATTTCCTAACATGGGGCACGTCTACACATACTTTTATGCATTCTGAAACTTAATATGCATTTGCCTAATGCACTGAAACGCAATTTTAGGCATGCATCTATATGTGCACATGCTAAGGCGCATTAACGTGGTGTACAGACTGTCTTGGGACTAAAGTTAGTCCCAAGTCAGTTGACATACACAGCATTAATGTGCCTTAGCACATCTACAGATGCATTAAGGCACTTTAGCTATTTGTGCCTAATTGATGCTTGTTTTTGCTGGCATTAAATTTAGGTGCAAATAGCTTAAAATTGCCATTTTTAAGGCACATTGTGATGAGGAGAGAAACCAAGGAAATGGATTTCCTGTAGAGAAAACACCTTTCTCCACACTTACCTCAGAAGACCGGAAGATCATGGGGAAGAAGAATGGCCAAAAAACCTACTTCTGGAGTGAGTGCCAACTCCAGATTGGCCCATAATGCTCTGCTCCATCTATTTCTATCCTTCAAGAGGGGCAGCCTAGGGGAGGCGCTGATGCAGAGAGAAGTGGTGCTGCAGGGAACTCCCCACTTGGAGCCACCCAGCTGAGAGTGGGGCTGGGAGCTGGTTCTAGTGACAGCATGAACGGGGGTTGGAGGAACCCTGAAGCAGACAAGGCAGCAAGAGGGTGAGCTCCCAACACAGGTGGGGGTTGCCTAAGGCAAGCCAGAAAGATTGACAGCTAAGTGGTGGAGACTGAGAATAGCAGCAAGAAACATGGACTCTAGGTAAACTTTCTCAACTTAGAGTTCAGTTAGAGCTGTGGGAGTTGCAAGGAACTGTTTCACTTTTGGGTGGTTGTTGTTTTTTTTTTTAAATATAAATACCCTGAAGGGAATCTGAGGGTTTGAGGTGGTGTAAGGACAGGGTGCAGGGGATGGTAGAGCCCCATATTTTTAGGTTTTTGGTACTGCTGGGCAGGAGACACCTTTTCTTCTGCTTTTTTAATTGGCATCCTGCCATTGAAATAAATGCATATTAAACATCAAAGTCATGGAGGGTGAGATTTTACCAACTGGGAGGGGCCTAGGCATAATATAGAACCCCTTACTCTGTAAAGCAGAAGAAAAGATGTCATCCTGGAAGGGCTGTAGGCCCTACAGCACCTATAGTCAACCCTCCTTAAGGATGCACATGTGTAGACCTGAATCCTTAAAATACCTTTAAAATGGCCAGTGCACCTTAAATCAGTATGATCCAGCTCTCACATACTTAAAATATGCATGATCATTGCCTTAGACCTGAAATTTTCTTGCTGGTTTAATGCACCTTTTCTCCCACAACTTCACCTGGAGCTTTCCAAAAGCCCTGTTGCCTTTGGACTGTTTGTGGCTTATTTCATAATTTCCTCACATGATATGGTGCTTCATAGGTAGATGGATCTACTTCAAGTAATGGATACCCATCAAATGGTGATGTTATGCAGCCCCAAAATTTTGCTAGGAGCAGGCTGACAACTGTTCATACTTGTGTCATTTTGAGATTAATAGTGAGATCAAAATTCTACGATGCCACAAAAAGTCCATGTTAACTTAAAGATCCTCCTTTGCAGTAGCATAATTAAAGGCATATGAGAGGGGTATCCACACTGAGTGCCAAGGAGGGATGCCGAATTGCCCCCCTACTCAGTCTGTGCCCCAGTGGCATTTTCATGCTGGGAACTCCAAAACAATTCCTGACTACTGCTTCTTGAAGAGCAACAGTTGGGGTGAGTAGAGCACATGTGGCTACAGAAGCAGCTCGGCCAGGACTGTATGGGAATCCCATTATGGGTAAGACTGCTTTTCTGCCCCCACCAGACTCAGAACCTACCTTCCCCCCATGTTCCCTCTTGGAACTGTATGTCAACCTCTCTACCCCACAAAATCCTGCAGGGTTTTCTGTGGGCACCAACTCTGTTATGCTATTGCACCTTGGTATGGGCAAAGACAACCCAATCCCCATCAAACAAAGGTTCTTCAGGGGTCTTAGTTTTGGACTGCAGGCAGCAAAGACTGTACAATTTACTATCCATCCTAAACCATATACACACTTTCACCAACATTCCTGAAGGCATAAAAGGTACTAAACAAAGGGGAAGCTAAAACAGTCTTATTTGACTCCATTAAAAATTAGCAAAGGAAGGCATGACCATCATGCTGTCACCGAATGGAAAGATTATCTGGATAAAGTTCTTGGAACAACCTGCTTTGCCTAATAACTTCCAAAGGCCTCATCTGCTAACTGTAACAAAAAACTTCATGGCATCAACAAAGGCACAATAAAAATCAAGACTTTGTTCTTGAAACTTGTTGATGTAGGCTGATGGTGAAAATCAGTCTGCCTTCTCTCAATGCACATTGACTCTTTGGTGAGAATTTTTCAGCTATGTGCTTGACAGAATGTTTTAAAATAATTCAAGCAAAGGTTTTCCCTGGGGAAAAAAACAGGGAAATTCTCTATTTCTGTCATGCACATATCTGCTGCTTTTGTATGTAAGTAGATGGATGATCTACTTTAAATTCCTTTAAATTGATCTTGGGGTGATTTCTTTTTGTCACATCAGCTGGAAAAAGTTTCATCAGGATCTGAGTTACATAGAGGCCTCCAGTTTGGTATATGTCATGAGGAATCACCTTAGAACCTGGTACCTTACCACTAGATAGAAAACTTATAGTCACTGGCAACAAAGGTTCTCAAACAAGAAATACCATGAAAGTGTTTTGTGATAATTGACTTGATTTTTCAATACTGGACCGATGATTCACGTTATACAGGATTTGTGTTTTAATTTTCAGCTAAATGGAGCCATCAGTGGAGGTTGCTACTTGCTACTCAACTTCAAAAGCAGAAATTCATTAGATCAGAATTAACCAGAACTGAACGTTTTCATACACTGGAAATGTTTGTGACTGGTCACAAGAGTGTTTTGGCGATAGTCAGCTGACATTCTGTACACATTTTAAGAAACAATATTCTATTGGTACTACTCTTCCCTTTGCCAGGCCTGCCCATGACTCCCTTTCAGGACTAATGGTCACTGGTCAGTTCCATTAATATGCATTAAACTCATCCATGATGATGGATTGTGGCAGGGGAGAGGGGGTTGGAACCTGTAAGATGATATGCCTTAGATCGTCCTAAAATCTACTCTTAATTTCATAGGGATTTATCATGGCTAGAGCACAGGTACTAATAATGGTGATATGTTTCCTATTGGCCAGTGTCTCAAAGGCATTAAGCAAGCAGTCACCAGCTCCTTCAGGTAGGTTTTAGTCTTGGTCAAGTTTGATTTCATGGCAAAGCCAACTCCAACTTTTCTGTTCCCCTTTAGAATGCCAGAAAGCGGTATTCTGCAAGAGCCTCATTCTTCTGCCCTTTGGCTAATGTTTCACTGAAAATGATACTGATAGTGTACCACCCTGCTTTCCTATCAGTCAGCACTGTACTCCTCTCAGGTTTTAATTTTGACTTGGTGCCCTGGAATGCCCTTGCCAAGCTGGCATATTTCAGTGTCTATATTTCTTATTTTTCTGACTGTGTATGTGGGATCCCCATTAGCGGGGTATACTGACCAGGAGTTGCAGTGAAGCAGACATTTTTGGGTGCATCTTTTCTAGCCCCTTCCTCATAGTAAGGTGAGCAGTGCATTTTTAGTAGGAGTACTCAGTCACATTGAGAACTGCCAAATTCCAGTGCTACTTCTGTCCCATAGGATGTGATCCAGCACCCTATACCTCTGCACAGGTTCACAGCTACAGGTTTCAGTGAATCCTTACCTGCCACTTTGCCAATGGTCAGTTGCTCAAGGGATCTAATTCCAGCATTTTAGAGAGAGGACATTATGGAGAGAGAACAGGACTAGCACATGTATTGGATTTTAGCAAAGGAAATTTGCGCAGTGGCAACTTCACTCTCTTGGCTTCCTTCATCTGAAAACAATGGAAAGAAACTCAGGATGACTAGAGATGAAGCCAGCTACAGTGGACAACCCTTGCTACCTAATGTACTTATAATGAAGATTTTAACTTTCCATGCAGCTAGGTTAGTAGGTCTTCTCCATCAAAAAAATGAGTATTTTGCTGGTTCCATTTGGCCTGTTATACTAAATTTTGTGCACAAGAATGGAAGATGGGTATCTCTCCAGCACTAAATGTCAGCTATTTAAGAAATACATACCTCAGCCTAGTTTGGCCTGTGAAGTGACACAGTTGCCTAGGGTGTGACTATTGCCGCACACAAGTAACTAATAGTAGGGATTTTGTGGCATTGAAAACCAGTGACTTGAGTCCTTGACTTGAGACTTGCATCTTCAGAGGATGCAGCTTGTACCTAACCAAAGGTCCTTCTCCCATGGGATTAAGACAGGGGAGAAACCAGTGCCTAAATTGAAGCCTTTTTTCCTTAGGGCTTATCTACGCTGCTGTCACAGGGTACCAGGAGTGAAATGGCCACTGTGATGCAGAACTTGGTGCAAACTGCAAAGCCCACCTGAAAATCAGGTTGTATATCCAGGGAGGTAGCCTGCACAGGACTCTTTGCTGTTGCAACTACATTACTAATACCCAAGCTAGCCAGTTTCAAGCTGAGTCAGGCATGCCTGTGCTCCACGGTTGTCAAAACTGTCATGGCACGTGTCGTGCCATGTCATGTCACAGCTATTGTATCACAGTTTTCATACTGTAAACATACCTCTAGCTAGTTTCTTACAGTGAAAGTAACTTTAGCCTAGATCTCAGTGCAGAAGAGTTTTGTTTTTGGGTTGTTTTTTTTTTGTTTTGCTTTCTGTTTTAGAGCAGTAGACCTATAAATTAACACCCTTCTAAGGCACCCAAACCATTATAATGGATAAGTGGTAAGATGGTGCTATACTTCCTAAGGCTAAAAACAGACTGATTGTTCTGGGGTTTGGCTCCCATCAAAACAGTTCTGGGACAGTTATTTACACACAGTTTGAATGGCAGTTAACAAAAATTACTTCATGGGTACCTATCCTAGGACATTAGCCTGTCTGTGGGATCCCAAAATAAAAGTCTTTGTCTCAGGGGAAATCTGTCCCGTTTTCAGCCTGACATAATCACATTGAAAGCCTTCCTGACCTCACTCTTCAAAGTAAAACTATTTCTGTGTATAAGGAATTTTTTCATCAGCATTGAACTCAGACACTGCTGATGTGCTTCATTCCTCCAAGGTGTTGCCTGTGGATATATAATAAATGCTTTGCGAACATGCAACGAGAACACCTGTGCCTACATGTTGAGCACAACTCTCTGGGAATGCTTATTTTACAATATTGGCTTGTTAGAATATGTGTCTCTTGAGCTGTAGGCATATTCATTTGTGTTAAATGGGAATTAAAAACCCAGAGCTGAATACGAACCTACAGCGCTTCATAAGGCAAAACTCCACTTCCATCTTTGAAGAGTATATCATATGATTTCTTGGCTCCTCAAAGTTTTGAGAGAACAGTGGTGTGTGGATCTCATTGCAGTGCACAGGATATCTTTTATCAAAAAGAAATGCCTGCTCCCTCCCCCAACCTGCCATGGTTAATGCTAGAACTCTCCAGGCAAGGGAATGACACCCAACAGTCTGTGCATCTGTTCAAATGTCTGAGGAGGATAAGATGCCTCTATGGTTTTTGAAGATGGTGCGCAGTAGCTTACATAAATAAAATATACAAGAGCCTGGGGTGGATCCAGAAGGGATGCACTGGCACAGCTGCCACCCTGCTTTCTGCCTATGTGGCAGGAGCAGAAACTGGGGACATTTTAAGTCCCAAAGGGGGGAAGATTCTCCACCTCTCCCAGCCATGCTCAGTGACATGTCTCTCCCTTCCCCAGTCCCTCCTTTCCCATGCCTTGTTCCTCACCTCCTCATGCCAGCGTCCCTGCTGTCCCAGGAATGAAGAGAGCTTGTGTCTCTCTCCGGTCAGGCTGTGCAGGGGCTGGGCTTAGTCCAGGACAGTGGCAGTGCCTGGGGTCAGGTAGGTTTGCCTTCCCTGGGCCTGCTTCTGGGCTGGCAGGAAACACGCAAGGGGAGCAGGCAGGAAGGGAGAACCAGCCTCCTGTTGCTGTTGCTGCCACTATCCCAGACTGAGCCCAGCTCTGCTGCATAACCCGACTGAAGCAGGACACAAGCTCTTTTTAAAAATGTCTAAGCAGCCTATTTCATTGAAACGTGGGAAGTAAGGGGTCCTATACTCATACAGGGAGCCTGCTCCGATGCACTGGATTTCCAGTGTTAGAGCAGACTCAATTAATCGAGTCTGCTGGAGCGTGGAAATTAATGTGCTCCAACAGACTCTAGCATCATGTGTCTCAGCATCCCCATGCTGAAAAATGGTGGTGGGGTGCTTTGAACTAAAGTTTGTTCAATGAGCTTTTAGTTCAAAGTGCCCTGCAGCCATTTTTCAGTGCGGGGATGCTGATTGATACATGTGACACTCAGGCACTTTTAATTAGTGCAGCTCGTTAATTAAAGTGCCCCCCCCACTGGCCTCCCCCAGCACATGTAAGTTGCCCTCAATGCCTAACTTAATGCCCTTTTGAAAATCTTCCTAGGTGCTTACCTGCACCTTTTGGGTGCTTAAGTACCTTTGGTTGTGTCTGTAAGATCCCACTACAATGCTCAGGAGAGAAACCAAAGTTAGGTCTCAAACCTGAAAGGATAGAGCTTCATTGCTTGAGGTGTTCTAGCCAGACATCCCCAACCGAGTACTGGGCTAACAGCTATGCAACTTCCAGTTGTGACAAGTTAACGTCCCAGATTATTGCTCTCCCCTCCTGTATGAGCTTCACTGTCTTTGATTCATGTTGTTAAAGAGTTAAGTGATATGATTGTAAAAGGAGTATTGCAGTTGCAGAGAGCCTATCAGTTTATTAAGGGTTAAAACATTACGTTCACTTAGAATGAGTAAGAAGCTTCCAGGTCTTTCCAGAAAGCTCTCTGAAGGAAGGCCTCTGACTGGCAATTGAGAGAAGTATAAAAGACCCCCGCACCTGTGTGTGGTGTGGTGTGTGGGCGATTGACCGTGAGGAGGGAGGAGTGAGTTTTTGCGATCAGAGGAGTGAGGAGAAGGCCTCTCAACTCTGCGCAATCCCCTTGAGTAAAGGTTCTCTGAACAGACTGATTGTCTGGCCTTGCTCAAGGAGGCCCTTAACGCTGTTAAGGGAATCCCACTGGCCACCGAGGCGCTGCAGTACGCCTAGATCTGGCTGTAGCTGCCACACCGATTCTATGCACCTGTACCTGACAACCTGATTACGTTGCCGGGTCAACCTTTGTACATAAGTTCCTTCGGATTTTGTAAGTAAAGTTTATTTCTCTTCAATTTAATTTGGTCTCCAGAGTCTCTCTCTTGCCCACTCCACCCCGGATCCGGGCACACCTGGGTTGGCTCCGCTACCCAGCGCGGCGCTCCACCTGGCGTGCACCTCACACGACGGGCCTCCATTGCCACCTGGAACCGCCCGCATTGTGACACCAGTACCAGAACCAGTTTGTTCTGAGCTAACTTGGGTATCTCTGTACAGCACTGTATTGTGCCATGTACCCTTTGAAAGAATGCTGAGTTTCCAAGAAATGCTGAATGCTGAAAACTGAACATTAACAGGAACTGAGCATGCTCATTTTTCTTCAGAACTCCTCAGCACTTGCAGGACTGGCTTTACACGCATACTGTGATGTGTCCGATTACGACACCTCCAGTTTAACCAGCTTCTTGCTATTATATCACTATAATAAAACAGAGTTTTGACTTTTCTCTCCTCAGTAAGGTTTTCTTTCTTTAAAAAGCAAAATATTCTCCCTTAAATGTTCTCCTTTAAGTCACTAACAGGTGCCACAAAGACGAGTCCAGTTGCAGTGAATGCTTTCTTTTGGCCTTTATTGCTTATTTCTCCCATTGTGAAATTCTATGGTAGGGGGGCTGCATAAGACCAATACCAGGTTGCTAATTGCCTGTTTCAGAGTCCTGATTTGTATAGTTTGCTTGGTCAGAAAGGGAGAAAACAAGCCAGGAGGTGATTAAAAATAATCTCAAGGTTATCAAAGCTTTCAAACATTAATTCTTGAAATGCAAATAACAGGCCAATGTCTGTATGCTCCATACCTCCTGCAGAGCACCCATTAGAAAATTGTAATTAACCTTCTAGAATCATAGTACACTCCTGAGCCAAAGCAGCTACATTCTGCTGTCAGCTACATGGATGCAAATCCCGGGCAACACCATCAATGCTGGTATTATTACTGTTATTACTGGACGATCTCCAGGTATAAATGAAAGCAGAACTGGGCTCAAGGAACCAAAACAGGATCTGGCGATTGATTTCTGCCTCCCAGGTAGCTGGAGCTTACGCATATTAAGAAGCTAGGACTGTTAATTTCTACTAGTGTCATCCTTCCCCAGCTATGGAGTCATGTTTGGGCCTTCATCCTGATGCTCTGCACTTGTTTCTTCATTTCTTTTGCTTTCTGCTCATGGGTCTCCTCACTTTCAAAGCACTTCGCACATGTTTTCCCTATGTCTCTGCCTTTATCTTCTCCTGTCATTCTATTGCGACCTGCACTTTGCCTATGTTAGCTTATTACTCCCTGGACACATGAAATCTACACGTACAATTAATGTGCCTGAATAAACTCCGGTGCAGTTTGCACCGGAGTTTATTGCTACCAGGTGCAGTATTTATACATGCATCTGGGACTGCAACACATTAAGCCATGTGGTGCAGCCCCAGTTGGCAAGAGGTCTGGGGGGTCAGCTTACAAGCCCAGAGCTGCTTCACCCTGGCGCAACAGATTGCAGAGGGGATAGCTGCGTCATGAGGGTGTGACAGTGTGGGGTTAACTGGCAGGCAGCCCAGCACCATAACATCCTCATGCCCCAGCCAGCCCTGGTCACTGTCTACATGTGTGTTGCAGCGCATTAAATAACTCCTCCAGAAAACAGTACTTGTGTTGCACAGTACTATCCTATGGTGGAGTTAACTAGTTTACTGTGGTCTAATAGTACCATATATGTAGACAGTGATGCTTTACTGAGGAGCTAATTAATGCATCCTGTTGGGGGTTAACTCCTGCTGGTATAAATCAACATAGGCCCATTTACTTTAGTAGAGCTATGCCATTTTACACACACACATGATATGGCTCTCTGCCACCTTTGCCCTCTCAACTTTGTGTCATCTTTGGCAGCATTCTGGGTCCTTAGCACAGTTGTGGGTTCATGACTACCTTCTCTGCCTTAAAAGTTAAAATTCCACTAGATCTATGGCAAAAAGACCAAGTACTTCTGAACTATATTTATAGGTAGCTATAGGCTGTAAAATATTTGGCACAGGAAGCATCTGTCTATCTACCAGTCTTTCTGTTAAGATTAAGAAGACCCCTGAAGCATGTGATAAAATAGCCTCATATCAATAGGCCAGTCTAATTTTCCTCTCTACATGTAGGCATATCTGTAAGAGTTATTTATTTCCTCCTTCTTCATCTTGGTTCAACTATTCTTTTCACTTTCTTCCTTAATTTCTTTTCCTTTCCACCAACTTTGTTCTTCTTTTCTGTATATCATTTTGGCTAGTGGTAAGAAATAATTATTGTCACCCCGAACTCTGATATGATTTTCAAGTCCCTGGCTTTGTTCCAGAGAGTATTCCAAATGTACTGCTCCTACTAACTTCACACCTCAGGTGGACATTTCCCTAATTCCTGAGGAACTGGGCTGTCAATAGGGCTCACTGTCATCCAAAAAATGGTGTTGCAAGTGTCTTGGTCCAGTTCCATAGAAGGTCATTAAGACTGCTGAAACCTCTCCTACACTGGGGTCCGTTCCAGTCTAGCTGTGTCCTACCTCCCATTTAGCAATAACCTTCTGGAGGTCACATGAGGTTTAACATGAGTACCATTATCCAAAAATGAACTGAAAGCCTGTGCAAGTCCCAGAACACAGGCATGATGCACTCACAGAAAGAAGCACCATTTAACAAATTGGTGGCTGCATTCTGCACCAGCTTCTGGTGGTCTTGAGAATGAGATCATGTAGAACATGTTACAGTAATTCATTCCTGAGGTCACCATGGCTTGGACCACCATAGCAAGGTCAGCATGACAAGATCCTACCTTTCTGGCTAAGTATAAAGAGTTCAAAGTTGCCATGAACTCAGCTGTTACCATAACAGGAGTTTAAGGTATGAGAGGACTCCCAGGTTGTGAACCTGAATATTTAAAGGCAAGCAAACTCCCTCAGGTAAGGGCTGTCTTGAATAACTGCTTACATTTCTTTTTGTGCTGTCAGTTTAACTAGTACTTTTTCTACCGCAGACTGTATGGTACAAAGTCAGAAGATTTTACTCCATGCCCCTAACACATCCAAAAATGTAATTTGTTTGCCAGTATTTAGTACAATGGCCCACTGTTGTATTTTTCCCCAGTGCTTAATAAAGTAATCATTGTTATATGATAATGCCAAGGAAAAATAACATTAAGAGACACTAGATATTTAAAAAATAACTCTCATTGCTTTTTCATGAATGAGAAAAGGTCAGAGTCATCAATAAAATTACACTGTATGATTCTTATTACAATGTAACCACAGGAATGTATGGCAACAAAAACAATATGCTAATTATGAAATACACAAATGTCCTATTGTTTGGGCACTAATTCTTGAGGGTTGTTTTTCAGTCCATGGTGGCTAACACCAGAACTTTCTTTACTTCTTGGTCTGATGAATTATATGAAACTTAAGATAATTCATTTCCTTAACTGGAACAGAAAGAATGGTCTTTAATATGCTTTTATTGGTAATTATTATTTTTATTACTGTGTTTACCCAAGAGGTGTCCAGAAGAAAGTGGAGCTGAGGTCATTGCTCAGCCACTAGACATTAGACATTAAAACAAAATCACTGAGCCACAGCAAGTAGGATCCAATCCATCTCTGTTTTTAAGGTTTAATGCATGACTGTGCACAAACAATAGATTATCCTTCACATTTTCATTGGCCTCTGCAAGCATCTACACCCCTGTAAGGGGGAAGGCTCTAGAATAAAACCCCAAACCCTACAAGGAACCTGGGAGAGAAAAGAGCAGAATTGATTCTGCTTTAGACAATGCTTTCCATGTCTCAGGGCCTGATCCAAAGCCTACTGAAATCAAAGGAAAGACTTCCATTGATTTCATAGAACTTGGATCAGACCTGTAATTATTTGTCAAACATAGACATTCTAGAGCTAGGTTCTATGGAAAAAGCAAGGTAGATGATTTATAAGGCAGAAAGTCTTGAACTACTTCACCACTGCCTATTACTGGCTCTTAAGAAGCTCATTCCATGTCAGCTACGCATGCCATACATTTTTTGCAAGCTCAGTCCCTTTTCTGATGAAGGCAGCAGTTCACTTCAATCACATGCATGTTTTACAGTTACACAACAGGCTCTGCAGCTCTTTGTACAGCAGCGCCACATTTCAGTGCTTTCTTCTGTTCACTCTTAATGTGAATAAGAGGCTATTAAGTGGGGTGTCCTAGTCCTGCCATGGACTTCCTGAGTAACAGTCTCCCTGCACCTCAGTAAAACAAAGTTGATAGCAAATCCTTTCTCCCACCATTTTTTCTCCCGAGTATTTCACCTGTATTTGTTTCAGGAAGGGGCTATACATTAGTAGGTGACTGTATAACACCTACTACAATGGCACATCAATCTCAGCTGAGTCTTCCCAACACTAATTTAATACAAGTAACAGTAATGAGGATGTCATGTCTGCAGGGCAGTGTCACAAAATCATCATACTTTACTTGAAAAGCTCATGAGCATATGTGTTTTTCATAGTTTTGCTTCAGTTAGAGAAACCTTTGGATGTTTTCCACAAAACCTGAACTGTAAATATTGGCTTTCTGCAGCAAGCTAAGACTACAATACAGCTTTGTTTGGCTTTCCTATAATCTGTGCTCCAAAAGTTTTACAATCCTAAAGTAAGCTAAAATATTAAAATGAAAAGAATAATAGTAGAGGCCAAGAGCAGTTAAGGAGAAAAGGAAGAATTTATTTCACTTGAGATTTAATGGCATAGAACATTAAAAAGATTAGAAACTTTGAAGGCTATTTAATAAGGCAAGAGCTGTTATGCAGACTACTTCTGCTTAACATTATTTGTGTGTATGTATTCTTACCTACAGTATTTCTTAAAAAGCAAATTATTATAGTTTCATAGTTTGTGGGGTCGGAAGGAACCTGACCAGATCATCAAGTCTGACCCCCTGCCATGGGCAGGAAAGAGTACTGGGTCAAATGACCCCAGTGAGGTGTTCATCCAGCCTCCTCTTAAAGACCCGCAGGGTAGGAGCCAGCACCACTTCGCTTGGAAGTTGGTTCCAGATCCTAGCTGCCCTAACTGTGAAGTAGCGCCTCCTGCTGTCTAGTCTGAATTGACCCTCTGCCAGCTTGTGACTGTTATCTCTAGTCACGCCTGGTAGTGCTCGGGGGAACAGGGACTCCCCCAATGCCTGCTGGTCCCCTCTGACTAGTTTGTAAAATCAACCCCTGAAAAATACTTATAGGTCTGCATATTTTGATGCTAAGTGAATGATTCTGATTCCTGTCCACTGGAATTTAATGGGACTCCCTTAGGGGTTGAAAGTGAAACTGGCATTTTATTTTTGTATTTATTTATTTATTTATTTATTTATCTATCTTCCTGTACAAAAGCAGGTGTCCAAAGTTGCTTCAGTCTGAATGGGAAGCAGTCATTTGTGGAGAACAGCTAGTGGCAGCTACACAGGTTGTATTGACATGTAACAATACCTAACATGTGAATGTCAGACAAAGCTGTCATTAATCTTTAAACCCGGCAGTAAAATTAATGGGAATTGCATAGAGCAGGACCTTGTCAGCTACGTAATAGGTCTGTGGGTGGAAAAATTCTAGTGCTTTCCTTCAGGCATCAGGCAACCAAGCAACTGATGCTTTGTGGCCATTATCTAATTATAAATGCTCTTTGCTCCAAAGAATTTGGTGTTTATTGCTTTTAATGTGTCAAAGTTAAACAGTCACTAGTGCAGACCAAAGATGAAGAAGAGAATACATAGCAGTGGTGATGTACTTGGCACTTATGTTATGCACCCCAAATATAGATCTTAAAAGCACTGTACCAAGGTGGCTAGGTCCTTTTCTCTAGATTTGAGGAACAACCTCTGAAGCCCCCGTGCATTTCCTGGAGTAAATATTTCTAGGATTGACAGCTCTAGTGTTCCAAAGCCAGTGGGGAAGTCGGCTTTATCTACTGCCGCGTTTCCCAAAACTTGTGGATTTATGCTGCACTGTAGTCAAGGTAAGCACACTCATACCCCCTACTTCAGCCATTGCTGCTGTTTGCCTTGCTGCTGCTTCCCTCAATGACAATTGCTGCTGATTCCCCTCACTAGAAGCAAGGGCAATTACAACTGAAGTAGGGGGCACTGCCATGATTTGCATGTACCCCCCCATCGAAACTTCTGTGCCCCCTCTCACCCAGGGGAGTGTGCCCTACAGTCTGGGAAACACTGCTATAGAGGATGAGGCACTGAATTGAGGGCCAGATCCAATACGGGATGTAGGTTCCTGAAAGGTGCTACAGTGGCCGGGCCACAGAAATCCAACCCCCATATTAGCCATTTTATTTCTATAGTGCACGGGGAGACATCCAAGGGATCCAAACAGGCTACTTACTCAGATGCCTAAACTTGCCAATGGGAAATGCTAAACACTGGTATGCCACTTCTTAGGTGCCTTACTCAGGGAAGTATCTCTGTCTACTTGGGAGCCAGAGCCTGAACTGGGTTAGGTGCCTACGGATGTTCTTTCAGAAAACTGAGCAGGACCCAATCTTTCAAAAAAATGACCAAAGGAGGGCTCCCTCCCCACCACTACTTCTTTGCTTAGAAGACTAGCCCAGGCCGTGGGGGAGCCTCTCCTTTACATGAGTGAAACCCACCTCTCTTACGAAAGTGCCCAAACCACTAGGGGGGCGCAAAGCAGGCCCTAATCGATTTGGATTTGCCCTGAATCAGGGATAGTGATTTGAATTGTTGATTCAGATCACTGTCCCTGATTCAATACAATCGAATCCGAATCTGAAGATTCAATGCTGATTTGGACATAGACACAGCTTTAAGTTTTTTCTGCATACCTTGAGGTACCAGCATGGCTCATGATCGCTGCAATGCTGGGGGACATGGAGCATCCCATAGGAGTGCAGGGAGGGGGCCCTCCATGTGGTGAACCCGGAAGTGGACTGGAGGTACTTCTGCTGGGGACCATGCTGCTCTTCCCGCCCCCCCTCCCCAGCTCAGCAATCAGCTGCGGTGAGACCCCTGGGTGTCCCCCCAGACCCAGGAGGCACCAGTCACCAAGCCAGACGGGTGCAGGTGGGGCCTGCTTGCTCCCTGGCAGATCCAGAAGTGGATCAATAGTGCTTCTGGTCCACTTCTGGGTCTGCTGCTGAGCACACTGGGGAGCCCCCCATGCTTCTGTGGGACACTCCACGCGCCCCAGCATCACAGCACTCATAAGCCACCTGCTACCTAGAGGCACGTAGAAAAAACATTTAAAGCTGTGTCTATGTCTGTATCGCCAAATTTCTCTGATTCGATTCAGAGAAATTCAAGGGTCTTCTGATTCAATTTGGATTCAGAGATTCAGCCACCGAATTGGGCCAAATCTTTACCAAATCAAATTGGGGACTAAAGTTTTGCACAGCCCTACTAACCACCACTCTGAGCTGCAGGGAGAAAAAGGGAAGGCTCCTTCTTTATTGAAGCTGTACTACTGTGCATGGTGGAATGCAAGATACGCTGGGTGAGAGAGAGAGAACAGATGACAATTGGGAGCCTGGCTCTAAAGCTTAGCAATTAGGAAACTCACTTGCTGGGGCAGGGGAGACCTATTGGATAAACTACAGACAAGGTAGGAAAATGAGGCTCCTGTGTGCCTCCAGGGTTACAGGGCAGCTGAGCAAGGGTTTTCAAGATCATAATTTTTGGATTTAGGCTTCTCAATCCCACTTTAAATGTCTAAACCTTTCTTTAGGTCTTGGTTTTCCCAGAGTCACACATCTCATTGGCAAATTTGGGGCTAGGAGCCAGGCTTCCTGACTCTACAGCCATTTCATCTCTCTGTGCTTCAGTTTTCTCTCTTGTAAGCCAGAATGAAAACACTTAATTTTTTTTTAAAAGAGGTAAACAGAGTTGATATGAGACCTGTACATGCCTGCTTGATTGCATACTCTTGTTCTTTGAAAAAGGGATGGACCGATTCTAATTTAATTTTGTTTCACTATAAATCCAGGGTAATTCCACTAAAGTTAATCAAAGCATTTTGGAACAAAACTGGTTTGGGATTGGTATCAGTCCTACTCTTCTTAGCTGGCCTGTTTTTACTCTGTGAACAGTATGTGCCAATTTATTGCTCCCAGGCACAGTGCCCAGGATGCAGCATGTTGAGCTTAGGCAGCATAGCCCCAGCTGGCAGGGGGCCTAAGGGGATCAGCCTACCAGCCTGGAGCTGCTCTACCCCAGCTCAGTGTGGCAGAGGGGCTGGCTGGGGCACAAGGGTGCAACAGTGCAGGGTTAGCTGGCAGGCAGTTGTGCACACTGACTACCCTTGTGCCCTAGCCAGCCCTGGTCACCATCAACACGTTGCGTCAGAGTAAATAGATGAGCTGTAGAATAATACTGAGCAAAAGGAGTTGGGGTGTTTTATTATATTGGGTACAAGTATGAAATTATAGGAATTTATGATTTGAGACAGACAGACACACATGCACATGTGCACAGACAGATAGTTAAAATGCTAATGATGGCAGGATGAAATGTGGCAAACCAAGATGTGCTAATGTAGGAGAAAAGGTGTATGAACAGTAGGAAGGAAACTGGTAGGCCACAGTGGCTAGGAGGTTGGCTCCAGGAGGTGTAAAGAGATTCATTCACCAGGAATGATCAGAGAAAGTAAGAAGGTTTTGTGCACTGGGAATGACAAGAGAAGTCTGTGTGAAAATGTAGACTAGTTCTGACCAGTTTCTAGAAGAGAAAGATACAATGAGAAATCTAGGGGATAAGAGAGGCAGGAAAAATGGATTCTTTGCTAGGGTAAGCTCATCTACTAGAGCCACTTGGCATGGGACAGCTAGAATCTCCCTCACAAGCCCAGTTGTATAACCTGGTCAAATGCTTATAACTGTAATTACTATGTGGGTGCAGTCATTAATAAGTATTATAACCTTCTCCCTAATTGCATAACTAGTATTTTTATAGTACTTTTGAGGTTTTTTTTTTTTAAGTAACTGTACAACTGCTGTTGGCCTTTGGATTTAATAAAGGGTTTTTAGCTAAAGTGTTCACTGGGTCATTCGAATTCCAACATCAACACAGCAGCCAACCACCAAATAGTCTCCCAGTTTGGGAAGCAAACTTGAATTAAAACCCTGTTTGTGTTCCGAAGTGTTCAGGGTGGGGTGAGACATCCTGTTTACCACTGCTACCGGAACTGGAAGTGCTCAAATGACCAAGTGCGATTTGTTTTCCTAGCATTCCTGTCTGGGTTTGGATGCAAACATTATTGTAATGCAGGATCAAAATCAAGGCCATGTCTGTAACCACTGACACGCTGTGCCAGGTGGGACTGTGTTGAAACAGGCCTCCCTGCTCTGTGCACAGTGGAGCCAGAAGCAGGCTAGCTATGGTTATGCAGCACTGAGGGTGCCTAAGTAGCCCGCTAGCCCCCGTCACATTAAGGCAATGATCCTGCTTCTGGTTTTGAAGCATGGAATATTTCAGCACAGCTGCCTGGCGTGGTACGTTCATAGTGAAGACATGCCCCAAGTCTCTGAACTGGACAGTGTACACATTGGGCATCGCAGCAGTTGTTCAGGGGAGGAGGGAGTTTCAAAAGCAACTACCAACAGATGATGGGAGTTAGATGCCCAAATCACTCAAGCATTTTTTATAACATTATCTGATGTCTGGCCCCTTGATTCTGAAAAGTATGTATTGATGGTGAGAAGTTTGAGCAAGGGTTTGCTTAGTGAATTCAGGAGGAATCTTGCTCTCTGTTAGCTGTTTTGAGACTTCTTTTTAGTAATCATTAGAAAGCAGGAAAAGCTGAAGCAGGGCTCTCAGAGTCAGCTACTGTAGCATCTCTTTCAGAGGGGGGTTTGTGTGTGTGTGTGTGTGTGTGTGTGTGTGTGTGTGTGTGTGTGTGTGTGTGTGTGTGTGTGTGTGTGTGTGTG
>JAGPOW010001296.1:53276929-53301002 GCA_030014935.1 Caiman crocodilus
CCCCCCCCCCCCCCCCCCCCCCCCCCCCCCCCCCCCCCCCCCCCCCCCCCCCCCCCCCCCCCCCCCCCCCCCCCCCCCCCCCCCCCCAACCCCCCCCCCCCCGGCCCCGCCGCCCCCGCGCCCCGGGCTTCAGGAGTGCTTCTGTTTCAGCAGGTATTTCATATGCCACTTTTGCATCATTTTATCCCCAACAAAACTAGGCTTTTCATACTGCGAAGTGGCAGGCAGTAAAGTGCTTTAACACAATGAAATATTTACATTTGGACAGCTTCAGTTTTAACACTTCATGGACAAAAGTTCACAAACACTGCACCTTCTACAGGTGGCTCTTTCATAACACAACATGGTTCATGAAGGGCTGGATTATGCTACTTTTTTTACACTGGTGCAAATACAGAGCAGGTCCATGGCCAGCAACAACTTCACCCCAGTGTATCTGAACCAAGAATTTGGCCCATTACCCAAAGCTTAGGACCTGTGAAAACCTTTAAATAAATGCTATATGTAATTGTTTTCACTGAAGGCATGACCTAATCAAACAGCAAAATTCCAAATGAGATGTAGCCATTACAGCTATCCCATTGATACAAAGCTAACTTTCACTTCTACAGAATGCTGTTGGACCAAACTCTGATTTTACATTTCTGTCCATCCTCGAGCTTATGGGCATGCTTTTTCTCTCACTTCTATCAATTTAGGCTAGTGTGATGCCATTGATTTAAGGGAAGTTACTCTAGAATTGCACTAAAGTAAGCAAGATGAGAATCAGGCCCTATATGTTTTAATGTAACACTGAACATTTGCTCATGTGAGCATCCTTCTAAATAATATGCAGAGGACTAAATGAACATTGACCAGGAAGGGTTAACTTAGAGAGCCTATGAATTGGAACACCACTCTACACATTTTGGCAGCCTTTTCTTACATTCCAGTTTTCGTTGTAGAGGTCTTCTGTCCGTGAAGTTTGCCTTTTGTGCATAAAGAAATGCCCTAAGTACTTGTGCACATCTAGCTGCAGTCTCTTTTTAAAATCTCCAGGACTTTTCTTCCTAGAGCTGATTTCCACTGGTGGACAAAACTTTTCATGTTGACGATCAGTTGGCCAGTCCGGACATCCTCGTGCCCTGCTACAAGGTATTCCAAACCTGTAAATCATTAAAGTGGTCAGGGATTGTATGGTGTAGTCCTTAAAGAGGCAGCAGCACTGAATGTTCATTTAACACCTATTCTTGAGAGAGAAAAAAAACAGCGAGATCTGCAGTAGATGCTGTGTGCAAGCTGTGAATCTGCTAGTACATCATGCACCTGTACGTAGGTAGAAAGCAACAAGAGAGGTGGGCAATTAGGATGCTGGATAAAAGCTGCTAATTTGTATGCCCTTTTTGCAGAATGGTACTGTATTCAGAACAGAAGTTACTCAATCCTGGGTTAAATTCATTCTGTTGCAGGCTTACGCACCACGCAGATCCCAGTGAAAACCTCATTTCAGGGCAAAAGTGAGACCTGAACAGTTCACCAGCTTTATCTTCCCACTCCTCCCAGGGCCAGATGCAACTTCCTTTCAACCCCCTTCAGTAGTGTAACTGCAGCAGGCAAGTGGGGCACCAGAAGTGCTACCTGGGGGCAGTTACCACAGCAAGGGTAGCCCTGCCCAGCCACAGGAACCAGGCAGGGAGCACTGCACCAAGCAGTCCGTCTGGGTAGTGGGGGGTAAGTGGAGTGAGTGAAATGTTGCTCCCCCACTTCTGAGGAGCTTTTGCTAGAGCATATATAGCCCTGCACTCAGTATGTATGGAAATGACAGGGAAAGCAAAAGGGGCTGCCAGGATCAGCTCCCAGTGCAGCTGATGCTGCTACAGCAGCAGTGGTAGTAACAGCATCAGTGGCAGCAGTAGCCCAAGAGCCTAAGCCTTCTTTTTCACTCATTTACATGCTTCTTCCTCCCTTCCCTCCCGTCTACAGTGGTCAGCAAACCCCCGATCTCCTGAGTGCTCACTGAGCACTCTTCACCTCTGGCCCCTGTACTGGCATGGGGTGTGTGGGCACGGGAATGCAAGCAGGAGGTGATACTACCTGGGAAACCATGAGAATAAGTAAGAGTAGTACCATAAACCTCTCCACAGGAACGTGTTAAGCTCTACGGCTAAAAGTAAGCATAGCTTCAGAATGCAAACTGATGAGAATAATGAAACTTGGCAAAGCAAATAGTCTTTACAAATGAGGCACAGATAGCTAGTAGGCTTCTGATATTTAAAAATGTATGATCAGATGCAGGTGAACATAGCAAGTTCCATATCTTTCCCTGTCAAGAATACCCACAGTCCCAGGTTAAATGCTATTTGGTACTCAATTAGCTGCAAGACATTCCCACAAGGTGGCACGTCTATTAGAAGCATTGGAATGAGCACTTGGAGGGTGCCTGAAGGCTTACACTTGCACTAAAAGGTGCTTTATGAGATACTCTCTCATTCAGACATTTCAGAGATATTAGTGGTGCCCTTCAACATCTTGCCTGACTTTTGGATGTTTCTACCATGAAGTGAAGAGCATCTCTCCAGCATTATGGTACATGGCTTGTCCTTTGCTCTCAATGCCACAGTCCTGATTGGGAACTCACCTAACTTTGCTGGAATAACTCTATAGTCACTTGAGAGTGGAATTGTACTTAACACATATTTCTTTACAGGCCTAGGTTCTGATTTTGCAAAGTATTTTGCCTTGTGCCTGACTTGGAATGAATGAATCTATGTTATTTACTCACAGGTTTCCAGTTAGGCATGTCCTTGCTGAGTACCTTACTGAGTCTGGGCCACATAGGGTGGCACATTACGTAAAGAAATCTTAATGGCACAAATGGGCATTAAGGCTGATCTCAAGAGGCAAATTCCCCTGGACTAGGGTGATAATAAGGATTATTATAGTTAATAAATTAACATTTAGAGATTGCAGTGAAGATTTTACAAAAACATGGTATGAATAACCATGCTTGCCATGGCCATTGTGGAGGATATTCTAGGAGTAGGAAGGAGATGTACAGGGTGGTGCTACTCTGACTTGACGCCACTAGCCCCAAGACCTTGACAGTAGAAAGCTGGCAGTAAGCTATCTTCACTTGTTCCAGGTCTCACATGTCTGTCCCTCTGCTGTACCTCAACACAACTGAGGATATAGTCTTTTTTTTAACAAAGGAGGACTGTTTTAAAAATATGAAGCCAAAAGGGATGCAAAAAAGGCTTTCTTTTATTTGATCCAAGTTCTTATTTATTCCATCTGACCTTCTAGGCACACCCAGTGCTCTTTTTGTCAAGTAAACACAGGATATGTATTAGTTTTGCCACTTGTAGGACATTTGTTAAGGCTATGTCAACAGCTCTGTTATAAATATCACTTTCCAAGAGATCTAAAATCTCTCTTAAGGAGGAAACTTGGCACATAAGCCATCAGTAAGGAAGCACAGATGAGGCTGTGACTCTTATGTTTTTGTTTTTAATCTGCTCAGCTGCCTTTATGGAAGTAGAAAAAATACAACCAAAAATTTCACTGAGCTATCTCATTCTAGTTCTCTAGGCTGTCAGTTGCCTCCCAGATCCCTTGCTTTTAATTGTGAGAAACATTCTGTTTGTTTTTTGCTTATGCTTGGCAGAGCTATGATTAGGAAGTGGAGTCTGTTTCCTTGAGAATGACTTGAGACATTTACATATTTTGTGTTTACTGTCCTTCTAGAAAAGTTCAGTTTTGCATATGTGCATGTCTTGGAAATATTCCTCATTGGATCTCAGCAAACTTATCATCAGAGCACCATGCTATTGAAGTCTGATGAGTACTTTTAGTTTTCCTGGCTGGAAATCCTAAGATCCCAGCTTCTGCTCTATATCACTTTGATTTTGTGGGACAGATTGAAAATGTGCTATTTCTTTACAGTATTTTTCTCTTTGATCTCTTTGTAATGTTTTTAGAAGATGTGTTTTCCAGAATAGCTGTGTTAGGAAATTGTTTTATGCCTGTTTTGACTGTCTCTCCTGCTGTTCATGTTTTTTTTGATCCAGAGATTGTGAAATTGTATTCAGTGAGACAAACAAGACAATTTAACTGGTCAACCATCCCCAAACTGAAGAGATTGGCTTAAACTCATGAGATTTGAAAAACAATGATAAATTTGGATTTCTTTTTTATTTTTCTTCTTGCCTTTGAGTCTTTAAAGTGTACTCAAGTCAAACTTGTCAAGCTTTTCTTTCCAAGAGGCAGAGAAACATTTTAGAGGAAAACTGACTTTTTTTCAATCCCAGGAGATGACATTAAAAAACACACAAATATTTCAAGATTTACAATGAAATCGCAGGAGTTGGCAACATTCCCAGTAGGTTGACTTATGTCTGTAGTGTGAGCCACTGTAAAGGTGAAGGACTCTACCTAGCCATTCTTATGGAAAGATCAGGGCCTTCACTCATATCACAACCTCCTTGTATTTATTCTTTATTTAAACCCAGTCAATTCGTTTTAAAAGAGTTTTCACTTCAAACACTTTGCCAATTAGACACTTTAGGCAGCTACTCCAATTTTACACCTGTAGTGGTATGAATAGGGCACTCATATATCCAAGCTGTGGTGTTTGGGATCAGTCATATAAAATTGTTTAACATTGGTTCTGGTCTCTCACTGAATGCATGCATATCCTTGCATGTACAAATATAAAGCACAGATTCCCTGAATATATATGTATTTGGCTTCTTGTGACATTTTAGCTAGGAAATTTTCACATGGTCCCAGAGGTTTGAATACAAAAGGAGCACAAGCATGGCTGATGTCTCACATCCCAGAGATGATGGAGGTGTCACTCTAATTGTTCTCCCTGATGCAACATCCTGAGCAGATGATTCTGAGTTCTTTTCATCAATTTAATTTCTAGTAAGTGTTACCTGTTGAAAACATGCATTTAAATGCAGTTTGTGCACACAGACTTGCATTTGACACATGGATGATAAATTGGTGACTTTGTATCTCTTATAAATCCTGTGAAGTTAGGAACTCTTTGTAACTTATCTTTACCTCACTGGATATGGAGCCCTTTTGGAGATGGAGCCCTTTTGCCTTGTCTGCTGTCTTTTCACATCTCTGTTGGGCTGAAACTCTAGCTAGTGGTTGAAGAGAGCTGGTGATGTGTGTTGAGTTACAAAATACACCACTAAAAGGCATTCACCTAGCAAAATAAACTAGGACATGCTAAGAAAAAGTTTGGGGAAAGGAGGGGGCTCCTTAGCATTACAGTGCCCTGGCAGAGATCTGGTCACCAGAGAAAACGTTTATCAGGGAGTCACTGAGGGAAGGCTGTGGGGGAGCGTCAAGAAATCATAAAAGAGGCAGCCGTTTAATGCTTCAGTCTTCTTTGATCACATTCAGTCCAAGCTATGGGGCAGCTGCTTGGACTCTGAGGCTACTGAGGCAGGAGCAATTCCCTGCCTTACTGAACAAAGATGGACCCTAGGGACTCTGAAGGGAAGGGTCAGCTAGGGAAGGGTACTTAATTAGGAAAGTGGTTGTTTTTCCTAATGATCTGTAAAATCTTGTGCTTTATCTTTAAGTAAAGTAAAGGTGCAATTGGGAACTTTGTACAAAACCTTTCTGTATCTGAATGCCTCTCAAGAGTTCAACTGTAAACCAGAAGGCTCACCCTTTTGGTGAGATTCTGGGAAAGAGAGTGTTTAAACTACGGAGGAAGTCAGAACTATACCCTGGGCCTAGGCAATTGATCTTGGGGGGAGGAAAGTATTAGACAGAAGGGCCTGTGCTTCTGGAGTGAAGCTGGAGTCCCTTCCATGAGATAGGCTAGGATGTCTATGCTGTTCAGACTCCAGAGGCTTAATTCAGCCAGGGATCCAATGCCTGGGTCCTGTGATGGCAATCTGGTGAATACCTAAAAAGGTGTTGAGCCAAATTTTGTAAGGGGGTGTCAAGTACTTGGCCATTAATAGTTACTTCAAAAGCTGCACCTTCTATTTTCCTTCAGTGTCTGAATATGAGCTATTTTAATTTATCAAGTGATGGAGTTTCATTTTACCCTCTGCTGGTAAAACTTATGACTCCCCATTGAAATATTAATAAGAGCAGCTCTACTTTCCACCAGCTGTGGGCCTGGACCATGCCACTGTTTTCTTTACAACTTTAATGCCAGTACAATTCTGATCAGAATCTGGCCTTTGTGTTTATTTTTGCTTTGCATATAGAAGCATTAAACAATTGTATCTGTTTAATTAAAGAAGTTTATGGAATTTTTTCAATTATTCAAGCTTACAACTTAAAATCATGCCTAGGAATGCTGATTCTTCTGACACTTGTACCATGGTAAATATGTTAAGGAGAGTTTCTAACCACATCTATTCTACCTTTTGGTATATTATACTGAAAGCCAAACGGTAGACTATCAAAAAAGATGATAAAATGATTACAAAAATCTTCACAATAACATCCTATCTTTTCAATTCTTTATGGAAGGAACTTCACAGATGACTACCCCCTCTGTCTTTTCTATTGTTTAAGTGTGTAAAGGAAATCACAGTGCCCAAGGTCTGCATTTTGATACAGTAATTCCTGAAGTACATGCAAACATTGTAGCTGAAAAACATTTCCTTAGTTATCAGTTTCTAGTTTTTCTTTGAACTGTAAAAGAGAGATTTTTAGATGGATCTTGGTTTCTATGAAAAATTCTGTTGGTGTTTCTCAGTTCCTGACATGATCACAGAGGCAACATTCACTGTTTTATGGGGATTGGTAAAGGTTCATTTCAAGCCTAAAAGCCTGCTCACTGAAAGAAGATGAGTAAAGCTGATGAGGCTGAAGCATCCCACCTCCCCCTGAAGAGAGAGCTACATGTATAACGTTCAAGTGTAAATAAATTCAATACTTTTTTGTGAAGGAGGAATTGTAAATATGTGCTCCCTTGGGAGTAGATCATAACTGCACAGTAGTAATATGACCTGATTTAGAACTAAAGCCGGAATGTGGGGTTATGGATCTGTAGAAAAATTAGATTTGAAAAGAGCTCTGTCTCAGAGGTGCCTGGCATACAACTGCTTTCAGCCACCAGAGCAATGTGTGGGGTGGGGTGGGGTGAGTCAGAGCAGGTTGCGGTATGGTAGTTTTACTTTACAAACAGTGATTTCACTCTTCACAGCACACAGCATGATTAAGGCTTTTCTATATAAAAATCAAAATTCCCCTCAATTTGCTTTTGGAATTTAAATGATGGAGTAAATCCTGTGTGTCAGTCAGCAGGCACTATAAATTAATTACACTGGGGGGATGGGATAAAAGAACAAGGAAGAGATCAGCATGATGGGGATGTGCTATTCATGGAGTCAAAACCAAATACCTACCAGGATTAAGGATTGGACAAGTACAGCCTCTGTTAGTCCAGGATTCTGGGTAGAGAGTCCGCTTTCCTCGGAGAATTTTAAGCTTTGTCGATTTCAACACTTTCTTGATCTTCACGTTGACTTCTGCATGGGAGCCCTTGTCGTGAGCTGATAAAATCTTTGTTTTTACCACTGGGAGGAAATATGTAAAAAACCCAGAAATCTATCAAATGCCTTTTGCTCAGCTCTTTCTAACACAGTGCTGGGCAGCAGCATTAAAGACCAATGTGTATGGTCTTTGCAAAATTAGCTTGACACATGTCAAAACTTCACTCTTGCCCGTGTGTCTTATGGTCAGAAGGGTGACATGCAGAACTGCATCAAAGCTTTCTGTTGCTGGAGAGAAAGCTGGAGTAGCTTTACTTGAACAGCAACTATGGTAGATACCAGGTCAGCCTATGCTCACTGTCAAGGTCAGTGAGTCTCAAATAGACAAATAGTGTTCCTGGCTGCTCCTCTAGGGGCTTTGGCTCCTGCCCTCTGCCCCACACCAGCCCCTGCAGAGATCACCCTAAACAGCATGTTCTGTGGTGGGGCAAGATGGACATGGGGCCATGGACCTGTACCTTCAGTCTGGCTTGCTTTCCTGCTCTTCCAGAGCTCCTAGAGCTTATGGAAGGGCTGAGAGGGCAGGTGGCTCCTGTTGCTGGCATGCAAGTTGCCAGGAACATCCACTGTGGTGGGGGCTGCATTTGCCCCCTCAGATACAGATCAGCAGCAGGGAGGGGGCAGACAGTGGAAAGAGTAGGATGCAACAGAGTTGTGCTCCTGCTGCCCTTAACTGACATCAGCTTCTGCACCTCCAGGAGCCACTGTTACCCCCTTCTACCTCCTGCAGGGGTATCTGCCTCCTTCAGGGAGTCGAATGACCCATCGCTAAGCTCTCCAATCTGTCCCTGCCAACACAGAGCACCATGTGGCATCCCCCACTGTGCTCCCAGACATGGTCCCTCCACCCCACATATGCTTTCAAGGTGCCTTGGGGTGTGAGGAGAAAGAAATGCATTACTTTTTAAAATGGGATGCTGCTAAGCTCAGAAAAGTGATGGAGGAGGGCTAGAGTCAAAAAGGTTGAGAAGGACTGTTCAAGTGAGATGCTGAGTAGCAGCCAACAGCTGCTGGGCACCTGGTCACTGCCACTGAGCTCAGTAGGAACAGCTGCTTGCTCAGAACCTCTGACAATCAGGCTTCTACAGGGGGGAATGAAGAACTCAAGGTCAGGCCTCCATTTTTGCAAAATTGTTACATATGCATAAAGCAGAGTGAGAAACCCTAGAAGAACATGGCCCTCATCTTGCCCGCTGAGCTACCAGCCCTCCTGTACAAAACCTTCTAAGTACCACTTTCATGCTAGGTAAGGGGCTGCAAAAGTGACCTCTGAGACAGCAATGATATTTGCCTACAGTGGTATTTAACAGTTTCTTATGAGGTTGCTTTGTCTGGAATCTGTGTTAAAAAGCCTGAGAAGACTCTCTTCCCATGCAGACTCCCTCTTCAAGCTTGTGATGTGCCCTACAATTCATCTCTCTGTAATTTAGCTGACACCCTTGAACACTGAGTGATGAAAGGGTGGGAGGCCTGAGTGCACTTTAGATAAGATTTATGAAGTTGTTTTTTACTTTTATTTCTTATCTTTTGCAAGATTAAACACTGTCACTATCACAGGCAGGAAGCAAAGCAAAGCAGGCTCAAATATTTTTTTCTAATACCACTAAGTCAGGGCCATATTTCAGTGATATGCGGCCCCTTGAACTTGTCTCCATGGGTCACACTGCAGTCGGCAATAATATGGATTATTTCTCAATGCATTTTAAACCTTAGCACGAGACAGAGCAGGTGCAAGAAATGTTGAAAGCTTATGAAATGAAGGGAGTGTTGTACAAAGCATTCCTTCCTTGTTATGGTGTGAGGAGACAGTTCATTGGTACTGCCTGGAGGAATCACTGCAGACAAACTTTTCTCTTTACTCCTATAAATCTCAATATGCAAATGTACTAATCTTATCCCATTTCAAAAGCTTTGAGCTGTTCTTGAAGAGATGTGGGGCAGACCTTAAAAGCTAGGAGAAATGCCCTTTCTGTGAAGGCAGAAAGGGGTCTCTAACTGTCACTGGCACTCCCTCCTATGATATGCTAGAGCCCAGACTGAGTGGTTTGCTTGTAGACAGTGGTTTTCCCTTTAGTATCAGCACTTGATCAGTGAGATAGGAAGGGGAACAGGATGCTTTATTATGGTTGACCTTAATACAGACACTAATACTTAACACACTGTACAGAGTGAGAGAGATTTTAAATTTTGTGGAGTCCCAAATATATAGGTGATAAGCATCAAATTACTTATACAATTTTTGCATTGAAATAGAGTTTCAGGGGTGCAAGAAAGGCAAGCCAGAGTGCCAGATCCAAAAATAAATCAGTAATTATCTTCATAGTAGCTTATTTAAGATTGTCCTGGGTTTGATCAGGACTGAAATAAATTGGTTATCTACACAGAGATGTGCTTGCTGAGCTTTCCTGAGAATCCTTCCCCATTTCCCACCCCATGACTGTTTTTTCTTGCAGTACATTATGTAAGCTTTCTGACATTCTTCAGTGTATGCTAGCTTAATCCAGTTCTGTGGGGTGCACACTGGTCCAGCTCTTCTCATATCCTTATACAGATTCATAAAACAATCCTTTAAAAATAACCCATCTCAACAGTAATAACTTTCTCTTGCGACTTACCATATGTATACTTCATTCCACAGAAGACCTGGGGATTCCCTAAAACTTGTTCTTTACATTCACATTTACCTATGAAAAGAAAACAAACAAATGCTTCGTACTGAGATAATCTTTAAAGAGAAAGATGGATGACTGGTACTGGGGCATATAGCCTTCCTGAGTGGGTAGTGATTTTGATGAGGCCAGGATTTTACTCTGGTGCTCTGAAGCACATGCTTATCTTTCAGAACACAATGACATCTTAAGCTTATTTATGATCTGGTTGGAGTTTTCCCATTTTTACTTTTTAATAATATAAACTCTTTAATCACCTAAGACTCTGCTCCACCCAAGAATTTCCCGTGCTGGAGAAATGTTCAGGAAGAGAGATCCACAATCTCCTTCAAGATATAGGAGTGATGCCAAGGGTGGTGAGCCCAGGGACTTCCCAATGAAGTAAATGATATATGTAGTATATCCCTCTTTTCCATAGTAAGTCCTGTGAAACTAGGGGTCTGCCAGGGTTTTTGTGCTAAGCCCCTGACCTATCAACACATCACTCAGAAGTTTAATTTTCTCTAAGTAGTTCCACGTAGACTTCAACAGGATGTACTCCTGGGTTCAACATTAGTCACAGTGCTTTCCACATAAGATGCACTGAAAAGGTCTTAGTACAGGAACATGAAGTTTTGGGTAATTATTCTGCAAGGCAAACGAGTTGTTTTTGTGAGTGAAATAAAGAAAAGCAAAATTCCCATTATTTTTTTTAAACCTAAGATAAATGGGTGGAAGATAGGTTTTTGTTCCTTCCCACCCCACTAACTTGTTTCCAAGATTTTTAGAACAAACTATTGCAAAAAATGACAGTTGCATGCTTACTTGATCAAATGTAACTGCTTGAAAAGAGCATGTGTACTGTCATCCATCTATAATACAAAGAGGCCCCAACTGTAGAATCATTACATTGGTGAATAGTAGTCAAAGGAACTACTCATCTGAGTAAACACTTGCCAGCAGAAAAATTGCATGATTAGGCCTAATAATAAATCACACACGCCAGCAATATTATATTATTAGCTACTAGACAAATAATTTCCCGAGCTGAAACTGCACCTGAAATGTTCAGTAGTCAGGACCAGATCATAAACCACTATTGCTGCCATCCTTAACCAGGCTGTCTAGGAAAATTATGCTGATGTTTTAGAAATGTTTTAATTGCATCTCAAATTAATTTAGTGAGTATCAAATTATTTAAAAAAACTGTTTACTCAATGGGATGTGACAGTTCTATGTGAATGTGACATAAGGGACCTCCTTAAAATATTACAGCAAAAGCAAGACAAAACAAACATCAGCATTTCAAAACAGAAGTCCCCAAAATCAGAGCTCAACCTGAAAACCTAGGCAGATCCTCCAGTTACCAATCCCTACAGCCTGGATCCATGTTTTAAAATGAAAGTGTTTAGACATTGGATATTCTTTTTTTAATGAATTCAATAATTCTTTCAAGGGTTCTTAGGCTTTTTTATTTTTGGTAACTGAACAATACTGGATGTTGGACAATACATTCTTTACTGCCACCTTTGCTAAGACATTAATCCAAAGCATTGCTTTCCACAAATCACTCAAAAAAAAAACTTTCCTTGTTCCTAGGAACAATTTCTTAGTAACAGGCACAGGGATGAGAAAAATATTTGAATCAGTTATCTCACCTGAATGCCGAAGAGCTGAGAATCCTTGTTCATCTTCCCATCCCCATCTTGGCTCACTTTCATTAAACACTGAGTGGAAATCAGGTATTTCATGATGCCAGTATATATCCGCACTGTTTTAATGAAAGGAAACCATGAATATTTCTTATGGAGTTAACAGTCAAAGTCAAGAGAATTCTCACACTTACTGTTAACTCTCTAGTTCCCAGAAATTGATCTAGAGGTTTCTCCAGATGCATTGATATAATAAAACTATTTTTTGTGTGTTTTATGAAGTGAAACATTTGGTTATTGTACACTCCTAAATTTGTATTATGAATCCATGGGTGGTATAAAGTAATATTTTAGAACTCAAATGAGTATGATACAGAAGGTCCACAAAATTATGTATTTATATACCTTGGCCTAAAGATAGTACTAGGCCTCCTTAGATAGCTTGATTTAAAATGCATTATTCTCCAGCATCTAAGAGATTGACTTTGCTTCTTCTGAAGTCTATGGGAGTTTTGTCATTGACTTCATGGGAGCAGGAGTGAGCCTTTCACTCTTGCTTCAACATACAGTGAGTAACATGGAAGAAAACTACAAAAACCCAGAAAGGTACCAGAACCAAATACCCAGATGCCAGGAGGGGGAGACTACATGTCATGACCTGTGTTACTACAATAGAAATGGCCCACTATCCTGATATATCATTATTCGTAACTACCACCAATCCTCTTTCTCTATCATGTAAAAGGCTGATGATGCAGTGAGTCTGACAATGGTGAGGCCAACATGTCCCCTCTGCATCTGCCCACAAGGCTGAATGGACTTTTTACTTTAATAGAAATCACTCTGATGGCTCTTAATGGGCTCTGTGCTCCACAGGAAGACAGATAGGGAGGACAGGGGAAGGGGACCAGTGAAACACATAATTGGCTGTGTGCTGCCACGCCGCCCATCCCCTGCCCTGCTATAACAACACCTCCTGTGTTCTCTCTGTGATGACTATGGAACAGTTGTAGAACAACTTAGCTAATGGCAGGAGAGTTACAGCTGGTGTTGTGTGCCCACGACAGGGAACAGTTCCATATAAATATAGGTATAGCATCTGCTTGGAGGGAGGAGCAGACATAGCAGCAAGCAGTGCAGAGGAGGCAAAAGGAAATCAGCCTGTGCTCCTGGCTGGATCGCTAGCAGCAGTTGCAGCAATTCTGTGAATCATTCTTTTTATAAATAGCCGGTGTAGTTCTAAGAAACGTGGGGTCTTCCATGATGATACCCACCATGAGGCACAGGAAACAACAAGCTTTCAGTCGTCTGTGACTCTCTCAACAGATTACTCCATGGGAAGAGTCTGCTCTGGCCCAGTACTTGCAATAGGGTTTTGTTCATATGCTGTAGTGTATATCACGAGAATTTCTGTAGTTTAAACCCAAATAAGGTCTCTTTTTAAAATCTGGGGGATGAGTGTCCATGATGTAATTGTATGTGTGTCTAGAGCAGTGGTTCTCAATGTTTTTATATTCAAGAAACACCCCCTTTATAGTTTTTTGGAATTTAGGGGTAAGTTGGCTGAGACCCACTAAGGTAGAATCTAGCTGGTGTTAAGTAAGTGAAGGCAGGAGGAAGGCCTTAATTTCACTGTACCTTGATTATTCCACCATCTACCTCTTCCCAGCCCCTTGTCTGTACCTGAGGGGGCAGGTGCTGCTCCTCTGGGGAGTGGACTGCCAGTGACCAGAGCCACATGCACAGTCAGTCCCTCCCACCAGTCCTGGGCACATGGCAGGAGGGGAAGGGGACCTGGAGACAAGCTAGGCTGAAAAGTGCAGTCCCATGGCCCTCTGGCTGCCCAACTGCTCCTGCACACGCACACACAGCACTGCACACTGCTAGGAGCATGGGGGCTGGCATGGGAGCTGCCAGGGGATGGGGATCAGCTCTGGGCACTGCTTGTCTGAGGGACCCTAGGTGCCCACTCATATGAGAGGAGCATCAATAGCTTACTTTCTGCCACAGTATCTGGGCATTGTGGCACTCTTAGAAGGATCAAGAATCACTGGTCTAGAGCAATAGTATGTCCACTCACCTGCTGATGCAGTCACCTGTAAGTGGGTCACAGCTTCCAGCACAGTCACATGGCCTGCAACCATATTCTCCAAAGCCCCAGTATCCCACCATACACTGGTCACACTGAGGACCTGCCACTCCAGGCTTGCAGAGGCAATCACCATTGCTGGGGTCACAGAAGGTACTTGTGCTGAAGGGAAGCATAGCTGATCCAACAGGATGGCAGGAACACACTGGAGTATCAAAACACACATGAGGGAAGTGTATGTATGTTGGAAAGTGAGCACAAGGTGTTTATGCAAACAGATTTGTTCACCCATCTCAGGGCTCAGCTTGATGTACTTATTATTCAACATTACTAGGGGCAAAGAGTAAGTAAGTAGGTTGATACAGTTATCAAAGGGAAGTTAAATCAAATGACACCTGACAGAAATGCAAAACCTCTGAGATTAAATAGTGTGAGACACATGCCAAACCACTAATGGATCTAATAATGATTATGAGGTTTCTGGATTTTCTTTTCCTTACTTTCATTAACCTGAACAAAATAATTCCCTCTGGAAATGGCAAGACTTTGACTAAGTATGATCTGTAACAAAAGTTAATTTATTCTGGGCTTGCATTATGTTTTGCCAGAAGTGAGCAGTACTAAATTAGGGCGTATAAGAACTGCCATTTACTGGGTCAGACCACAGATCCATCTTGCCCAGCATCCTATGTCATACATGGGGAGACAGTGAGTGCTGAAAGGGAGAGTGAACTGGGCATTACCAGGGTTTTGCCGCTTTTCCTCTCCCATGTGCAGCTTCCAGAATTTAGGGCGCAGACAGAAGTGCAGCTCCCTGCTGTAACTGAGAGCGCTTTGCAGGATGCGTTCTGAATTACTACAATCCCTCGGACCAAACAGAAGTTCACTGTTGGTTCCAGGGGGAGGGGAATCTAGCTGCTGGCTTAGAGCCTGCAGCCAGTTTCCCCTAGTAGTGCCCCCTCCTCCGTGTGAGGCTGTGCTGTTTTCAGAATGGGAGCAGGGAAAGGGAGCCAAAGGAGCTCATTCTAGGGTTTCTCATATAGCACTGGAGGGTGGGGTGGGTGAATTGGAGCCCCCCGCTACTTCAGGGGGCTCCAATACACCCATCCCTCCCTCTAGCAGGGACTGAAAAAAACCCAGACTGAGCTTCTTTCTCTCCTTTCAGGCTGGGAGACAGCACAGAAAGAAGTTACAGGAGGGGAAACATCTTATTCTGACCCCTCATGCAACGAGGGTTCAGATTTTCACTTGACTGGCCATTTTTGAAGCAGTCATATACTTGTGTATAGTCACAGCTATAGACCACTTTCTGTGGCCTGATCTGGTGAAAATTTTCACTTCTGTTTGCACCCTTAAGGTCTAGTAAGTTCTGATTCATAGGCTGTATCCCTAACTCCCATGCTCAATAACTACTGATGCATCTTTCCTCCAATAATTTGTCCAATCCCATTTTTGGATCTGGCAAAGCTGTCAGCTTCCATAACCTCTTGTGGCAATGAGTAACATACTTTAATTACCTGCTGTGTGAAAAAGAAATTCCTTTTGCTAGTTTAAAAATTTTTTTTTGAAGTCACAATTAGTATTGTTGCAAGAGGAGTTGAAATAAATAATTAAAAACCCCCCAAATGATAGAAAATAGGTTGTCTTTGTCATTCTTCTTTCAAAACAAATTAAACTAGATATTTTAAGGTGCTGATTAAAAAATGAACTCACTGATAACAAAGGGCCACAATAGCTACAAATGCCATTCAGTTGTTGTATAAAACCTGAAACATGGATTTTCCAGAGGTGTGTTCGTTTTATGGACCGAAATCCAAAAACACTCATTGTTATTGATCAAGGAAGGGATTCTATTCTTTGATGTTTCTCTATTCTGCTCAATAGTCTCTTATCCATTTTATTGGAAGGTGTTAGAAGTGTTTTCTTCTGAAGATCACAGTGTGAGTCAGTACAGCAGCCAGAAGGATTACTAGCTAGTGAGGTGACTTTGGAAGGGAGTTGGGGTATGGGAATGAAGAGGTAAATCCTTCATCCCAGAATGGAGTAATTTGGAAGCAGCACTACAAGGGAAAGTTTGAAATGCCAGATCGCAGCCAGCAAGGCCAGCCATACCTTGTCATGCATCCAAAGTTGCATCTCAAGCTGGTCCAGAGAGGTGATACTCCCCCTCTATGTGACTTTGGTCAGGCCGCAGTTGGAATACTGCATCCAGTACTAGGCGCTGCACTTCAAAAAGGATGTGGGCAGCCTGGAGAGGGTTCAGAGGAGGGTCACCCACTTGGTGAGAGGGCAGCAAGACAGGCCCTATGAGGAGAGACTGAGGGACCTGAACCTGTTCAGCCTCAGCAAGAGGAGGCTGAGGGGGGACCTGGTGGCTGCTTACAAGTTCATCAGGGGGGATCAACAGCAAATAGGTTTTCTTTTCTCCCCAGCACCACCTGGGGTGACAAGGAACAATGGTATTAAGCTGATGGAGAACAGATTAAGGTTAGAGATCAGAAGGCAATATTTTACAGTTAGGGTGGCCAAAATCTGGAACCAACTTCCTGGGGAAGTGGTCCTTGCCCCCTACCTTGTGCAAATTCAAGAGGAGGTTGGATAATCACCTGTCTGAGGTCTTGTGAACTCAGCATTCATTCCTGCCTGTGGCAGGGGCTCAGGCTAGATGATCTATTCAGGTCCCTCCTGACCCTAGCTACTAAGAAACTATGAAATATCCCTTCTCTTCCTTCTTTCTGCTCCCTTTTAAATTTTTTTCACATATTATCTGGATCTCTTGTTGGAAAAAAGGGGAACTGGAAACAATGGAAAAAGGGGAATTCTGGGGGAAAATGTTGATAGAAATTCAAACACCAAAAGATTTAAATTTGGAAAGATTATCACAATACTGCTTGGGAGCCGTAGTTCTGCGGTCTCATGCTCCTAGTCTTCATTTTAGCCTGTGTCCCAGGTTAGACAACATCTCCCATGACACAACATTTTCTCTCTTTCTGAAAAGAGGTAGCTTCATTAGTATCTCTAGCCCAGACACTTTATGGAAATGTAGTCCAGCTGGGGAGCACACCCCAGAGAGAAGTACAAGGGCATGAGGCAACACAGTTACCACCAAGGATCTAGGTTTTCTGTCTCCTATGGAAAAATGGAGAAAACCACAGATTTTCCCCTTTACTGGAGGAAAACACAGATTTCTCATTTTACTGGAGAATTTTGCAGTTTTGCAAAGAGCCCTCTGCAGGATAGCAGACTTCTAGCCTGCAGGGGGCTGGGAAGGAGCAGGAGGAGGATCAGGCAGGGAGCTCCACGTGCATGGCTATGTACATGACCTCCAGGCAGCCTGCACGTAAACAGGGGTGGAGGGGGCGATTGAAGCCCCCATAGGGAGAGAGGGAGGGAGCTGGGCAGGGCTGGGTCTGCTGCCTTGCCAGACAGTGCATGGGGCTTGGGGCCTGGGGCTGTAATGCACAGGGTCCTAGTGTAGAGGCAGGGTTGCAGGCAGCTCATCTGGGAGAAAGTGGGAGGGAGGGGCTAGCTTCCTGCTGCTCTGTGCAATCTTGGGGCCAGGGGGGAACCCATGTCCCCCAGGTTGTTGCGCAGGATGGGGAAGGCTTGAGCTCTTACCCTGCTGCCCTCCCCCAGGGCCTCCACAACCTGACAGGTGCAACTCAGCACTGCAGGAAATAGTGGAGCCACATGGGGATCTCCTTGCCATTGTGAGCTCTGCCTTGACCTGGACATCCCCTATGTGCATGGCAGCAGCAGGGGCAGTGGCGCAGGTTGTGCTCCCCACTGCTGCCACGTGGGCAGGGGATGCATCACCAGAGCAGCATGGAGCTCACAGCAGCAAGGAGATTCCTGTGTGGCTCTGCTGTTCCCTGTGTCTGTGCATAATGGTTAAGAGATGCCTCGGCACAGCTTGTGTTGAGCACATTATGAGCACAGGAGCAGGGAGTTACCCCTGTAGCACGGGAAAAATTTTGGTGCAAGATCAGAGCCCTCCAAAACCTTGCAGCTGCACCAGCGAGTGCATGCTTGCTATTGGCTCATGTTAAATTATGCATACGTGTTGGTCGGTAATTGGCTAGCTGACTGAATAAGAGGCTTGGGCGATGCCTGCTAAGATGGAGGAGGAGAGCTAGGATGCGCTTGAGGAAATATCTGCATGTGTTTCCGAGCCACATGCAAGGCCTGATCAGCCGACAATGACTCCCCTTTGGAGTCATGCAACGCCCCATACCCTGCGTGAGTGTGAGCTTTTGTGTGCCTGAGTTCCTACTTGAGTTTTGTAACTTCAGGGAACATGCCTACAGCCTAAGGACTATAAGTAAAGTTTTCTGCTTCCAACAACCCGAGTGTTTAGCTCTCTAATTCCACACTCCATCAGCGGCCCCATTCCTCCAGCGTTTCTTGGCCCCTACACTCTGCAGTGCTGGGTCGCACCTGCCAGGCTGTGGAGGCCCCGGGGAGGGCAGCAGGGTAGAAAGCCTGAGCCCGCAGCCTGAGCCTGCCCCTGCCCTGCACACAGATCTGGGGGCATGGGTCCTCCTGCCCCTTGGGAGTGTGCAGAGTGGCAGGGAGCTGCCTTCCTCCACCTCCTGCCCCTGCCCCCTCAGCTGGTAGGCAGCAAGGGGGGAAGCCAGACTTATGTGTTGCTCCACTGCAGCAGCGCTGCTTCCTTCTGGGGATAGGCCCCATAGCCCTGGTAGCTAGAGGCCCCCTCCAGCTGGGGTGGGGGGCGAGGGGCACCAGCAGGGCTGTGGGGGGCATGAGGAGTACAGGCAGGGCCAGTGAGCTGTGGGGGAGGAGCTAGGGGCATAAGCAGGGCCAGGGGACTGAGCAGGGGGAGTGAGGGGCACCAGCAGGGCCGGGCCGGGAATGAGGAGCCTTTTATTTTAATCACAGATTTTAGGGTTTTTATCACAGAATTTGCAAATTTTTTTATCAGGAAAAAACAGGATCCTAGGACTCTCAGGAAGCACAGCAGCAGCATTTCAAAATCTGTATAAATTTCCATTTCCTGAAACTTGATTTTTGATGAAAATCAAAATCAAGATGCTTATGGAAAGCTGGCACTTTTTATGCAAATATTTTCATGTAAACCAAAGCACAGCTTTCTACGGGGGAGGGGTTGGGATCCCCCCTTTGTTACTGTGGCGATAAGAAAAGGTTAGGTACTGCATACAGCATAACCAAGCTTTGCTTTAAAATACTTATTGCTATGCGCATATCTTTTAATCTGATCTCATGACATTTTTGTGGTTTTCAGGCTTTGACACACCTAAATTAGAGCTTGTAATATTAATTCATCTCTAATATTGGCAGTCAGTTTACAGTAGTGATGGTTATTCCACAGTCTATGTCAAAACACTCCAAACTTTCCCCACCCCTGCCATTCCCAAACTAATATAATTACATCAAATTAGAAAATTAAAACACCTCTCCACAAACTGCATAACTAGCTGCAGGCAGTGAACTCCAGTATCTCTAATAACATTGTTTTCAACAGTGCTCACTGAGGCTTTCACACCTTTCTCTTGAAATCCATATCTGGCACCTGCATCCAAGTGTTCTATTTTCTTATTAGATGCAATGCATATTTATGACATTCTTCAACTCCTTTACAGGAAGTAAAATCATCTACCTTCTTCAGGTCTCTGGCACTCAGTGGAGTAATTTAATGAGCAAGATAAGCGGATAGACAATTAAAAGTCAATACAGTTCTGTTTCCTTCATCCAGTGATGAGTCTGACCCAGTATGCTACATTTTAGTTAGAAGATTTTCACATTTCTTCCATAAAAGATGCATTTTGGAGACTGACTTAAAACAGCTTAATGGATTGCTCCTATCTTTGTGAAGGGGGTTGGATCAGAATACCCTTGAAATCCCTTCCAGCCCTATGATTCTGCAATAACATAGGTAAATGGTTGCTAAAATAACATCTGTGAATGCTGTTATGAAAGATCCCATATGAACACAGGAAGAAACTGGATGCAATCAATGGAAAACTCAGTTAATTTTACTTTCTTAATTTTCCTTTTGCAGCCAGAAAGACTCATCTTTTCAAAGACATCTCAATCTTACAGTTGCTTCCCTAATTTGTTATGTTTTGCTTTAGAGATTTGGAAGCAGATGCAAAACTATTTTCTCCAAAAACCCTAGCAATGAAGCATTCACGTGTGTTATGGAGGCTGTAGCTCTGATGCGGGTTTTGGGTATAAAACTTCTTTTCATTATTGAACTGAGGTAAAGAGGCTTTTGTGCAGGTCAGATTTGTCACTGGAAGCTGATTTGCTGGTTGTATAAAGAGAAACTACAAGCTCTCGGTCTTCTCACTTTCCCCCCCCAAAAAAATCCTTTTCTACTTTCCTAAGGGTTAAGGGGCATAAAGATTATTCAAGCACTGCAACAACTCTTCATTCATCTTAACTAGGATGCTCAGTTCTGCAGTGGTACTTCAGTATGGGGCATGGCTACCTGTTGATAGACTTCCTGTCGATTCTGATCCAGATAAAAACCCAGGATGATGTTCTAGAGCAGGGCTGGTGTCAGCTACTCCCGGGACCGCTCCAGCATGGGCTGGGGTGAGTGCAGACAGGCAGAGCCCTGGACAGCACAGGGCATGGCACGGCACTCACCCCAGCCCACGCTGGAGTAGCCCCAGCAAGCAGCTTAATGCCAAGTAGCGGCAGCTAGGCTGATGGTGCCTGCGCAGCAGCACAGGATGCTGTGTGATGGCGCTCCATCCCTGTCCACTTGCATGTACCACCTAGGGCCATCTCAACTACCCCCAGGGATACGTGTACCCCCAATTGATAACCCCTGTTCTAGAGCCTTACAAATCCTTTCCCAGGACTTACTCCTCTGGATTTGGCCAGACCAGAATTACAGAAAATAGAGGGGGAAGAAGGGCCATTAAGTCTACATCAGGCACAGCCTTCAATGAGACTGTATAAGCACAAGAGCCTACTATGACTAAACTCACCAGGAGACCAATCTGTCTCTTCCATAGATTGAAATGTAATATTATGAAGAGGCCAAGTTGCATCAGTGTAATATTGTATACAGGTTTCCTTCAATTTATGCAGTACGTGCATTTCCGGAGAATGGTGCTTAAATTGAATTCACATAAAGCGAACCCATTTTACAATGTAACAAAAACGGATAGGTTCCCATGGTGGGGAGGGAGGGAGGGAGTGAAACTGGGACTATGGAAGGGGCAGGGGGAAGGGTGCTGCTCCCGTGGCTACACAGGGCAGCAAAGCAGAGGGAACAGAGCGGCACTTACCCCAACCCCAGCTGCAGTGGCCCCAGGAGTGGCCTGCACCAGCTGCCTGCACCAGGGCATGGTGCAGCCCAGCAGCTACAGGCAGCTGTCATCAGCCACTCCCGGGCTGGGTCCAGCACGGGCTGGGGTGATTGTGGACAAGCAGAGCCCCGGGCAGTGCGGCACTCACTCCAGCCCTGGCTGCAACAGCTCTGGGAGTGACCAGCACCAGCTGCCTGTAGCCACTGGGCTGCACCGTGCCCTGAACCCCACAGGGCTCTGGTTGCCCCCACTCACCCCAGCTCCTGCTGCAACAGCCCTGGGAGTGGTTCATGCCAGCTGCCTGTAGCCGCTGGGCTGCACCATTCCTGGGTGCAGGCAGCTGGTGTTAGCTGCTCCCGGGGCTGCTCCAGCATGGGCTGGGGTAAGTGCCGTGCCCTGTGCTGTCCAGGGCTCTGCTTGTCTGCACTCATCCCAACCTGTGCTGAAGCGGCCCCAGGAGCAGGCACCAGCTTCCTGCATCAGGGCATGGTACAGCCCAGAAGCAGAGGTGAGTGCAAACAAGTGGAGCCCAGGTGCAGGGAAGGGGACGGGGGGGCGGGGGAGGACACAGGTGGAGTATGGTGCAGCCCAGTGGCTGCAGGTAGCTGATGCCAGCTGCTCCTAGGGCTGCTGCAGCCGGGGCTGGGGTGAGCAGGGTCACGGCCCCTTCCCCTCCCCGCACAGACTTACCTGCTTGGGGGCGGGGCACACAGGGCATCTATGCTGATCACATAAGAGTGAATTTACCTTGCATATAATGAATTATGGGTCTAAATATGCTCATCGCATAAGAGCGAATTTGCATATAAAGAACCCGCATAAATTAAGGGAAACCTGTATAAGAGTGCTGAGTATTCAGTGGGCACGTCTACATGTGTGCTTTAATGTGCAGCAGTCTATTTTACTGAGCCTTAAATATCATGGCAAAAAATGTGCCAATACATTAATGCGCAGTAAAATTAGGCTACTGCGTATTAAGCATCACTAAAAAAGCATATGCTTTAACTACTGTGCATTAGGGCAGCTTAATGTGCATTTAGTTATTACTTCACATTAGAGGTACTAAATTTAATGCACAGTAGCAAAAGTGCATTAATGAACGTGTAGATGTGCCTAGTAACCACTAAAGGCCATGCAAATACAAACTAATGACTAAGTCTCTGCTTGGGAGGTGTTGAATGGGAGTAGAAGTAAAGTCTTGCCCCTGTTGAACCTACTGGGAGTTTTGCTGTTGGATTTCATCTTCAGATCTGTGTCATGAATGGAGGATTTCTTTTCTCAAGCTGCCGGTTAACCTTTGGTAGCACCAAATATTTACTCTTAAAATCAACAGTGTAAAAGCAAGAATAAACCTACCAATTATAGAACCCAATTTATTATCCCCAATTACACTGTAGCTGAGACTTAAAATTCCATGGGGTATTAAAAAAAAGAAAGAAAGAACCTGGGCAGGGGGGAAGGGTAGGAAGGAGTCTGTGAATAACCTTCAGCCACATTATTATTTTAAATGGTAGAATGCCCAGTTTTATCTAGTACACACCTATTCCTGAACAAATATTATATACTACTCACCTGAAAGTATCTTTAAAGTATTCATAAAGATTATGGTTTAACAACTTCTTTACCTATGTTGACCTTGGTGGTTTTTTTTAAATTTTCATTGCTACTCTGTTGTTGAACAATGCTGATTAATTGAACCAGTAATAAAAACACAGAATTCCTCAGTTTACCTGTTCAAAAAAGGGTTATCAGATAGGTCCCTTATAACCATAAGCCATGCATAAGACAGTACTTAGGAATCTTTCATGCCCTGACTATAATCAATCTCACACAATTTTATTTAAAAGAACTATACCTAGCTGGACCTAGGGAAAATATTATTAACCCTTTATGAGGAAGGTTCTCCAGAAAACCCTTGAAGTACCAAAACATTTCAAATGTGATTTATGTCTTTCACCTGTGACACTAAAATGGCTCTGACTCCATTCCTTCACCATGGTTTTCCCAGAGATCTGGGCTGCCCTTTGTAAGATTGGAGTGGCTGTGTTGCAAGGAACAGAGGTCAGGTTGGTATTACAACCGTGAAAATAACAAGGGCCCCTGCTGGAATATGGCCACACACCCGTTTTAGTTTTTATACAAACTAATGACTAAGTCTCTGCTTGGGAGGTGTCGAATGGGAGTAGAAGTAAAGTCTTGCCCCTGTTGAACCTACTGGGAGTAGGTTCTTCTCCCAGTAGAAGAAGAAGAGGAGGAAGGAGGACCCAGAGAACTACAGGCCTGTCAGTCTCATGTCGGTTCTGGGAAAGATATTTGAGAAAATTCTCAAGTCCCATATCTGTGAGGGACCGGCAGGGGACTTTATGCTGAAGGGCAACCAGCATGGGTTTGTTAAGGGCAGGTCCTGTCAGGCCCCTGTTGACGTAGTCTTTTTAGACTTCAGGAAGGCATTTGACACAGTCTCCCGCCCCATCCTCATTAAAAAGATGGGGAACTGTGGGTCAGAAACTGGCTGATGGGGTGCTCCCAGAGAGTGGTGGTGGATGGGTCATACTCGACCTGGAGAGATGTGAGCAGCGGGGTCCTCCAGGGCTCGGTCCTGGGGCCTGCGCTGTTCAACATCTTTGTTGCTGACTTGGACGAAGGGGTGGTAAGCAACCTCTCCAAGTTTGCTGATGACACAAAACTGTGGGCTGAGGTGGGGACACCAGAGGAGAGGGAGAGTCTGCAGCGGGATCTGGGCCGACTGCACGAGTGGGCGGAAAAAAACAGGATGGGATTCAATGTGGACAAGTGCAGGGTGATGCATCTGGGGAGAAGCAACCCCCAGCACACATACTGGCTGGGAAGCTCCCCTCTTGCT
>JAGPOW010001296.1:53301102-53321920 GCA_030014935.1 Caiman crocodilus
TGTGACCCTGGCACTCGTTCCTGCCATTGGCGGGGGGTCAGACTAGATGGCCTGCTCTAGGCCCCTTCTGACCCTAGATACTATGATACTATGATTTATTCTGATTGTCTTGTAAAATGTGAACCTTTACACAAGACCCTCGAAAGGTGAACCGTGGTGCTGACTTAGGATATCCATTGTTGCTTGGTGAGAATGGCTGAGACAGGTTCTATACACAGCGCTGGCTGGGGATTATGCAAATAGAGAGGAGGAGATGGGAAAGAAAAATATTAAGAGGGACCTAGAACTATGAGGGTGTCAAGAAAGAGGGAACTAAAAGATTTCCTGTCCCTTCCTGCCTGCCAATAATTAAATTTGTGACTTATACTTTGTAATGCACATCATTCTAACATTACCTATATATTCCTAAAAACCAGTTTAACATCTAACAATATTTACTCTACAGGGCTGCAAAAGCACTCCATGTATCTATTATATATTGAAATAACAATAGTTATTTAGACACTGTAAATGCAAAAGGGAGCTATCCATACTTTCTTACTGCAGTCAGTGATACCTAATGGTTCTTTTTGAACATGTTATTTTTGGATTTTAAATATCACAGACTTCCTAAATATGGATAATTCTTTAGTTATACTGGTGCTTTTAGGATGGGAATCCCTAGCTTTTGTTAAGGCACGAAGGACTTCTTAAATGTATTAGTGAAGTAGAATGTTATGGGTCAGTGATTTATAAGTAAATGAAGAAAACTGACATGACTATGCACCAGCACTTATATCCACCTTTGTGTCAGTAAAATATGCATTGATTATATCACCTGCATGTATGTGCCTCCTACCAAGACTGCTAAACTTAGCCAGGTTATTAATAGTTGCTTAGGATTTGGCATTAGTGGCATATAACTGATTCTGTGTTGTGCTTATTGATTGTAAACTTTCTTTGATTCTTTTCACCATTAATAGTTTTCCATACAAATCTATCTCTGCTTCACAGTGGAACTTTTCAATAATCCTGCTTGTGTTCTGTGTGCTAGACCTCAGTCCAGTAAATGATGATCCAAAATTCCTGAACTTTGATTCACTTTGTGTCCTTCTCAATTTGGACAAGGTCTGCACTAAAATTATTGGAGTGGGGGGACTAAGTGATATGCTCTTTGTATAAGATTTCATTTCAGACCCAACCCTGGCCAAGCAAAGGCTGATACAACCCACTCCTTCCATCTCTAATGCGGAGTGTGCTTCCTTTACGGTAACCCGAAAGGCCAGAGTCAGTCCCCACTGCAGTCAATGTCAAAACTTCCTTTGGCTTCAAAGGCCTAGGAAAAATGGTATTTTTCTTATCTTAGGTCAGCTGACATGTGGCAACCAACATGAGGTAAAATCCTAGTGAAGACAAACAACAGTAGTATAAAAATAGTTTAGCAGGTCAAGGTTAGGCTTCCCCCACAATGTTTACCTTGACTGACTGTTATATGTGGAAACTGTTTTGTTTTTACTGGAATTCTATATACCTAGCATTAGTTACCTCCCAAGCCAGTCTTTCCTTTCTTCCTAACAGAAATAGAAAAAGACCCCTGAAGAAGGTGGAGATGAGTCCATGATTCTAGTTTGCTTTTCTGTTAGTGGATGTCAGTCCATGGCTTTGAACCCAGAGCCTAGCCTTGTCTGGCATAGCAGCTCACCCCAGTCTACCACCTCCCTAGCAGAACAGTGGGGCAGACATGTGTCCAGACCACTCCATCTGGGCCTAGGCACATGCCCACTTTCTGCCAAAAGAGTGGCTAGCCAAGGCCAGCTAACTGTTTACCCTTCACGTACAGACTTCTGACCCAGAAGGAAAGTGTCTGCAAAAAAAGGTGCAATCTGTACTGTGACTGCTGAACCCTTGGATTGTACTGCTACTGGCTGACAGATTCTCTAGATACCTGATCTGGCTAGCCTTCTGACCTTGCATTCTGCCTGACCCAGCTCTGGCTTGAACTCCTGGATACCTGACCTGGCTAACCTCCTGTCCGCATCCTATGCTTGACCCTCTGGATCTCTGACTCAGTTCCCTGGACAGATCTCCTAGCTTCTGACTTCCTGGCTTCTCCTGACTTTCAGATTATCCCCAGAACTGGCTACCCATGGCCTGGCATGACCGTGGGAGCACAAGAAAATGCAAGTGTAGTGATACAAGTTATAATTTACAGATACTCTATAATTTAGAAGAGTTGAGAATTGGGAAATGGTTCCTCAGTTAGATAGTAGCTGTTAGTTAGGGAGAAACCAAGGGTCTGCAGAGGTTGCCTACTGCTCCACAATTAGAAGTTTGTTGTTTAGTTCTTGTATGCCTGTGTTTATTGAACCCAGTGATCACATGTTGTCAGGAATAGTGATTGAGAAAGAACCTGAAAGAATTAGAGATCCAAACTGAAACAGAAGCTGGAAACTGAGAGCAATAGGAATAATGCAGTCATGTGGAAAGACAAAAGTAAGTGATCTTTCTGCAGAGTTATAGTCAAAGCAAAAGGGCAGTTAGTCATGGAAGTTTTGTAACCTCCATCTGCCCTTCTGTTGTCAGGCAATATAGCAGGGAACTGGAAGGCGTTCAGACAAAAGGTTTGAGTGGTACCAAGCAGCCAAAGGGGTAGAAGAGACAAAGTCAAATCATCTGTCTTCTTGCATACTCTTGGGAAGGAAACCCTAGCTGTTTATAATACCTTTACCTTCAAAATGTGCAGGTAAGTGTAATACTATCCACCTCTGAGGAGCAGTGCATGCCAAAAAAGCAATTAGACTATTGAAAAAAACAGATTTTTTTTTTGTGAAGACAAACAACAGGATAAAAGTACATGTAGAATGAACTAAAAAAACTAAGAACTGTCCTTGTAGGAACTTGACAGAATCTCTGATTAGAGATAGGATTATTTGTGGCATTGCCAACACTTCATCACAAGAAAAGCTATCACATGAGGCAAACTTGTCCCTTGAAAAGACTATCCAAATGCACAGGGCAGCAGAAACCAAGAAAGCCCAGGTGGCAGAGCTGACTGCACCAAAAGGGGTTATCTATATGGTAGGCATGAAAGCATGCGACTAGAAAAAAGCTACTTCATAGGGTGGAATATATGAAAGGGTTGTGGTCATGCTTGAAGACAGGCCGCAGATACAGGCAGACAGGCTTGCAAGTTAGGTGGATCAGAACCAGATGAAGTTCAACATCAAGAAATGTAAAGTGCCGGCAATGCAATGCTGTAGCCAGCAGAGCTAACAATACCTTAGCATGCATCAATCAAAGCATCTCCAGGTAAACCAAAAATGTGATTCTTCCACTCTACTCGACATTGGTGAGACCACAGCTGGAGTACTGTGTCCAGTTCTGGGCGCCACACTTTTAACGAGGACATGGTAAAGCTTGAGAGTCCAGAGAAGGGCCACCCATATGATCAGAGACTTGTGCGGCAAGCCATATGAGGAAAGGCTAAGGGATATGGAACCCTTCAGCCTGAAAAAGAGAAGGTTGAGAGGGAACTTGGTAGCAGCTTACCGCTACATTAGAGGTGTACATAAAGGGCTCAGTGAACAACTGTTCACCAGGGCACCCTTGGAGAAAAGTAGGAGTAATGGTCACAAACTCCTGGAAGACTGTTTCAGGCTCAACATTAGGAAAAACTACTTCACAACTAGGTTGTCCAGACTGTGGAATAAGTTCTCTCCAGAGGTGGTGCAATCACCTACCCTTGAAATCTTCAAGAAGAAACTAGACAGTCACCTTGCTGGGGTCACCTGCCCCCCAGTTATCTTTCCTGCTTGGTGGAAGGAACTGGACCTGATGGTCTTTTGAGGTACCTTCCAGTCCCTAACAATCTATGAATCTATGAATCGACTGGTAAGAAGTCACCTCACAGAGTGGAATTTTCCATTACCAAAGAGCATGCTAAAGAGTAGAAGGGGCAAAAGGGTTGACATGCAGGCGAATGTGGAAGGCAACATGCCCCCAAACACTGGGCTGCATTTGGAAAGCTCTATTTCAACTGCAACAAGAGAAACTATTTTGCCAGCTGCTGAAAATCCCAAACACAAAAACCTCAAAAACCTGAGAATATACCAGAAGAATTTTAGACATATGTAGCAGAACCAAGCAAAAATCAGTGGGAAGGAGTGGATTACTGGCATCCGATATAAAAACAGACTATACAATCTTCCAGTCACTGTGGAACCTTGGAAGGTGACACCAATTTTGATTCTTCCAGCTTGTGAGAAACTGGATCTAGTTAAGTCTTTTCATACAGTACAAGAAGACATAACACTGATGCCTCCAAATTATTCTCTTGGCCATCACACCCCAAATCTGATCAGTTTTAGGAGAAAAACAATTGTTCCAGAACACAAGAAACAACCATGTTCATCTGAGAAGATATGTATGTATGCACACAAAGGCAAATACTATCATGCAAAAGAAGAAAAATCAGCCTTAATAGTCTGTAGCCAATGAACTTTGTGCTTTGTGCGGAAGCACAGCTGCCAAAAGTGCAAATCAGTCACACCCCAGCATAAAGACTCAAGTCTATCAAGACTTGGAGCAAAGGCATCAAAACAAATCAGAAATTAGATTTCATACTTCTTTGGTCCAAGAAGAAAGTGAAACCTACTGAAAGACTCACAGGGTACATCCAGATAAGCGCATGTGTTGTTTGCAGCACTGCAGACCCATCTGTGGTGCCACAAACTACACATCCCACATATGCAGGCATTTGCCACACTGCTAATTTACAGTGCAGTAGGTTTTTTTGACATTGGTAGATCCTGGTGTCAAAAAAATCCTATGGCAGAAAAAGCAGCTGACCAGTGACCAGATTGCTGCTACTGGAGCTCCAAAAGGTCCCCAGAACCCCAAGTAAGGCTGCTGGGGCCAGCCCAGGTGCTGGCCTCAGCCTCTTCTACCTCAACCCAGGGCAATTTGCTATGCACTTCCCAGGGACAAGTAGAAGCAGCACAACTATGTGCCACTGCTGTTTGCCCCCAGGGAAATACACATGTGTGTTCATCTAGATGTGCCCACAGATACTTACTAAAAGAGCTGCAGAAAAGGGGGAATAGGAAAGTATATGGTAAAGACTCACTTCTGGATGATGTGCTAGTGACCTCCCCTCTGTAGATGAGCATTAATGGACTCTGGGGTTAATTTTTGTAATTATTGTTGTAATTATTATTATATTGAGGGAAGATGTAGTGATAAAAGTTATAGTTTAGAGAGACTCCTTTATTTAGAAGAGTTGGGAACTGGGACATAGTCCCTCAGTTAGGTAGTAGCTGTTAGTCTGAGACCAAGGGTCTGCAGAAGTTGCTGACTGCTCCATAATAAAGTTCATTGTTTAATTTTTTTGATTCACATATACCTCTGTTTATTGAACCAGTGCATGTCCTGTATAACGATATTTTCTGATATCATGGATGAGGAACGAAAGTATACAAACAGCAGTGGTAGTGGCTAAAGAGGCATGAAGAAAACATTAAATATTAAGAAAATAAGAGTGAATATAAAATATAATGTATACACATTACAACAGTAGAACTATTATTTACATAAAGGATTAAAGCCACACACATTTTTAAATTTACTTATAAAAGAATCAGTTTGTAAAATGTACAATATACAGTAAAAATGAATTAACTGGATAATAACTGAAATTAATAATCAACTGAAACATAAGGAAGAAAAAGGTTCCTCTGCTAGATTAGTGGTATACCAAAAAGCAACACTAGAAAAAACTATATTGATGTGACAATGTTAAGGATAATTTTTTTATACAGATGGTAGAAAGGTCAACTAGAAGGATGCAGACAGTTTGAAAGTCTAGCACAAAGCAACAAAAACAATTAGGGGCCTCAGAAGTAAGACTTATGAGGAAAAGCTGAAAGAACTACAGTTATTTAGTCTGAAGAAAAGAAGACTGAGGGGGGATTTGATAAGAGTCTTTAAATACCTGAAGGGTGATTACAGAGAGAATGGAGATTGGCTTTTCTTTGTGGCTCTAGGGAACAGCACTCAGAGCAATGGCCTTAGGTTGCAGCTGGGGAAATTTAGGTAAAAACTTTCTGACTATGAGGGTGGCCAAGCATTGGAACAGACTACCTTGAGAAATTGTGGACCCTCCATCCTTGGAAGTTTTCAAGAACAAGTTAGACAAACAATTGGCTGGGATGGTTTAATCGTAGATGATCCTGTCTTGAGCAGGGGGCTGGACCAGATGACCAAGCATGGTCCCTTCCAGCCATACTTTCCTATGATCCTAATGTCTGCCTGCTACATGTCTCATAATGAAGCCAGGGAAGCACAGGTCATATTCAGTCAGAGTGCAGCTCCAAAGTTTCAAAGGGTGCTGCCCATTTATCTTTCTCTAGAAAAAGATTCTTATCTTTCAGAACACTTTGTGAGAGATGAGAACAATTTCCTTTGGAACAACTCCAACAGAATAGGTGCAAGAATCTTTCTTCTGTGTGTGAAGATACTGCACTGCCTTATGCTCTGTTATATGTACTGTGTTAGTGTAGTGAGTAGTAGAGTTTACAGCTGTGTAGCTGTGCATATTGCTTATATTTAGCTGCCAGTTGTGGCCTGTTTGTGTGTCTGAAGTCTTCTACAATGAAACACAAATCTTAAAAATGTTGCAAGGAGATTTTTGGTTTTAGATCTTTCATTTCACTTGAGAGATGTTTCATTTCACATATAACAGGGTCACTCTCTATGGACTACACAGCTGAGAAGACTCATTATTGTCAAATTTTCTGGAATAGTACACATGCTCAATTTTTTCCCTTCAGATCCACCTGTTTCCAATAATGTCAAAGAATTAGTATGGATTTGAGGGTTTTTTTTGGCTAATTCCATCTGCATTTAGCCAAACCACACCCCTTTTGGAGTCTCTGCCAATGCTAATGTAGAAGATGTGCAGATGAGGACCTCTGTTCTCCAGAAATAGCAGTACAATGTTGATGACTCCTCAATGAAGTAAAGCGGCTGCTGTCAGCCCTCTCAACTTATAAAAAATTATAAGTATCCACAACGCAGGTGTGATCAGAAGCATCTGCTGGTCCCTAGCATAACAAACCCTCTTGTTCTTAGGAAACAGCCTACAGAGCAAATGGAAAGATGATGAAGCAACTTAACTGTCTAGAACTGCTAAAACAACAAAATGAAAGACAGGAGGATCTTGTCTTCTTATCCTTCACTCTCTTACTTACAGTGGCCACTTTTTTATTAGTGAATTAACATAGACTTACTTTTGCAGGCATCTGGAGCAGAGAAAGGCCTTCTGAGATCTCGGTAAAAGCCTGGCTTGCAACGTTGGCAGTGCTGTCCTTCTGTGTTGTGCTGACAGTTATCACAGACTCCACCACTGCGATTCCCTGATGCTAGCCACACACCCATGTCTAAGTGACATGTGTCAGCATGTCCATTACATTTACATGCTAGGATTGAGCCAAAGGAAACAAAAGATTCATTAAAAAAAAAGAAGGGTGGCACCACGTATAAATGTTCAATGCAAATGCTGGAAAAGAAGTAGCTGAAACAGCACAGAAAATCAAATATATGTATCAATCCATTGATGTTAGTGAATGCTAGTGCTGATATCACTAATTATTTAAGACTCATCCAGATAAGATGGAGGTTTTATTAGGAGGCCATTTATGAGTCCTGATCTTGAGTCAAGGTGTTAGGTATTAATAAATGTGCAACAGTTTGTTTTTGTGTTTTCTCTCTTTGGTGAGGTCCTTTAACCTAACAGAACGAACATTTATTTTAACTTAATTTGACTCTACTCAGGGTCAGAAGATGTGATTTTGAATCTTACAGAAAGTTATATAATCAAAATAAATGTGCTCTGACATATACTGAAAATTATTGCCAATAAAAAATAAAATGCAAAAACTTATTTGGGAGAGAATATGATAAATACAAGAGCAACTGAGGGTGAGGATGGTAACTTGGCAGAAGTTTAAAAAAATATTGTAGTTTAAAGCATGAAGCTTGCACATATACCTATTCTGAGTTCTCTGGCAATTGTTCAATATTACTAAATAAAACACAAATTTCTTTCAGCTCACCCCTCTACCCACCACTCCAGCACAATTAGTCTGTCCCAAGTTTTCTCCAGGGCCAGGCAAAGTGGGTCCTATAACATGAACAGTGGCAAATCTGAGCTATTTCAGACAGGGGGAAACACAGGCATTCTACAGAGCCCCATGGCCCGTCTGGAAAATATATTACATATATAATATTAACCATTAGAGAAACAGACTTTGAGTCCTACAGTGTCCCCACTACAATTAAGGTGCAACTGCAGTAGGACAGAGGTCAACCTAGCTGCAGCCCATCCTAGAAGCAGGGTCAAAACATGAGGGCTGGGTTTGCAGCCCACCCTGAGCTCCATGCTGCTGCAGCAACACTGCTATACATACTCCAGGCTAGCCAAGTGGAATATTTCAACTGTGTCCACATAAGCTATAGGCACACCTTTGGCTTCATTGTGGGTATCCCCTAAGACACCTTGGATTTGATTTTTCCAGAGTCACTCAGTGCCTGAAGCTGTTGCTGATTTCAATTTGGATTATGAATATTGAGCACATCTGCATTTCAGCCTTAGGACTCCAGCCCCAGTTAGGCTCATGCATCCAAAGTCAGCAAGCTTTTTTAAGAATTTGACCTCAGTTTTTAATATTTGGATCATCAAATACTGTTACTTTAAAATTTCCTGGAAATACTGAAAGTGGCAAAATGAAAACCTCCAAATTTACCTACATCTTCATTGCTATCTGTTGTATCTTCTAAACCAGAGGTATCAAATTCATCAGGCCAGACTGCACTCACAGACCTGCCCTGCACACTGGATTCAGCATACAGGACTAGTCCAAGGCAGCCACTGCATGTAGTGGGTTCCCTAGACTGGGTCCTAGCAGTGTACCTAAGACCTGCAGGCTGTATCTTTGACATCCTTGATCTAAACAGTTGTTAGTTGTAATTGGCTTATCCTCGTACACAAAAGGCAAAACATGAAAGGTGAATATACTAATTATCTGTAGTGACGCCACTTATCCAGCATGCAATATTTTTTGGTAATTTGCGCTATGCCCACAACAGAAACCAACATCATGAGGAGTTGTGCTTGGATTCCACAAGGATGCCAAAAATAGAGAACATATTCTCCACCGAATTTACATGAAGCAGCTTTGCAAACAGAGCTGCTTCCATGGTTTAAACATGCAGTGTGTGGTGATCTTGATTTGCTACTGTCTGTCATATAGCTATTCACTGTCTTTCTGAAGCATCCAGGGAAGGTGTGCAGTAAGGCATTTTATTTATGCTGACAGCCCCGAGGCACTTTAAATTACTTACATCGGCACTCTCTTGGGGCTCCGGTTTTGCCATTTGCAGCCTGCCAAGGCTGGTCATTGTAGAGTGGAGCACAGTGCTGACAGTGGAGGCCTGCTGTATTGTGCTTACACATGCACTTTCCATGGACCTAGTAGAAGAAAGGAGAACCAGGATCATTCACAACAAAGACTTCAATCCATTTGGGGTAAGGGCAGTGTTTTTATCTGTGCTTGTACAGCTCCACCTACAATGGAACCCAATGCTGACTCTTTCTGCAGACTGCACCTTAGTTTTAATTTTACTAAACTGACAGTGGCATTCAATGGTGATGCTTTTTCTGTAGGGAAGATATGACAGTTGCAAGTCTAAGTTAGTTCAAGAGCGGCCTGTTCTGTGGAATCTTTTCTTGCAGGGTTTCTTTCATTAAATATTGCTGTCATCTCAGATGCTACAGTACAGGCCAGGTGAACTGTAAGAGACTGCAGGTGTTCCTGGCTGACCTCTGATTTATGTGAGGCAATTTCATCAATCATCCCTGAGTAACATAAAACAGTGCTTATGATCATGCTGTTATAAGCAATATGGAGCTTTTGGAGTGCTTCTGAGCTTCTACGTGATGAAAATTGGTAAAGGCTTCCTGGGGTATCAACTGAGCAATCAAGCAGAAGTTTGCTTTGCTTTGTTTTTAAATAAAAATGTACTGAAAGCACCAATATGAAAATAAATGTAAAACAATGTTCAAAGCACTTCAAATGAGATTCCTTCTTAAGACAGGATCCAACTGCTACCCCAGCTCACATAATCATTTCAGTGGTTTCTGCTTTTTAAAAATGAGAGTTGAACAATACCTTATTACCTGGCTTCTCTCCACCAGCTATGCAGAATGGAAGCTAATACAGTTAACAAGTTAGCTCAGTTTATACGAATTAAATTGATAAGCTACAGTCATCAGCCCACTTTGTGCAGCTTTGTACTGTTTTATTCAAAAGCCAGCTTCACTGGCTAGGTGCACCTGGTTTTACAGCTGGTATTGCAGTAGCAAAATACACCAGCCAAACTGTCCTTGAGAATCTGGCCTAAGATCTAGATATGCTCTTAATTACTATTGTAAGATGTACCTTAAACTCTGTTTCACTTGTGCTTGTACTAATGTGCTCCTTCTACCTATACTGTTTGTCACTGGGACCTGCAGTAAAAAGATTCTGGGCGGAAAAATGTGCAAGTAAACATAGGACTATGGCATAATCCTGAGATAAACTGAACAGAAAAGAGCTTTGATCACACTGTAAACAGCTCACACTTGGAATGCCCGCCCCCACACACAAACATGCAAGCATGCTTTCTGTACGTAGCGTTCATCTCAGAAGTGCCTCCTGTGTTATTTACTAAGCCCACCTTCATCAAGTGGTCATATCTCTTGCTTGACAGGGAGTTTAACAAAGTGATGACATTTCTGTTGATAGGTGTATGTGTGATTTTTTTGTTCATCACTTAGTTGTAAATAACTTGTCATAGCTCTGGACCATATTTGTGTGAAACAAATACCTGAGGATGTTCTATGGTGTTCCCAACATGACTTATATCAACATTTAACACCACAGCAGGGTTAACCACGCTTATACATAGAGTAGCCATCATAGAGGACATTCTGGTTTCTCTTTCTTCAGGAGAAAAATAGAGGGCATCAAAGGCATTCGGTTTCATATCAACAGAAGACTGTTCTCTATGATGGTCACCCTACTATGCATCCCCCCGCTTTAGCTGCCACCACTGTCTCTTCCCATCAGCTGAGGAGAATCATCAGTTGGTTTCAGGGAGAACTGGTGGCATATCAATGGCCATGATGCACACATACCCTCCTCTCACTCAAGGACCTTTTGCACCCCCTCAGAAGGGCATATCCCACTGATTTATACAGTTCAAGGGGGATGGAGCCACCCAATCCATGAATGTATGCATTTGGTGGGGGAAAAGCAAAAGGGAGCCTGGGAGAGAAAATTGTGTATTCCATAACTAAAGGACCTGCGTCTCCTGGATCAGGATTGGGCTTTGAGCATGAGCATGCAGGACTTTTGCAGCCATACCATCACAACTTGTCTGACTGTCTATTGTCATGCTAGTGCATAGATCTTTACAAACACATACGGTAGGAGAATCACTTATTTAGAGATAGGTTGTAGCTTGGATCTAACACCTATGTAGGACAGGCAGATGTAAGACACTCTCTAAGACCCTCTCTACCCAAAAGAATTTGTGTGCTCACTTCTCTTAATCAGGAAGGTAGAGTATGGGTGGGGAATGAGTGCAGCTTAGCTCCACATACTTTACCTGCAGGCCATAACATTTGAGCTGGTACATGAGGCATTATATTTCACTGCCAGTCCTTGTTTCTCTTCCAGTGCAAGAAGGAGACAGGGAAAGAGTTGTGTTACAGAGGTGTCCAGCATTCTCTTGTTGGACTGCTGCAGGGGTACATATCTTGCTCGGACATATGCTTAAACCAGGGGTGGGTAAAATGTGGCCTGTAGGCCAGATGTGGCCCGCCAGGCCAGTCTATCTGGCCTAAAAAATTTAGAAAATTAATATTTATCTGCCCTTGGCTGCCTGTCATGCAGCCCTCGATGGCTTGCCAAAACTCTGCCCAAAGTAATTGGCCGCCCCTGGTTTAAACCCATAGCCCAGTCCTTCTAGATCAGCTCTTTCCTTGCCATTAGCCATACAAAAGAAATGTGGAAAATCAATCAGCCACCAATGAAAGTGAGGCTCTAGTGTCCCATTAACCAAATACTTATCCATTAATATGGCTTATATAGTGAGAATGTAAACTACTGAATAACTTTGCATTGAACTTCTTGATCTGTACTTGAACTCTAAAGAAAACGTCTCTTATCGAGAATCTATGGGTAATCACAAAATAAAGATAGGGATGGTAAAGAGAGACTGGTGTGGTCAGAGTGATAAATAGACCTCTGTTTAGAAGTTTTTCTGAATGATTCCACTGGACACATTCCTTGCTCTAATTATGCTTACACTATGTTTCAATGTTTTAGCATAAGCAGTAAATGATCAGGGCTACCAGCATGTGTGAGGACATTTTATACAGTAAGGACAACATCAGTTTTTTATGAGCTTTCAGATGTTCCAGTGATCTAACAATGCCAGATTCTGAGGGGCAGCCACTACTTAGATACAGTGGAGGCAATGTGGTAGAGTAGAGATGCATTTCTTGCATTACTGTTTTCGACACGGTTGTCTTATCTGGTAAGCTTTACAATGAAGAATTCAAAAAAGAAACATTACTGGGGTAGGGAGAGTGGTGGTGCCATCCTTTGTGGTAGGATTATTTCTCATTAATCCATGACTACAATTATGGAGAGGCATAATCAGGACCTTTTCTATCTGATTAAACATATATGAATGTTTTAAAAAATATATAATGGAACTCCTCCTGCTGCCTGAGTTGTTCACAGTCCAAGATGAGGAGAAGCAGTTTTTATAAGGGATTTTCTGCCTTTTAACTACCCGCGATTTTAAGTCTGTGTGGTCCTGGGCAACGATAGCATGCACATTCACTTAGGCAGGTGGGAGTCAGAGTTCCTAGCGCTGATGAGCTGTTCACAGCCAGGAAAAGAAATGACACCTGCTCAGAGAGGGAGAACACAGCTGTGGACAAAGACAAAACATTGGTCCTCAGCTCTGTACTGACAGAGGGGGAACCCTTTTTCAGGACTGTGGTGACCTTTCAAAACAGTGACAAGAATGAGGATCACAGAGGAATTCTTCAGTCTTTTCCAGGGAGACAGAATGGGGATGAACAGTGGGAGAAAGGAAACGAAAAGGCAATGGGGAATAGGATAGAAAGATCAAGGAATGGAACTGCTATTCCAACCAGGCTGCTGCTGTGCCTGTTTCTCAGAATTAAACAGGAAACACTAGGTCCTGGTGAGTGTATTTTTTAATCTCAGATGACAGAAAAGGTTGGGACATATACTGGCCTGAGCCACTGTGCAACTCAGTGGACATTCACCAATACTATCAGCTCCTCCAATGTGGCAAAGTGCACTAGAAAACTCACCCTTAGCTCTGTAGCTGAAAAGCCTTTCCAAATATCAAGATATGGGTCTTCCTTTCTAAGGCTCATATTAGGCACTTCAGTCCTGACTTTGCCCTGTACCCTAAATAATTTATTTCTTCTCAGTGGGTCATTTTTTCCCTTCCTTCAAACATTTCCTTATCACAAACACATTGTTACGCAGTCTCTATTTTCAAGACTTATCATAATTAGCTCAATAAGCATCTTCCTAAAATTTTCCCTCCAAAATCCAGATTAGTTTTGTAGGCTCCACTCCCTGTTTATATCTTGTTTGAACAGGGAATGCTACTCTTCAAAACCCACTTGGTTCAATGGAGAGTAGAAACTGTTATCATTTGACTGCTGTTTGGTGGCCTGTGCAATACAAGTTTGGTTAACTCTATCTAATTTTGGATGCCTTTAATTTTCCACTTCACAAAAACTCTCCCACAAGTGCACTAATTATCTCATTAGTAATTTAAGGTATAAGGCCAAGGGCAGATGGGCACAAAGACCTTATTAGAGAGTGTCTTGCCAGGTGAGGACAACAGTGTGGAGAAAACTGTACTGTGTTTATTCTATTCATAAGCAGAGGATTCTAATCTTCAGAGGGAAGATTTTTAAAGATAATTAGGTGCCTAATTCTCATATGCCTGAAAGACCCCGATCAAGATAAAGATCCCATTGTACAGTGCCTAACGCAAACACATAATAGCAGAAAATTGCCCCCGCACCCAATTGTCTAAATAGACAATGCATGGAAAAGCAAGTAGTCTTTAACAGACTACCTCTTTAAATTACCTAGTACATTTTTAAAAGGGGACATACATCTGACTGTGGAAACTATCGAGTTATTGCCCTCCTTTCCATTGCTGGGAATATCCTCACTCAAATTCTGCTGAACTGACTGCTCCCTTTTGTTGAGCAAATTCTTCCTAAGCCTCAGTGTGGCTTCAGACCATTGAGAAGCACCATGGACATGATTTCTGCATCCTGGCAGATCCACAAAAAGGGCAGAAAACAACACCAGGAACTGTATATGGCCTTTATTGACTTGACCAAAGCCTTTGACTATTAATTGTAAGGCTCTACGGAAGATTTAACAAAGTTTGGCTGCCCAGGGTAATTTATCACCATCCTAAGACTGTTTCATGACCAGATGACCATCTCCTTTCTCTGTTATGGAGCTCTTTGCCATTTGAATTGGTGTCAAGCCGGGCTACATGATTGCACCAATTTTGTCTTCCATCTTTCTTGCAGTCATCAAGATGCCCTTCTGTGACCATCTGCCACATGGCACTGGCATCAAGTACAGGATGGACGGGAACCTTTTCAATCTTTCCCGCCTCTGTGCCAAAACCAAAGTTATTTTATCCTCAATTATGGAACTTCAGTACGCCCACGATCATGCTGTCATTGCACATATGGAGGAGGACCTACAAATGGCCCTTAACTGTTTACCAGGTAAGGGCCATTTGTAGGTCCTCTCAAGCTTACCAGTGCCTGGGAATGACCCTTAACATCAGAAAAACAAAGGTGCTTCACCAGCCTGCTCTGGGCCAATCAGCTCCCCTGGTAAGTTCCTCATCGCTGACAGAAGCTGGAGAATGTTGAGTACTTTGCATACCTCAGCAACCATCTCTGAAAGAAAGCCAACATCAATGAGGATATCCAGTTTAGGATCTGATGTGCCAGCTCTGCCTTTGGAAAACTGAATCATCATTTGTCCAATGATCATGACGTCAGGACTTGTACAAAGCTCCTACTGTATAAACCTGTGGTAATCCCAACTCTTCTCTATGGCTGTGAAACTTGGGTGACCTCCAGGAACCACCTGAAAAGCCTGGAATGCCGTCACTAGTGTTGCCTCTGGAAGATCCTTGGCATAAAGGATAAGGACTGTCACACAAATGCTAGTTTCCTCACCAACACTAACACCACCAATATGCAAGCATTGATTATTCAATGTCAGCTGTGGTGTACAGTGCACTGTGTACATGCCTGATGTACATTTACCAAAACAACTGCTATACTTCCAACTCTGCCAATGGCAAAGGACACATGGGAGTCAGACAAAACAGTTCAAGGACACCTTCAAGGCAAATATTAAGACATGTGGCGTTGACGCCACAAATTGGGAAAACTAGCCTGAGACAGGGCTACATGGCAATGTCTTGTGAGAGGAGGTACATTCTACTTTGAGGGAAGCCATCTTGCCCTGGAGGCAGAAACATGACAGAAATGGAAGGAAAGGAAACAAGACTGAGAACTCCATGGTCCAACTCCCTTTAACCACTACCTGTGGCCTTTGCCAGAGAGACTGCTGTTCTAGGATCAGCCTTCTTAGCCATCAATGGACTCATTTACAACCCTTTACTTGATCCATGGGAATGATCAGTCTCAACTGTGAGGGATCATTGTTGACACCGACAACTCTATAACCTGACTTTTTTCAGAAATCAATGGGAGTCAAGCCCTCAAATGCTCTAAAAATCTTACCCCATGTCCCTCTATCTGCCCTCTCTCTATAGCAATAGAATCAGTAACAAAAAGTTGTACTCTCTTAATTTCTCTCCAAACTTCAGCTCAGTGAAGAAAACCTTTCCATTGTTCCAGATTTGGCCTGCAAGAGTCTTATGCAGTGGAGGAGGAGGAGGAAGTAACTTTGGGTTGACAGCTCAAAAGGCAGACATGTATTTTATCATGAAGGTATATTTTAATGCTTAAAAACTGAAAAAAGAAAAAGGACAAGAAGAGGACAGTGAAGTAGAGGAAAGAATGGCAGAGGAACAGGAATAGCTACAGGCTCAGTCTAAGATCCCCTAATGCCAATATCATACATATAAGTATTGTAAAATCAGGAAGACAGGGCTTAAAATAGATGTGGAATTGAGACAGGTCTCTAAAGTGGTCAGAAAAGTAGAACTGCCAATAAATTGCTGCTAACCTGATAGGGCCCAATTCAGTAACAGAATACATACACGGTTTCCAATGATTTTTCTGAAAGACATGTTTTTTTCAAGGTACAGTTTTAGAGTTTGGCCCATTCACATCAATAATGAAAGGAACATATTTCTTTTTCATTATGATTTCAATTTCCATTTGCAACTATCAGGTTTATCCATTGGGGACCATTATGAAGGACTGTCAACTTCACAAACCACCAATTACCAAAACATTCAGCTCTTTTAAACATTCTCCCAGCTGCTAGATTCATTGAACCAGAAATTCTTTTTCACACTATTTGTCATTTTGTCATGCAGTTCTCTTTCGTACTGTTTCCCCTTCTTAGTTTGACAGCCCTGTCACAATGTCACTCATTGTGCTACACAGTGCAAACAGTGCTGCCAAAGTCAACCTGCATAAGATAAACGAGTGACAGATATCTTTATACCTAGACAGTTGCTAGGGCATGCTTCCTTCCGTTGCCTTTTGTTGCTGAATTAATACTGTCCTGCGCTTCTTTTCAGCTTGCAATATACTTATTTTTGATAAATCTTATAAAAAACTTTCTTTATCATCTATTATGTTCCAGAATATGCACTGGCGAGAATGAGAAAAGGCCTATATTCAGATATACTAGGGCTCCTGTTACTTATTGCTGTTACCTATTCATTTCTGTTATAGTAGCAGCTAGTCCTCACTCGAGGCCTAATACAAATACAAGGAAAGATAAAATCCCTGCCCCAAAGACCTTACAGTCTAAATAGAGAAAACATACAGTGGATGAGAGAGGAACCAGTCTTCAGGAGACTGTTTCTTTAGTTTAACTGTTAATCTCTGTCTCTTTTTTTTCAGGAAGAGGAGCAAGATGCGATTGCAAAGTAAAAAGGCTTATTGCCACATGACTTTCCAAGCAGTTTCATTCATTATGTAATACATAAACAAATGTGCCACTTTTATAAAGTATGTTCCCTTGCTGGAATTATTTTATGCACTCTCTTTTTGTTTCTCCTAGACAGTTTATTTACTGCTCCTATTACTAACTTATCATCATAGCAACTTATTTGAGAGACAGTTCTGGTCCTACAACCACTTTCATTATTTATTAAGACACTGTCCTCCTTGGCACCTAAGCATCATTTAACTAAAGTTACTGTTGTAAGTGTCTTTAATAACTCACATCTTCTCTTGTTCTTGTTATGGAATAAAGAGTGTTTGGAGAGCAGTACACATTTTGTGTGGTTTAAGAACAGATTCTCATGATTCTATTGATTTCATGGGGAGCCTAGCAATTTATACTAGCTGCAGATCTGCCTACTACTACCTGATCCAGGGGCAGGCAATTATTTCAGGCAGAGGGCCATTTACCCATTTTGGCAAGCTTTTCGAGGGCTGCATGAGTAGCCCCGCCCCTTGACAGGTGCCCTGCCCCCTGGTTACCATCTTGGGACCAATGTCCCAATGTCTTGGGACCAATGTCCTAGGGCCAGCATCGGCAGGGCCCAAAGCAGGGTGCAAGCTGGCAGGGGTCTGTGGAGCCGGGCTGGGCTGCACCAGCTGGGAGAGGGGGGAGCTGGCCCGGCTCCATAGAGCTCCTGCTGGCCGGGACTCCTGTACTCCTGCCGCCCTGTTCTGAGCTCTGCTGGCACTGGCCCTGAGACACTAGTGTGGGCCCCGTGCTCCCACTGGCTCCTGCACCCACTCACTCTCAGTGCCCCCCCAGTCCCACAGTACAGGTGGGGGACAGCGTGCAGCCTCGACCCCCTGCTCGCTGGCAGAGAATGAGCTGGTGCTGAGTGTGGGAGGAAACGCCACCCCCACCCCCGTGGCCTGCGCTTCGTGCTGCAGCCGCTTGCAGTCCACGTGGGGCTGTCCTGAGCAGGAATGGGTAGCCCCACGTGGGCTGAGAGTGGCTGCAATGTGGGATGCCAGGCACAGTTCAGGGTCGCTTTTCCCCATGCTCAGCACTGTCTTGCAACCCAACCATGCTGCCAGAATGGGCCCTGCACAGGCTCCGGACCCACCCTTTGGGGCTATGCTGTGACAGGTACAGCTGCAGCCCCCCCGCACTTACTGTGCCAGGCAGCAGCAGCAAACACTGCCCAGTGCAGCAAGCAGGGGGACTGCAGGTGCTGCCACCCTGGCGCAGCCCTGACAGATGAGCCTGAAACCAGTGCAGGGCCCAGGCTGGCAGTGGGGGTGGGTTACAAGCTGGTGCTGAGTGCAGGGAAAAGCAGCTCTGCCCCTGCCCCGTGCCCGGTGCTCTGTACTGCAGCCGCTCACAGCCCGTGTGGGGCTGCCTGTGCCTGTTGAGGACAACCTCGCGCCGGCTGCGAGCGGCTGCAGCAGGGAGCACCAGCCATGGGGCGGAGGACGGGTTGCTTTCCCCCGTGCCCTGCACCAGCTTGTCTCTTGCCCTTCCTCCCCCACCCCACACTGTCTTACTTACCTGAGCTTCCAACGCTGGAGGAGCCACATGGTCCCATATTGGAAGCTCCTGCTGGGGCTTCCAGCTGGGGTGGGGAGGGCTGGGTGGGCCCTGCTGTTGCATGAGTCCACTGGGGTTTTCCTTGGGTCCTACTGCCCCTGGCTCCTGTCATTTTTGACAGGAACCAAGGACAGATAAATATTAATTTTCTAAATTTTTTAGGGGCTCCACGGGCCAGATAGAATGGCCTAGTAGATTGGATGTGGCCTGCAGGATGTATTTTGCTCACCCCTGACCTAATCATTAGTGATGAGCTGTGTGATGCAGGACTTCTGATACTGCTGCTTGTTCTTATACAGATAATGTTGCTCCCAGCTGTCATACCAGACATTTTTTAAAATGTACTTACTAGCAAGGCAATAAATGCTTTCAGTTTCTTTACTCATTTTGGAAAATAAAACAATACAAAACATCTTCATAAATCCTTGGGCCATACTGACACAATCCTTTAGATCAGTGTTTCTCAACCCGTGAGTCATGACCCAAAAGTGGGTCACAAAAATATATGAAAGGGTCACAAGCAAGTCCTAGAAAAATGTGGGAAAGCATGAGTTTCTCTTGCAGGCTGGCAGCATTCCAGCCTGCAAGGAGCTGCTTGGGGCAATTGGAAGCAGTGGGCACATATGCACATGGCTGGCATGCAGCCAGGCAAGGTCATGGGAGCAGCCCCAAAAGCTGGATGCAGGTGTATATGGGGGAATGGGGGTTGGAGGACCAGGGCTTAGGGATTGTTTGGTTGCCTGTACTCGCAGGGGCAGGGTGCCTGGGAGATGCTCCTCAGGGGGCATGTGGGGCCATGACCAGGCTGCCTGGTGCAGCACAGGAGCCCCAGCCCAGGGCAGGAGAGCTGCCACAGGCCTCCCCTCCTCCTCTCTCCAGTCTGTGCTGCGGCTGGACTCACTTTGCTGCTGTCCGCATGAGCTGGAACCACCACAGCCAATGTGCTCTGGCCTGAGCGTAATGGGGGCAGCTGAGAGCACTCTCCGGCAGGGCTGGGGGGTAAGGGGACTGTGGGTCAGGACTGAGGGCACCGATAGGGCGAGAGGCCTGTGGGTGGGGAGTGAGGGGAACTGGAAGACTTGGAAGGGGCTGTGGATCAGGAGTGAGGGGCACCAGCAGGGCCAGAGGGCTGTGGCTTGGGAGTGAGGGGCACTGGTAGGGCCAGGGAGCTATGGGTTGGGAATGGCCAAATGTTTACAAATGTGTCCTGGTACAAAAAAGGTTGAGAACCACTGCTTTAGGCTGTAAGGAGAAGTATACGCCAAACAATCCTATTCATAAAGTGATAAAGCTCCATCTTATATCATGGTCCAAGATGCACCTGTTTAAACAAGTGCTTTCCTAGTGGATAGTTTGGTTGCTATTGCCAGCATCTGGAGCCTAACCCTTCAAGACCATAAAAGGAAGCAGAAGAGAGGACAACTAGACTTCTGTAATGGTTATTCCTTGCACAGTAACATTTATGAAACAGTGCCAATATTATGGTACTCAGAAAATACCTCTGAAAAGTATTTATCCTACAGATAAAAACAGCCTATATAAAAGAACTAGATAATATTATTTTAAGTAGCTTATATTAAGTACTTGAATGTGTCAGGTTAGAAGACATGACCACCTGCCAGATTATCAGTATAATGTTAAGTGATATAACCAAGGTTCATTGTATTAGTGTCGCATTAAGTGACACAACTAAGGTTCACCGAGTCAATCAGTAGCGGAGGTTAAACTTTGTGTGCACGTATCATACCGTGTGCGAGTGAGCCGTGCATGATCAGCGAGGCCTGACCAACCAGTGGATTGCTGAGGGACATGACTGCCTGGCCAGCAGCCTTGCCTTCTGGAACCATCTGGCTGGAAAACCCTGTGATTGGTCAAGGAGGTTATAAAGGGACCAGCACCCCTCAGCACGAGGTTCGTTCCTTGGCAGTTCCTTGGTTCGCTCGTGCGTTCCTTGGGCA
>JAGPOW010001296.1:53322020-53340510 GCA_030014935.1 Caiman crocodilus
TGTGATTGGTCAAGGAGGTTATAAAGGGACCAGCACCCCTCAGCACGAGGTTCGTTCCTTGGCAGTTCCTTGGTTCGCTCGTGCGTTCCTTGGGCACTAACCGTTTATGAGGTGGACTGATCACCCTCCTCACGCCAAGGCAACCCCGAGGCCGTGCCCTAGTAGCAGTCATCTGTCACCGGGCTTTTCTTTCTTGCTCACGCGCTTGATTTAAACCAACTTATTACTATTTTGGTACCACCACCTGTAACTGAATCGCTGACTATCGCCAACAACCTTTCGCTGGATTGCCGGACTGTTAACCATGTTTGCATTCAACTGATTTACTGCTTTGTCGTGAGTAAAGTTTTTGTTTGTTTAAAATTTCAAACTGAGTCCACACTTACCTTGCGATTGCGACCTGCTGTCACCCCGGTTCCTTTCCACCTGCCTCGGGATCCACTGAGTGTAGCATGGCATCTACCTCAGACAGAATGAAACTATTTTCTATGAGCATGAATAAAATAACCTAAACAGGCTTTTTTTTTGTCTCTAACTTCTGTGAGGTTTTTAAAAATAAAATCGTAATAAGTCTTTATGGGGTATATTACTTCAAAGCTTTTTTTAAAAATACAGCATGTGTGTAGTCTGCAGACTGCCAAGGACTACAGCCCAGATGTGGGCAGTGTCGCTCATTGCAGCCACAGAGTGAGCCAGCGGCCTCAGATAATTAGCTGGGGCACAGGAAGTTAAAAGGGCTTCTAAAGAAAGAAGTGGGGGATCGGGGTGGGGGGGTGAGAATTAGGTTTCTAATAGGAGCTAGATGCAGGCAGACAGTTGAGAACCTGAGATTGAGGATCTGAGAGCTGGTGGGTCCACTTAGGGTAGCGCTCAAGGTCTGCACCTGGAGTGCTTTTATCCTGAGAGTCAAACTGTGAAGACGACCATGGCATGTGGAGAGACTGTGAGCAAGGCCAGAGATTGTGTATAGTAATAGAATGAACAGATAAGAGAAGGGAGTGTGGGCTGGTGGCAGTAAACCTGAACCCAGTTACTCTCTGTAGTCAGCAAGAAGACCACAGGTTATTTATTTACAGTGATAATTGCTTATGTTGATTGTGTCCTGCTGTGAGGGAGTTTGCCCTGGAAGAATAAAAATGGTGTAAAGATCCTAAATAAATCCTGAAAGATTGAGTGATTTAATTAACTCCAAACCTGCTACAAGGTGCAATAAAGAATGTAAACTATGGATCTGAACAGCTTTCCTTTTGTAATGTGTATTACTGTAGACAATTCATAAAAATCAATAGCTCCACTTAGATAAATAATAATTGTCAGTACAAAATTGATAATGGCTTGTCTTCTATTAGAGGCAGGGTTAATCTACACAGATATAATTCTGACCGATATATTACCTAGGTCCCACTCCAAACTTTACTTACCATTTGTTAATGATAAATATTAAGTAACTGAAGTAACCCTTCAGTTGCATGAAACAATCATGACCTTAGCCTGCATGTATCAAAGCTATGGAAGTCCTTGATCCTTGGAATTAAATACAATTCTGCTTCTAAAACCAAAGAAACCTAGTACACTCTCATACAAACTTCTGTTTTATTTATTCTGACTACCTATTAACATGATCCTAAGTTTTCCACCAGCATGAACATTCTCTGTTTTAAAATGGAAGGAGCTAATGTCTCTTCAGGCATAAGGCTTCCTTTGGAGCTGTGCTACATGAGTAGACAGGAAAAGATGAATGAAAGATCACATCCACTAAATGGTCCATCATACAGTCAGAGAAATAAACTCGTGAGTAAAGTAAGGTTTGACAGGCAGTACTACCATGGTGCATACAAACAGAAAGTCAATGAAGTGCCCAGTGGGTAAAATACAGGGATCTGCATACAGATGAAAGTGAACACTTGGGAATACCAAGAGAAGCCTCTGATCTTATATCATTCTTGACTGTTGCTTTAAATGAGGAAAGGCTGAAGGATCTGGGACAATTTAGCCTGAACAAGAGAAGGCTGAGAGGGGACTTGGTAGTAGCTTACTGCTAATCGCTCAGAAGTGTACATCAAGGGCTCGGTGAACAACTGTTCACCAGGGCATCCTTGGGGAAAACTAGGAGTAATGGCCACAAACTTCTGGAAGACCGTTTCAGGCTCAACACTAGGAAAGACTACTTCACAACTAGGGTGTCCAGGCTGTGGAATAAGCTCCCTCCAGAGGTGGTACAATTGCCTATCCTGGAAATCTTTAAGAGGATACTGGATGGTCACCTTGCTGGGGTTACCTGACCCCAGTTATCTTTCCTGTTTGGTGCAGGGGGCTGTACCCAATGATCTTCTGAGGTCCCTTCCAGCCTTACAATCTATGAATCTATGAAACTTCAGGAGCTAACTGGAAAGAATTGATCAGATTTCCATATTAACTGTCTTAGCAGCCACTTGTCCAGTGTGAATTAGAAAGCATACACAAATCAGTGTCTACATTATACCAGACTGAGCCCTTATATAAGCAGTGTAATTTCATTATATTTTATGGAGCTAAACAGGGTTATATGAGACAGGGAACATGAGCTCTGCATGTCCATGATCCAAGTACTGTGCAATAGATATTTGCATCTTTCTCTCAAGGCCCTAGAGATAGCTGGTATTCTTCTGGTTCCATTGTTAGAATCATAGGGTTGAAATGCTCAGTTTGTACAATTATACAAGAACAAAAAGGGGATAGAAGTGACTGTGACAACTATAGAGGTATCTCTCTATTGAACATCATCAGAAAAATTGTCATGCACATCATGCTTCCTCAGTTGCAATCTCTAGGTGAAGAAATCTATCTCAAAAATCAATGTGATTTTCATTCAGGACGCTCCACCATGTATATATTTTGTCAGTCAAGCAACTGCAAGAGAAGTGTAGAGAAAAAATGAATACTGCTGTACATAGCCTTCATCAATCTGATGAAGGCCTTCAATACAGTCAGACAGGGCCCTTTTACTGAAGAAACTGAGTTGTTCCCTCAAACTTTTGAACATCATTCACTCATTACATCAAAGTATGAAGGTAACTGTAGTGCATGAAATAAATAATTAAATCTCTTGAAGTTGTTGACAGTTTTTGCTACTTGGGTTCTAAGATCAGCAGGAATCTTGAACTTCAGACTGAACTGACTAACAGAATCAGAAAAGCAGCTAAGAATTTTGGGTTATTACATGGAATGACAGCAGACTACCAGCTAAGGTGAAGATATGAATCTATGAGACTTGTATGCTGTCACCCTACTTTATGGTTCAGAAATGTAGACTATATATGCTAGGTATGTCAAGAGACTGAACGGCTTCCACACGAAATGCTTCCATAAGATCCTAAAAATAAAGTAGGAAGATGGAATACCAAATACAGAAATACTAGGGCATGCAGGACTGACATGCTTAGAACCCACCATCAAGAAGAGGAAGTTCAATGATTAGCTATGTCAGGAGAATGGAAATATTACCATATCCTCAAGAATATTTTGTACAGAAAGATTTGAGATGGCTCTAGAAAGTGGGCTCACCCTCTATGGCAGTACCAGGATGTGCGCTAAAATTATATGAAACCGCTCAACATCAATGTAGAAAGCTGGGAGGAGCATGGAGCTGTTCGATTTGGAGGGAATATTTAGCACCAGGTGCGGCTCACCATGAAGCAGCTTTGATCCAGAAGCAGCAAAGCAAGAAAGAAGAGAGCAGCATGCTGTAAAATTAGACACCAACTCAGACGACATGGATCTGTGAAACTTGTAACAAGCTTTGCTGCTCTCGAGTTGGGCTTGTCAGCCACAAATGGATTCATTGGGCATCTGACTAGACCTCTTATGTGTACATCATGGTTCAGAGGATTGACAGTTGCCAATTTAGGGAGGGAAGACACCTCCAGAGTCACCTAGTGCAATCCCCTGAATGAATACAGATGCTTTATTTATATATTATCCCAGACAAATGCTTATCCAGCCTCTTCTTGGAAATCTCCACTGAAGGAGGTTCCACAGTTTCCCATAACACCTCGTTCCACAGTCCTACTGTTCTGAGAGTGGGGAAGTTTTCTGAGTTTTATCTAAAACTGATTGTCCTCCCCTCTGAGGCAAGGAAGAACAGTTGTTCTCCCTCTTCTTTATGGCAACCTTTCAAATATTTGAAAACCACTATCGTATCCACCACTTAAATTCCTTTCCTCCAGACTAAACATACCTTGTTCTCTGAAACATTCCTCGTATTGCCTCATCAGGAAGCTTCAGTAAGGCTTCTCACATTCCTTCTAGCTGAAAATTATGCCCACACCAAAGATTAAAAAAAAAAATTGCTGAGTTTCTGACAGGAGGAACTCCAGCCACAAAGGAAAGTTTTCACAGAAATAAGGAGGAATTTTAGTTGATATTTCAGGCTAAATTTTGGCCATAAATCACCCTATCAAATCCCAGACTAACACAAACATTAGCCTTCGCCTTTATCTTCAGCACACATTCATCAGTTTCTCTTTCATTTGTGGAATGAGACATGAATGAAATAGTTCAGCTTGCTTTGCTAGATCTCTCTGAGACCTGTCAGCTTTACCCTGAGCTACCAAAACACACATTTGCTGTTCCTTTGTTCACTCCCCTGACCTGCAGAACACATACACCTACAGCACTGCATCCTGTTCTTTCACTGACCAACTTTCAAAGCCATAATTATCAAGGAGCTGAAACAAAGCCTGGATTTAGTAAGGCTGCAATGTTTCTTTCCGATCTTTATCTATATAATCTATGGGATTGTTCTACTGTTGATGGGATCATTCCATTAAGAATTTTCTAACAGACATAACTGCTGGGTAAAGCACTCTGGTATATGTTATGTCAAGCATGTACAAGCAAACAGTGTATGACCATTTGTAGTGACTTACATATATATTTGTATGTAAATATCATACAGCATACTTTTAAATAGGGCAAAATGTAAGTAGAAAATACAACATATTTACTGCACGGGCACAAAGGCACATTTTTGTAATACTTTAAAACCAGTTATTTACAAAAAAACCGAAAAAATCATTTTTCAGAACTACTGTCCATTGAGGACTAGCCAAGTTCTAAAATTTTGCCATGTTTATTATATTTATATATAAGAGTATGTTTTATTCCTTCATCTATGGTTGAATTAGTTAAATATATACTTCCCTATAAATTTCATCTTTAGGTTGAGACTAAGGAAGGAAAGTTCTTTCATAAGAAACTCTTTAGAACTACAGGACCAGATTGGGAATCAAAGCAGAATCAGGCTGTTAAATATATTTCTTCTCTACCCTATTCAAGTCCCTGTAAATCATAATGCGCCTGCTGTTATAACACACCATCATCTGAGCCTCAGAACCATCCCACAAAAAACTGAAAGGAAGAGAAGGATCTACCCACCTTTAGTATCAGCTTTTTTTTTTACCACTTATGCATGTAATAGGCAGAACAGACTCTGACCCCTATAGCATTAAGTCCCTCAGTTCTAGACCCTCCTTTTTAACATTCTGGCTGTGACTAGCATCTTTTGTATTACATTCTGTAAGGCTGTTGAAAAATAAAATGTTTGTATTTTTTTGGTTTTGGGACTTTATTTCTCCATGCAGATGCTAGTACCAAACTTAACTATGGAATTAGCAAGATCTGTACTTTAAACAGAACTGAAACCTCACTTTCAAACATTAATGAATATATTTCATCTCCATAAACTCTTCAAAATACAACTGAACATGCCACGTACATTCTTAATATTTATCAAGATACTTACTGCTTTTTTTCAGAGGAAACATTTTAAAGTGCTCCCTCTCTGAATTTTACTCTATTTTCCTGATACTTTTTTAGATTCATCTGGCTAAACAATCACAGACTTCTCTCTGTCTTTCTCTCTGGCCCCTGGCATGTGTTTATTTAAAAGGTGATATGGGATCTGATCCCTGATCCCAACAATTGGCACAATTTTGGGATAGGGGATCAGATCCAAATAGCACCCTTTCTACTTGACAGTGCAGGGGGAGCCTGGTATCATGATCCCAGGCCACTCCTGCGCTGGCAAGTTGAATGCTAGGTACCTGCACATCTAGGACCAGAGCCAACAATCAGCTGATTGTCAACTGTAGCCTTGATTTGTTTACACATCCAATTTAAGGCACCATATAAAATAGCCATAGAAACATGCATTATATTTAGGACATTTTTATGGCTAGTTTGCCATGTTGTGATGCCTTAAATTGTGTGCATATGTAGCACTCTTGCTATTTATACTGCAATTAACAAGTTCTTTGCAGCATAAATGTAACATGTAGAAAGGGCCTCTCTCTCAACTACACCTCCACAAACACATACATTCCGATAATGTCTTAGACAGAAGGCCCTCTTGATATATTAGAATTAAATACATGAAGTCAGACTCTCAGCTGACATAAACTGCCATAACTCCATTGCGGTTTTTGTAGTTCAGCTGATTTAGATGGGAAGAGGATCTAATCCAGAAAGCTTGATTCTCCGCTGCCCTGAACTTGGGGGGGGGGGGAGGGGAAAGAATGGTGTGTATAGAAAGCTTTTCCTTTTTACTGCTCTTCATCCCAGGACTGGTTAGGTGCCAGCTACAACTGCAATCTTTGCGTCTTCTCTACATTATGCTGGCTAGAACATTTTTGTAAGGACTAATGCAAATAGACTTTAAAGTGCAGTACATATGTGTACTTTGCCTGAGTTAACTTTGTTGTAGGAACTTTATTTTTCACTCTCCAGTGAAGATTTCGGGTCTTTTGGGAGGGGGACTGAAGAGTGAGGTTGTTTCTTTTTGCTGTGGGCTTTTTTTTTGGTATTTAACTTTCCTTTTTCAATTCTAAGAATTGTAAGTTTACTATTATTTTTCCTCCAATGCCTGAACATACATACAGGTAAGTAGCATATACATCTTTATAGTTGTACACATCACATACATATAAAAATACCACATACATTAAGCACTTTTTAAATCATAATTTTAAATAAACCCATAATGAAAGTGTGTACAGCTACACTTCGTTTCATAACTCTCAGCTATGCTCTTGTCATACTCCTACACAATTGTATCATACTGAAAGAATCCCAAATAAACAGCTCATTTCAGATAATTTCAATAAGGAAACATCTGTGACAAATGGGGTAGCACTACCTGCAACGGACTTATTAGTAGAGGTGCATACATTGGTCTGATATCGGATTGGTACTGATATGAAGAAAACTGTCTATATTGGCCCTATGGGGCTGATAATTCAGCGGATAAATGCTTGTGCTGTGCGTAGCCACAATGCAGCATGGAGCAGAGCCCACAGCATGGCAAGCTGCCTTCAGCTGGTAAGTCAGAGGGTGAGGAGGGAAGGAAGTGGGGGGCAGATCAATGCCTCCCATGGTGAAGGAGGGAGCAGGGGTGGGACAGGCGCTGCCCAGCCGGGACGGGGGGAATGGGATGGAGTTGCAACCCATGGGGTGGGGGCAGCTCCTGCCACTGCTTGCACCCCAGGTGAGCAAAGGGGGGGCGTGTGCCCCCTGGACCTGTGTGGTGCAGGGAGGGCAGTGGCTGCGGGGTGGAGCCAGAGCTGGTGCTTCATAGCTCTTCTCACTGGGGGCTGGGCTTGGAGCAAGCTCTGGTGGCATTGGGAGGAGGCTGCAGCCACCCTAGATTTCATTGCACCTCCGTTCCCAGCCCCGTGCTGCAGCCTACTGCCTGGTGCAATTCTGGCTTTTCCTGGCACTTGGGTAGAGGCGGCATGTTCAGCCAGGGCTGCAATGGGCAGCAGGGCAGGGCTGGGAGCAGAGCTGCAGCAAAATCTGGGATGGCTGCAACCTCCTCCACGTGCTGCTGGAGCCCACTTCAAGCCTATAAATTTATTACGGGAGGTCAATGTGGAATAGGGGACATGCTGTTTCCTAGGGCGCCACAGCGAGTGATTAGGAATAGCAGGTGTAAAGTAGTTGAGAGTGGATTTAGGTTAGATATTAGGAAGAAATTTTTCACAGCAAGGGTAGCCAGGATCTGGAATGGGCTTCCAAGAGAGATGGTGCTTAGTTTGGAGGTCTTCAAGAAAAGGCTAGATATTCAGCTGGCTGGGGTCATCTGACCTCGGTCTTCTTTCCTGCCAGGGGCAGGGGGTTGGACATGATGATCCATTGTGGTCCCATGAATCTAAGCCCAGCATGGCTCTGGCTCTGGCTCCACTCTGCGCTGGTCTCCTACCCCATGCCATGCAAATCTGAGGGCACATGCCCACCTCCTCCTGCCCTCCTGGGTTGCAGTGGCAGGAGCTGTCCAACCCACAAGCCACAGCTCCATTCCCCACTGCCCCAGGTAGCGCATGTCCCTGCCCCTGCCTTCACTGTGAGGGGTGTTGATCTGCCCCCCACGTCCCTCGCCTCTCCCCTCCCCGTCCCCCACACCGGACCTACCACCTGGAGGCAGCTGTATCAGATATTTGACATTGGATCAGTGTCAGCGGATATGCCTCCTTAAATATCAGCTATCAGTATTGGCCCCCAAAATCTCTGTTGATGCACTTCTACTTATCAGTCCAACTGTTGCGTGCTTTTGGATTTGTGCATTTTCAGATGTTGAACACTACTTATATCAGAGAGGAAACATGCTATCTTTTTCATGTTTGAGGTTGTGTTCTATTCTTTTCCAAGGGACTGGCTCAATGCCAGAATTCCTTATCTATAGAACTTGGTTTACATCTTTGATTTTTTTCCCCTTTGAAATTCTCCTCAGTGCAATATTAATCAACCTAACTTCACCCACTCCTTTTATGCCAGAGTATCTAATATTTCCTGAGGCACTGGTGATGGTGCAGAGAGGACGCCTTTAGCAAGGGCTCAATCCAAAGTTCATTGTAGTCAAATGGAAAGATTCTATTTGATTTCAATGGGTTATTGATAAAACCCCTAGTGACTAACGTATTGTTTTAAGGTAAGATCTGGTGTTATGATAGTTGAAATACCAGTAGCCGCATTTTGTTAGCTTTAACATTCAGGTAACATTCAAGGAGGGCAGTCAGACTTGCAGGACTATGTTCCTGACCAGAATGTGTAGAATCTTGAATGCTCATACAGAGGCAATGTTTTGTTTCTCTCTCTCTCGTTCTCCCTCTGTTTCTACTGCCACCCATCACTGTAGCATCTTCTATGGAAAATCAATAGCATTAACAGCATCCCTAGTCAAGTTTATAGGTCTCCAGCTCTTTCTCCTTTCAGGGTTGAAGCTCTGCTTATTACTGGGTTTTGTTTGTTTGTTTTGTATCTGTAGTATTTTGCTTTTTTTTTTGTCAAAGTCTTTAAGGGCAGAAAAATGTGTCAGTGACTTTAGCTTTTAAGGTTTTTAAGGAGACACACTATAACTGCAGAGTAATTAGTTCATCTATCTTGGAAGGATGAGTCTGTGTTGATCCTCCCAGGTTTTATATTGTGGCACCAGAGAGATTAGGTATGTCAAAACTGATGTTTAGACCATGAAACCATCCCCCATTAAATCATCGCTTTGGTTTTGTTTGTTTTGATTTTGCAGAGCTCCTTTTGACTAGGGTTATATATACATCAATCAATTACATTATGAAAAAAGTAGTCAAGCAACTTTACTGTATTTCTTGTCTATCACAGTGAAAAGGTTACACAGTATAACACATACCATGTGGAAGACACCTGCTGCCTTGATAGGTTTAAATCCAGAGACAGGTACACAGTGATCAGCATGGCCATTACAGAAGCAACTGCCCTTCACGATGAAGTCAGAGATTGCATAGTGCATGAACCGTTGAGGCTTTGCCTTCAGGTCATTGTCCTTACACGGACAGGCCTGTCGCTTAAGCAGCCGCACTCGAAGGTTGGTGATCTTCAGCTGTGTCTGAGCTTCAGTGCTGTAAGGATCTTCAGCTGAATAAGGTGGTGACAGAGCTCGGTAAATAACCTAAGCAAAGAAATGAAAGAAAATAAACTCGTATCAGAGAACTAAGGGTGTGAATAGGAGTCCTGTTGAATGCTTTCAGGATACTATCTGCAAACAATGTGCTCCTCGGTCAGGTTGTCTATGGTTTGATTTACAGAGCTGTCTGCAACATCTGGAATTGACATGCCAGTAAGACATGATGAGATTTTTAGAGCTTGATCACACCTGGGGAAGGGCAGCCCTCTGTTCTGTTGCTGAACAGCTGTCTCGTGTGATACATAAAGGGAGGAAATGAGTTGAATAGTCAGATTTCCATTGCTGTTGCTGTCTTATATATAGTGTGTGTGTGTACATACACTACATAGGTACAAATTTAGATTTACCCAAGGAACAACATTCTTTTTCTCTTCTTGTTAAGAAGTCAGGATCTGACGCTGAAGATGTGTCGGGTCACATCACTGTACCAGTGACCACGTGGCATCAGACTCATTCTTGTACACAGTCTTACTGAAGTCCATATGCTCACTAAGAATGTTGTAGACTATTGTAGGAAGCGAGCATTTGCAAGAATGGGCTCTAAAGAATGTACAATATTTATTAAAACTCAGTGTACTTTTTTGCAAATAAAGCCTAAATTTCTAAATATTTGGCTCACACCAGCCCCATGCTACTTCCTAGTGTAAAAGTGATTAAATACAGTGAATAATGACACTCAGCTGATAGTACAGAAGACTGAGATAAGAAAGAAAGAAAGAAAACCTCAGGGCTTTTTACGTTTAAACACATACTTACCACTCAGTCAGTATTTTAACTTCAGTAGGACTAAATAGCAAATATTGGTTTGAACCAAAAACTGAAAGCACTAGATAAAAATAACTAATTTCCTTTAAAAGGTTTATTTTGAATTTGTTAACATAGTTGCCTTTATAGTGTGATACCATACACAGCACACATACAGTACATTTATTAATATCCACTATGCTATACCATATTATAATGCAATACAAAGTATATTATTGCTGTTATGCCACACTTTGTACTACAAGTAAATTTATCTAGTTTAACAAGGTTAATACATTAATTGTTCTTAAACTGATAACAATAATGTTCTTTTAAATATAATATTTACATAAAAGTTGTAAGTTGTTTTAGAATCTCATTGAGTCCAACAGATGAATACATTGCTTATATTTGCTGGTTGAAAACAGCTATAAACTTTTCATTGATGTGTTAATAACCAACTATAAGTCTATGACAAGACAATCATTTTATTATCATTCTGTAAACTATTTACAAATGTAGCTGTGATCGCTGTGGGCCTTACGTGTTGCACTGCTTGCCGCGTAAGTAGCCCTTCAACTCGCCTGCCACAACTTTGAACCCAAGAGAGGGGTTCAATAGAGATCTGCCTGAGAGGGCCTCCTGGCAAGCGGCGATGTTCCATAGGACTCCACCTCCCCTACACCCCATCCACTTGCCAACCGGAAGGGTGTCCATACAATGGTGGCTTTGGCCCTGTGAGCTTGCCTGCAGCTGGCTTCGGGTGGGGTCCCACATCTGTGTGGGCTCGGTTGGCTCTTGTCCCTGTGGCCTCAATGCACAGCCTTCTCTCTATCTCTTTGATTTTTTTCCTTTTTTTCCCTTTCAAAAGAAGTATTCTCCTGGGGAGGAGAGGGATGTGGACCTGCCTCCTTTCCTCCAGCCTCCTACAGGGGACTCAACTGCCTCCCCTGCTCTGCCTCCTACAGGGAGCTTAAATGCTTCTATCTACCTTCTGCAGTGAAAGGCTTTCCCTGTTCTGCCTCCTACAGGTGGCCGAGGTGCCTCCCCTACTCTGCCTCTGGCAGGGGGCTCAAAGGTCTCCCCTGCTCTGCCTGCCAGTGCTGCGTCGGCTGTACTGCTCCTCTCCCCCTCTGGCGTGCTGCCTACCAGCTCGCTCTCTCTCTGGCTCCTCTCCTGCCCTGGTCCTGGCAGGGCTTTTAAGCTTTCCTGCAGTGGCTCGTACAGCTGCTGCGATTGGTCCAACTGTTCCCTGCACAGGAAAAAGCTGATTAAACAGCCAGCGTAATGCCGGCTTGTGCGGCTGCAGTTGCAGTCTCAGTTCCTGCTCTGGCTGCTCGGCAGTAGGCAAGTTATCCCTGCAGAGGGTCTGTTTCCGGGGTTTGGGGCCTGTGGGGATTACCCTCTCTCCTTTGGGAGCCTGTGGTGGCATCTCACTGCCACAGTAGCCTTAATATAAAGTGTGACCATCATCATGATTATTTATTGTACACTAAATAATAGTGACAGTATGCCTGGCACCACTAAATAATAGTGACAGTATGCCTGACACCAGGCAAGGAACACCAGCAGATATCTCCTGACCCAAGGATCTTATCACAAGCACTGATACCACCTATCAATAACACCTGAGTGTGCTGTTCTGTCCTGTTGGACCTCCACTATGGTTCACAGAGCTCTACATGACTATAAGAGGTGACCTACATATCAGATATTGAAGGCCTAAATTAGATGGATGCAGAGAAGTAACACACAGGGAAATTCAGAAGAATAGGGGGAAGCCTCTTGTTCTTTAACATTAGCATTAGCTTTAAATGTATAGTACAATTTGTGACGCTATCAAAAAGGGCTGAAATGTAGCCTTGTGGTTAACCACAGGGAATCAAGTGATTTAGTCTCTTTTCCTAGCTGTGTCACCAGCTTCCTGTGCAGCTCTGGCCAAGAAAGCACAGCTCTCTACACCTCTATTTCTCCATCAGCATAATGGTGTTAGTCAAAATGTGCTCAGTGCAGGTGTTGCTTAAATCTGTTACTGTTTATAAAGCAACTAATGATGCCTGGGCAGAGGGTGCCAAGAGTGTGAAGTACTATTTCACAGCAACAAGGGAGCGGAAAGTAGAAGAAAGAGTAGGCGAAGAAGACAAGATTCAGATGGTAAGCAAGGTGAATTCATCTAGTTGAAACACTTGAGGTGAAGTAAAACATTAATTTGTTCTCTCCAAGTCCTTGGTTCTTGCTTGGTCTTCCTCTTCCTTGGTCCCCTGTCTTTTCTCCCTGGGCTTCATCCTTGAGGAGCAACTGTAGAGCTAGTTAAGGGCTGCCTAGATGATCTGTTGTTTTTTTTTAAAGCCACTATATTGGAGGCTATGGACCTGTTCCAGTCACTCAGGATTTCAGTGTGATTTTAACAGAATGCATATACCTTGGAGATAACACAGAGTCTTGATACTGCCAGTGTGTCCACTGCTGGCTTTGCCTCTCTTGGCTGCCATCTCTCCCATTCCCTGAGTCCTGGCTGAGCTCCTCGTTCTTGTCCAGAACTGCCAAGTTCCAGCCAGGGGAAGCTTGGTAAAAGGATGGATGGAGATTTAGAGCGCTTTACATTTCTGAGCTGAATGAGGGCAGTGTTCTTTGTATGTCTTGTCAGCATGACAACCATGACAGCAACCAGTGTGCTGGTGACAGCAATGATTGGACAGCCTTGTGTCCGACATAGCATTAGAAAGCATATAATGGCACAGTCCCAGGCTTTGACAACTGCAAAGTAAACAAAGCTGCATGGGCTTCAGAATTGGTTTTTATGTCCACGATACATTTGTGCTAAGGTGCATCCATTACGCAATCAGTAGCTTTAAAGATATTTAAAGAAACTACCTATTTTACCTAAAAGGCCAAAAGAAAGGCACACGTTTAGGTTGGAAAAGGCAGTGAAAGGACAAAACTGGAGAGGTGTCTTCACTATGAGTACAAGCCTTTGATGAGGGATATAAATAATTAGTAACACATTTCAAAGGGCCTTTGTCTCTCTTTCAATAGCACACAAAATGTTTCAAGCTTCTCCAGAAAAAAGGCAGGTATGAACAAAAACCTAAATAAATTCCAATACTAAAACCTGTACGCATCCCAGAGTCTGTTCCCCCTCTTCTCCCCCCAAATTAAAGCTATTACAATTCTGACCACAAAAACTCTTTAGTGGCTTGTTGAACATGAGATGACTTCATGTGTAGAAAGAAAAAAAAGTGTCTGGACAACATCCAGATTCTAGACATTCAATTTCCTTTTAGTGGAGATGATGGAAAATACAGGTTAAGAATTTTCATTAAAAAGTAGCACTTTGGATTCCTTATGATTATACAAACTGTATCTTAAAGAATCCTTTGTTCTTTCTGGTTCAAATTAAAATAAGGAAGGAAAAATGAAAAATTAATAATTTGTACAATTCATTGCTTATAAACTTTTCCTATATTTTTCAGTTATGTTTGCCTGTGAATCCCAGTCTAAACCTGGCATGTGATCAATATCTACAACTATCATTCTGACAAAAAAATCCTCTCATTTTGAGCGCTTGCAATTTAAGGGTGATGTCACTACCTTCTCCCACAACTAATACCAATAGGAATTTTTTTCAGTGGAGCTGATATTTCAAGTCAGTTCCTAAAATGTTACAAAATTTATTTTCATACCTACAAGAAAGTATTGATCCTAAATGGGATTCCCTCTTTGTAATTCCCAGTTACAGTTAAAGACCATCAGGACCAGCTTTATCAATACACTATGGCTGTTTTGACCTGCTCCAGTGAATCAAAAACAACCATGAACTTGGCTAACTGGCCAAATGTATCTGGTTTATGGCTGCATGCAGAATGATAGGGGAAGCACAATAATAAAACTGATCTTAAAAGTATTAATGTAATAAGAACCCACAATATTATATTAATTTTAATAAAGCATGACACACTAATCTAAACAAAAAAACCTCAAGTTTCCATGTAAATAGCAATCTCAGCTCTGTTCTAGATAACTGAGTTGCTGTTTCTTAAGAACAAGGATGCATTTCTTTGCTAGATTTTTATATCTGGTTGTTAAACTTACTGACTTATGCCATCACTTCTCCACAATAAACCTAGCATATCAGTTCATCCTATCCATGTATAACTAGCTGTCATAATTACAGAGCCTTTGCCCCTTCTTCCTGCCTCTGATCACCTCACCACAGATGTCATATCTCATGCTTTTACCTCTCCTGTGATTGAATGCCATACTCCTAGACTGCGCTCAGGGCTATAGTCCCCTGTGTATTGGCCTTACTTACCCAGCAGGTCCAACCACATTCGTGAGGTTCTTCTTTTTAGGAGCATGTGACCAATGTTGACTATGGTGCTTAGACAGACTCTTCACACCACGCGTCATATCATTTCAACAGAACAAAGTTGTGGGGGAATCATTTAACAGGATTCTGTGCACAAAATCTATGCACAGGTCTAGCTTACCTACTGCTGCATCATCACTTGATGATAGTCTAAGCAGGCTGAGTTTCTTCAGACCCTCTCTGCTCAGTGCTTGTCTCAAACTAAAATGTTCCTCGGTAAAGCTCCTTTAAAACCATCTATGGCTCTTTTGTTCTTGTCAGTTCCTCCAAGCATTTGCTCTGCTAGTCCAAATTGCATTGGTAGGCTTCATGGAAGATTAAACTAACTAGTGTCTACCTGTTCCATAACAGCACCCTAATGTTTATCATGGAGTGACTTATCTTCAGCCATTGTTTCCCATTTTTTGCTCTATTGATTTAATCCAGTATAGTCATGCAGCAAATATTCCAATTGTCAGGTCAGCATACACTATTCAGAAATTATCCCGGAGCAGCTCCATCTCTCTTGTACTAGTCGTAGCATGAAGATGCCCAAACTTCTGGATATGAAAAAGGAGCACCAGGGTCGCTCTCACTTTTTCATTCCAATTCCTGTAAAGTTAATCATCCTTCCAAATTAGTGGAAAGGGTTCTGGCAAGGAGCTTTCACTGATGGTTACTTAAATGAGAAAAGATATCTTAAAGGGAAATATCCACAGTGGATGATTTTCTCTGTGCTAGCTATTTCATTCTTATCCATGCTCTTCACTAGAAGAACAGCCCTATTAGGTTAAGCAGCAATTTCTCATAAAGTACTACTATAAAGTACCATTATAAATAAAAGTGGTAGAACCTGGCCCCTCATATATAGATTCCAGCTGATGATGCTACCCTGAGGAAAAGAACGGGAGCGAGAAGCAGCTGAGTTTCATCTCACCTGATACACTTCAGTAGCACACCAAAATCACAAATTTTTGGTTTCCAAACAAAATATTTTGTCTTTTTGCTGAAATATTTTGGACATTCAGTTTTTAGACAAAAAATAAAAAATTTCCACAGAAAGCAGGCATGTGTAATGAAACATTTTTTGTTAGCCAAAAAATGAAGTTTCAATTAAAGGTCTCCTCCCCTCACCTCTGATTTAACAGAAAAAAATTTAACCAATTGTATTTGCAACCAGTCACATACTTGTAAAAATATGTAACAAATATAATTTCCTTCAGAAGTTTATCGTGATCTGAGGTTGATTTCATTTTATTTTGGAAAGCAGGGAGACTTAGCTACTTTTAGTTCTACAGGTGTCACAAGGTAGCCAAATAAATAATACAATACCTATGAGTATGCTGGACTCGAATACCCTGCTTGCATCATAAGTAGTTTAGTTTAATAATATATAAAATCTCCCTGCTTCACAAGTGTATATTTGTAATGAAAGGGCAGCTTTATATCAGTGGGAATGAAAATGGTAATAACTGTTACTGAGACTATAATGGTCTCTGAAGTCAAAGTTGCCTAAGAAAGTCAACAAAAAACAGTGAAAGATTTATGGCTAGAAAAGCCCTCCTGACAGATGTATTCAGACCACCACAGCTTCCATTTACTTGAGGCCCAGGGCCTAATTCTTCTGAGTGAAACCAATGTGAGGTCCTGAAGTAGAAAAGTGGGGACACAGGAGTTTTGGGCAGTATATGTGCTGTCTTAGTATTCATCAGTTTAAGACAAGGGCACTTCCAAAACACACAGTTCATCCTGCATAAATACACACCAGGAAGAGAAACTATACACCTGCATAAAGAGAGGGAGAGCACACTAACATTGGAAAAGGAACAGCCTAGGGCCAGTATTATGTAATTTGTTTTTTACTATGCAGTATACAATAATCATGCTGTAATTTTAGATATCAGTTCTTTAGTCTACTAAACATTTTCCCAGATGGATTCTTGACTTTAATACAGCTTGATCTTGTTTCATTTTTGTTGGCATTTTTATTCCATTTTGTGCATGTCATAGTATCATAGTATCATAGTAGTTAGAGTCGGAAGGGACCTGGTTTTCCTGACCTCTGATCACGTGTGTGGCATTTCTCTGGACTCTCTCAAGATTCTCCACATCCTTTTGAATTGCTGAGCCCAAAACTGGATGCAGTACTCCAGCTGCAGCCTCACCAAGGCCGAGTACAATGAGAGAATGACGTCCTGGGATTTGCTTGAGAAGCATCTATGGATGCAAGCCAGCGTTTTGGTCTCTTTACTAGCCGCAGCATCTCACTGAATGCTCATGTTCATCTTGTGATCGATGATGACCCACAAGTTTGTTTCTTTCTCTTGGTTGCACCCCAGCATCTCTTTGCTCCTTGCTCAGTAGGCCAGATACAGACATTACACTCCTACTGGTACAAGTGATTGGAAACCAGTCTAAACCTGTAACAGAACATAAGTTTGGTGCACGCAGACTGGCTTAAAAATTTCAGAACCCTGTCTGAGATAGGCAGCCTCCATGCTCTTCCCTTCCCCAACGGGTGAATGTGTGTTCTGTTCACTACCAATCCAAACTATGTTGCTTACAAAAATCGACACAACTCATATCGATTCCATCTTAGGCTTTTTGAATTTTTGTAACTATCCCAGGACAGCTACAGCTTGCCTGTAATTAAAATCCTGCACACAAGTGGCAGATTTTATCCAGTTTAGTTTATCCCACCAGAGACACTCTAAATACGAGGAATGACTACATCTGGGTGCATCTACACATGCATATTTACTGTGCAGTAACCAACATTACCGTGCAGTATGGGCATGTGTCTACACATGCATACCTGTACTGCGCAAGAAATATGGCAGCTTACACTGACTTGAACGTAAATTTGATACCTGTATCATGCAGATATCAACTTTACACTTGATTAGTTACTGCTCAGTAACACATTTGTAAACACCCCTTACTGTGCAGTAACACTGCATGTGTAGACTGACTTGGGACTAAGTTTTAGTCCCAAGTCAGACCACACACAGCATTAATGGGCTTTAACACCTGCATATGTAGATGCCGGCCTATTCCTGTTTACTGCACAGTAAATTTAAGCCAGTTTAAATGTGTAGACATGCCCTCTGTGTCCTACTCTATAGTAATGCGTTTTCCCCCCCATATTTCTCACTGCTCCTTCTACCTACTATTGCTTCGAAAGGTACACTGATGTACACAAGGGTACTTGAAGGTACCAGTATTTTAACACTGGAAAGATCTACTCAGAGTAGATTTAGATGATGAAATGTTTAAAGTGCCACTAATCATTTGGGCCTCCCTCTACCGCCGCATTTGTATCGACGGTCAGGCGCAGCAGCGGCGAGCGGCGAGCGGAGCAGCTGAGGGGGCAGCAGCAGCTGATTCCCTGAAGGTAAGTGGGGCTGCGGGGCCGGTACAGCTGAGCT
>JAGPOW010001296.1:53347633-53363669 GCA_030014935.1 Caiman crocodilus
GTCATCTGACCCCGGTGCTCTTTCCTGCCAAGGCGGGGGGTCGGACTAGATGATCTGCCCAGGTCCCTTCCGACTCATGATACTATGATACTATGATACCTCTCTCTGCAGTCTTCTCAGCCAGATTGGCTGACCTGCTCCACCGGGCTTTAAAATAAGCCCACTGGGGGATGGGGGGATTACCTCCACTGCTGGCCTACTGAGCAACCCTTGCAAAGCCAACAGGCCAAGGAGCTTAAGGGAGCCCACCCCTGCCCCAGCCCTGGAACAATCTGTGGGCAAGGCAGGGGCCCCCAAGGGGACACTTGCCTGCTGTATACAAATGCCAGGAGCTTGGGGAAGAAACAGGAAGAACTTGTCCTCCTGCTTAATGCAAATAATTACGATGTCATAGGGATAACGAAGACCCTGTACAGGAGAGATCGAGGGGACAAAAGGGACAGAGGTATAGCTCTCTCTGTCAAGGAGAGCTACACGCCCCTGCAAGCTAATATTGGTGCCCAGGGTGGACGGCTGGAGACCCTCTGGGTTAAAATCTGTGGAAAACACGGCACAGGGGACATGATGGTGGGAGACTACTACAAACCTCCCACCTAAAGTCAAGAGCTTGACTAGGAGTTCACCAGGGAATTGGCTGAGGCCGCATGCTCCCAGTCCATGGTCGTCATGGGAGACTTCAACTAACCAGACATCTCGTGGGAAGAGCGCTCGGCTAAATCTGAGTGGTTGCAAAGCTTCCTCACGTGCATGGATGACCTCTATCTGACACAAGAGGTCTACGGGCCAAAGAGAGGTAAAGTGCTGCTCGAGCTGGTACTAGCAACCGGGGACAACCTAATCAGCGACCTAAAGATCGATGGGAAGCTGGGTGAAAGTGATCATGAGCTGATCACCTTCACCATCTGCCGTAAAGCTGGCAAGTCAGTCAGCAAAGCAGAAGTCCTTGGCTTCAGGAAAGCTGACTTTGACAAGCTCAGGAGGCTTGTTGGTGAGGCCCTAAGGGACCATGACCCCAAGGGGAGGGAAGCTCAGGAAGAGTGGTTGCTCCTCAAGGGAGCGATCCTCAGTGCACAAGCTAAAGCTATTCCGTCTTGGAGGAAAGACAGAAAAAGGGCACAGCAGCCCCCTTGGCTCTCCAGGGAGCCAGTGGACCTCCTGAGGCTAAAAAGAAAGGTCTACAAAGGATGGAAGTCAGGATCCACCTTCAAGGAGGAATACGCTCCACTGGTCCAGACCTGCAGGGAGTGAACCAGGAAAGCTAAGGCTGCAACAGAACTCCAACTAGCTACAAGTATCAAGGATAATAAAAAGTCCTTTTTTAGATATGTGGGGAGCTGGAGGAAAAGCAAGGGCAACACTGGACCTCTGCTAAACCAGATGGGACAATTGACAACCGACACCCAGGAAAAAGCCATCCTGTTAAATGGGTACTTTGCATCAGTCTTTCATCAGTCCCATGGGACGTCCCTGCCCACTACGGGACAGGGAGGCCTGGGTGAGGGAGATTCCCTGCCCACCATCAATGCTGACCTCATAAAGGAACACCTTGAGAGGTTGGACACCTTCGAGTCAGCTGGCCCTGACAATCTATACCCCAGGGTACTCAAGGAGCTGGTTAGCATCATAGCCCAGACCCTGGCATGGATCTTCGATAACTCCTGGTGCTCTGGTGAAGTGCCCGAAGACTGGAAGAAGGCCAATATGGTGCCTGTTTTCAAGAAAGGGAGAAAAGAGGATCTGGGAAACTACAGGCCCATTAGCCTGACCTCTATCCTGGGGAAGGTCTTAGAAAAGGTTATCAAAGAGGTCATTCTTAACATCCTGAGCAATAGCCAGCATGGGTTTGTTGCGGGTGGGTCTTGTTTGACTAATCTTATTTCCTTTTACAACCAGGTGACTTATTACTTGGACAAGGGAGAGGAGATTGATGTCCTATATCTTGATTACAAAAAAGCCTTCGATCTGGTATTCCATGATCACCTCTTGGTGAAACTGGCCAATTATGGCCTTGGGTCCACCATGATCCGCTGGCTAGGGAATTGGCTCCGTGGTCGAACCCAGAGGGTGGTGGTTGATGGAAGTCAATTGTCATGATGCCCTGTGACCAGTGGAGTCCCCCAAAGCTCTGTCCTTGGACCTGTATTGTTCAACATCTTCATTAACAATGTGGACATTGCAGTCAGAAGCCGACTGGCCAAGTTCACCAATGATACCAAAGTCTGGGGTAAAGCATCCACACCTGAGGACAGGAGAGTAATCCAGGCACACCTTGACAGGGTCAGGAAATGGGCAGATAAGAACCTGATGGAGTTCAACATCGAAAAATGCAAGGTTCTCCACCTTGGGAGGAAAAATCTGCAGCATCCTTATAGGTTTGGCAGTGCTACACTGGTTAGCGCTATGGATGAAAGGGACTTGGGGGTCATGATTGACCACAAGATGAATATGAGCCTTCAGTGTGATGCTACAGCTAGTAAAGTGAGCAAAACGCTGGCTTGCATCCATAGATGCTTCTCAAGCAAATCCTGGGATGTCATTCTCTTGTTGTACCCCGGCCTTGGTGAGGCCACAGCTGGAGTAATGCATCCAGTTTTGGGCTCCACAATTCAAAAAGGATGTGGAGAAGCTTGAGAGAGTGCAGAGAAGAGTCACATGCATGATCAGAGGTCATGAGGAAAACAGAACTTATGACAACAGGCTGAGAGCTATGGGACTCTTTAGCCTGGGAAAGCACAGGATCAGGGGCGATCTGATGGCTACCTATAAGTTTATCAGGGGTGTTCACCAGAATCTGGGTGAACGATTGTTCACCAGAGTGCCCCAAGGGATGATGAGGTCAAATGGTTACAAACTCTTGCAAGACCGTTTCAGGCTGGACATAAGGAAGAACTTCTTCACTGTCCGAGCCCCCCGAGGTCTGGAATAGCCTGCCATCGGAGGTGGTTCAAGCACCTACAGTGAACGCCTTCAAGAGAAATTTGGATGCTTTTCTTGCTGGGATCCTATGACCCCAGTTGACTTCCTGCCCCTTGGGCAGGGGGCTAGACTCAATGATCTTCTGAGGTCCCTCCCAGCCCTAATGTCTATGAAATCTATGAGAAGCTATTACCAAGAAAGACAGAAAAATGCTTGATCGTTTCATTTTAACAGTCTTGAACAATACATCAAACATAGACATGCCCAGATTATGTTGCCAGCTTGTAAATACTTCTAGATTTACAGTTGCTGAATGTATACCACGAAAAGTAAAATTTGATTTCAGTTAGTCTTTTAATCATGGTTCTGCAAATGTGAGTTTACATGGCTGTACTGTACTGTACTGTATAAGAAAAGGAACAGACATTTCAGCCAACAATATGTGGAAGTCCTTTGCTCTATTGGCAAGAAAGATGATATTTAAATATTTTTCCCTTAGGGAAGCATTTACCCCCCTGAAGATTTATGTTTTCAAATTTGGCCTGTTTGTAGTACCTGTTTAGTGTACAGGAGATCAGCAAACTTGGAGCTACATCCAAAGAATAAGACAGACTGAGAACTGAACTTGCTTGTTCATAGGCAGTGTTATTAAAAAAAACCCAAAAAACTGGCTCGCTCCCCAGAACCAAGGAATAATTCCCTTTATAGCCCCTAAGCCTGACACTACTGTAAAAACTTACAAGACAGGGTAGTGTTCAGTAAGAGTTTTGATGAGAACAGCTGCAAGTCTAGATCAAGGGCATTTCTTTCTAGCACAAGAATAATTCATTTTCCCAAACATTTTTAAATAGCTGTTATTTATAATAAAAAAGTTTGCCTATATATCATGCATGTTTAAAGTGATAGTAAGAAACCCTCAGTAGTGCTGTGTTGCTTCTAATTTTGGAAAATAAAAGTGTTCATAAGATTTTGAAAGAAAAATGTACTTAGGAACAGGAAGTCATCATCTCCCAACATGCCAACATAGACTGTGACAAAGGAAGTGGGACACTAGGAATTCAGCACACAGATAAGGGCAGGATATGGTGCCATGTCATCCCATTGCAGTCCTTGCTGTTTCCCAACAATAAATTATGGGCTCTTTGGATTTTAAAAATAGGGAGCCAAAAATAGAACATTGCAGAAATCTGAAGAAAGGAGCCAGTCTCTCAGTGTCAGTCCTGAACCTGGGCCTGAACAGCAAGGTGCTATGCTGCTGGACATGCCATTTAAGAGAAAAGATGTAAAACTGCGAGCCTGGCCTGGTTCTGTGGGCATTAAAAAATCCCATGGAACTTTTCACATGAGGGATGCTAGACCCAGTAGCAAGGCCACAAGTCAGTTTGGGTTATTATATTCTGTCCATATGCTTTCTTCTGATTTCACTAGGAGTAGTGTTCTTTACTTCCTCCACTGGATAGCACAGGTTGCAAAGGGACAACTTGGGACACTGACTCCACTCAGCTGGGCCTGTTAAATGTTTGCCATTTTCCATCCCAAGGCAGTGGCATTTCAAGAGCTGGAGGGCCAATTCCAAATGCTATGGACTGACACGCATGCCAAAAAACCTGGGAGAAGAAGAGGGTCAAAAGATCTCTCAGGCCAGAACCACAGGTGTTGCAAAGAGGCATTTGTGGGCAGGATCTTTGGACAAATGGCCTCAATACTATAGGTGGCAGAAGGCTTGGGCTAATAGGGGTTAGCCTCCCCTGCCCAAACTTTTCACGGTGGCCGGTGACAGCAGCAGCACCATGGTGCTGCCATCCCACAGTGCCCAGCACCGCTCAGCATGCAGGTGCACCTCCACTGTCGCATACAGCACCAACATGTGCTGGCCCTGCAACAGCCCTGTGGGAGGGAGGGGCAGAAGTCAGGCGGGCCTCAACCCCCCCCCCTATAATAATTTTCCCCCACTGCTGACAGCACATTCCTTGAGGAACCCATTGCAAAAGTTGATTGACCTGGCTACTCCATTCTGCAGAGGATGATCACTCAAACCTATGCTGCACAGCCCCAGAGGCCCAGAAAAGGAGCACTTCCTGTACTCAGAGCCTGCCCAGGGAAGTATTAGACCTTCCACAAACTGACCCGGAGTCATTGTCTGCCAATTAAGTCTTTGGCACTTAACATAGAAAAAACAACTACACCAAGTAAATATAAAGGCTGTATTCAGCAAGGGACTTAAACATCCGAAGTGGGACTTTGGACATTTAGGAGTCCAAGTGCAAAATTACAATCCTGAAGGCCCCAGTAACAATCTCTACACTGAAGGTGTCTAAATGCCAGCAACACCTCTCTCTTTTTTACTTGACAATTCTACAGATGCCTAGGTTTGTCTCTCTCCATGTCAAGCACATCCTGGTCTTGACAGGGTCAAACATACCAGTCAGTGCCTAGCTTGTAGGATCCTAGGAAAGTAGGGACCTCACAAGGCTAATTCAACCCCCTGTTTAAAGCAAGATCATCCCTGACTAAGCCATCCCAGCCAATTGTCTGTCTAATTTGCTCTTGAAAGTTTCCAATAAGGAAGTTTCCACAACTTCTTCATGTACCCTATTCCATTGGGCCTAATTGATAGATGCAATTTACCCTATTCCATAGGCCCAATTATTTTATAGCTGGAAAAAAAAATAGGGAGTCAGGAGAAGCTGGGGTGCAATCAAAGCCCCATAGTAAGGGTTAGAATAAGAACAGAATATGGAAGTTAAGGAAGCCAATCATAATAATGGGAGATTAGGGACTGCTGGGAAGCTGGCTACAGGCTTGAGCATAAGTTATGAACGGAAGTGTTGGTTGTGCAATCTGGAAAACACAGAGCATCCCGATACTGACAGACAGATGAGACTGAATAGGCTGAGAGAAAGAATGAGCTCTAGCTGATTCACAAACTTAGCCTTCTCCTGAACAGGAGTACAGCTCTATGCAGATTCCTTTTTCAGTGTCCTTGTGCTCACCTGCCAGTTACAGTGCCAGAATGGGAAAGACAAAATTGCTTTCTTCAAGACAGACAGGAAAAGCAGCTCAATACTTGTTTTTCTACAAATTATGAATTTTGGACCTTTGAATTATGAATATATAGTGTCGCATTTTACCTCTTGTGCCAATATAGTTCTCTCAAGAATCTTTGCCTTAATACTTGTGATAAAGAAAAGGTGACCCAATGCCAGTATGGTAGATGGGGAATGACCAAACACCAATCCGATGTAAAAAGTGTGAGGGAGTTACAATCACAGTGTTAATGAGGCATGTGGCTGCATGGCCGGCAGTCACAGTCTCCTGACAAAGTCAGCTGAGACACAGGGCACATTCTGATTGGCTCTCTAGCTTATAAAAGGGGAGAAATTTCTGGAACTAGTTTGGGACCCACACAACATCAGAGAGACTTGATCACCCTCACCAAAGGTCCTACGTCCACGGCTCCCTTTCCCCCCGGACACCCCCATCATGGCTAATTGCATCACTTGGATGGGCAAAGAGCTCTCGAGTTCCCTGCGGGTTTAGTTTAGAGTTGTTGTAAGGGGAACCGCTGGCGTGGAAGCGTAAACAAAGCATTTATGTGCTTCTCGGTGTAACTTTACAGACGGTGCCTACACTGTGTACATTGACACGAGTCCCTGTACTTCAGCTTTGTAAGTAAAGCATTTATTTGTTATATCGTCTTTTGGATTTTCTTAAATGGGAGAAGTAGGGGAAAAAGGAAACAAGATTCCATAACCCTTTTGTCCCCAGCCTGTTCGGATCTAGGGGTTAATCACCTCCCCCCCCAGTTTCCCTGCCACAATACTATGGAGGGAGGCTTGCTGTCATAAGAATTAGACTAAGCATCCAAGGACATGATTAAGGGTGAGGTAGCATAAGAGTGATGTTGTAAGGCACGATGGTCCAGAAATGAGACCACTAACTACATAGCTGGTCCAATAAAAGTCATCACCCTAAGAAACCCTTGCCCCTTGCATTTAAGGTAAGTGCAGCAGAAAAAAAGACCAACATTTTATGCATAAATTCTTCTCTTTTCTTTTTCATTACACAAAGTCTATTTTTTGCCCAAACTAATTCACAGTGCCTTTTTAAAAAGGAACATCCAGAGACGATGCAAACATTGTCTTGGCATTTTAACAGTGACTGGAAGGAGGCCCTTACAACCCATGTGGGGCCTGACCTCACCTATTATATGGCCCTCTAATTGGTTTTTGCTCCTTGATGGGAAGGGGGGATCTGGCCCCCTCTTTATAGCTATTGTCAAAAGTAGCTAGCTTCATTCTCTTTCTAACTGTAGGGCTGAAAAGAGGCAAGAATCAACGGATCTCTTACTCCACACCTCAGATCCCCATTTCACTGATTCACTTAATCACCTTGCTTAAATTCTTTCCATAACCACTCTTAAGAGACAGAATTGAATAGTAAATATCCATTCCTGTCTTATTTGTTGAAATAAAATTCCCATAAAGATCAAATCATCTTGCTTGCACAAGATTTGTGGATTTTGGCCATAATAAAAAAAGTTTGGGAGTTCAACCTGCAGTACTAGTGCCACAAGTGCCACAGAAAGCCTCTGTGTGGCATATGGCAGACTCAGGAGAGCACAGGCAGCATAGTGGCAGATAGAGAGCAGAAAATAGAGCCTCAGATCAGGCAAGGAGCACAAGGCAGGAAGCAAAGCAGCAACTTGGTCAATGACCAGGAACCTGAGTAGCAGCTTTGGTAAAGGAAAGGAATTGGCACTCAAGGAGGGTGCAAGGCTAACTTGTGGCATGCCTACCAAAAAGGTGGGCCCCCACCAGTATAAACAATGCTTCACTTTTGTATAGCATCTTTCACTGAGGATCTCAAAACACTTTAAAAGATGGACAAGTCCCATTTCCTTTCTTTTACAAATGGAGGTGACAGAGGCATGGGGAGACTATAGTTCAAGTGCTCAAACTGTAGCTAAGTTTGGGGCCAAAGATGCAAGTTGCCATGTACTCAGTGTGGCAGAAATGCCACCGTGGGTGCCCCTCTCCAGAAACCTCTTTCTGTGCCTGCCTGAGAGGCGGCTGGTGAATTCTTCAGGGCGGGGAACTTCTCCCTGTCTGCATGACAAAAGCCTGGGCCTGGGAGGCGGATGCTCTGGCCACCTGTAGAGCGGTAGAGTGGTTCCTGAGTTGCAGGGTGGGGAGGAAGTGGGGGCCTGGTGCTTCCCTCTGTGGCAGAGGCAGCCCTCCTGCATGTGGCATCTGCCCGCAGACACCTGGCCCAGGCAGTCCTGGGTGGGCACCACAGCTGTAGTGGGTAGCATCAGGCCCTTACACAGCTCAGGCAGGCAGGCAGGCTCCAGGGAAGAAAAAAAAAAGGTTAGGATCACTGCTTTTTTTTCCCTCCACCCACCCTTCTGTGGAACCTGCCTTCCCAGGCTGCTGCCTGGCTGCCTGCATAGTCTGCCTGCACAGCCCCTGAGCTGCACGGAACCTGGTGCTTCCCTCCACGGCTGTAGGGTAGAAAACTAAAACTCCTCGGAGGCATTTTACTTTGCAGTGCCCCAAAGTCATTTGCTGTGTCTCAAAGTCATTTAAGGTGCATTAAGCCACCAAATGTGCTACAGCAGCTGGAATTAATGCACAATATGCTGCTGAATGTGCAGTGCAAAAGGCATTTAAACGCACTTTAAAGTGTCACCTACAAATGACCCGAGATAATACTTTAAAGAATAGTGGGACAACTTGGTCGTAATGAAATAATACCCTTTCAGACTGGATATTTTAAGATGACTGCATATTTGAAACTACTGTTTCCATATGTCTAAAACTAGGTGCTACTCTTCGTGGGATTAAGCACTGCATAATTTAAAAGACCACACAACTCTGGTATTGCTTTGGATGAGATACTTCTCATTGCCAATAGCTACATGTAACTGCTGGAATGTAGCATGCTAATAAATTAAATTTGATATTTACTAAGCATGCATGCTTGCCATTTGGTTACCAAAAAGCTGTTGTTATCATTTTGCAGGTAAATACAAGCAGTGTTTAAATGCAGGGAACTGAAGTATGCCACATACATAAAATGCCAGTTATTTTGGAATGACAGCTTCTTGAACTCACAATTTGTTTAAAGCATGGAAGCATTAAACAACCCAGTTTATTCCTCTCTCCTTTTCAAACATCACCAGCGCATTTTGCTCCATGGTCATAATAGATCAGAAGAAGAGTGGGAGCTCATTAGTCCAGCTGGTCACAGTTGCAGGTCTTCACAGTACATTGCCTTATATTGGGACAATGGGACACAAACCAGTGGAAAAGCTAAGAGCTATAGAAACTCACCAGTGTAGTACTTCCTGCTGCTCCTTGTACAGCTTCTACTGCTTAGATCAAATCCCAGTTTTCCCATGTGGGACAGTCTACTCTTTGTTTTAAGCAGAGGAGGGAGACAAGGTGCAGTTTTCCATTGCCCTCACCACTGTGTCTTCCCCCACATACTTTAAACATTCATTGGGCTAATAAAGGGATAAATGCCAAGGGCAACTGACCACTTTAACACTGGAGGCTTTGGCCTCTTTGTTGAAAAGAACACACCTGTTTCTCTCCAGACCACAGAACCTGCTGCCTTGACATGACTTTTTGCTTAAGAAGTGTAAATTAGAGAACATCATTAGATACTTTTTACTGCCTTAACCAAATCAGGAATAAATCCTGGAGTCTGGCTACTATAGCTTGACTCTGTTGTTAGAAAGCAACTGTAGACACAATGAGCTACACAGCATGGCAATTTGTTTTCAGACTTTGGGGATAGATCCTCAGCTGGTGTGAACTAGCATATCAATGGTTTACCAAAAGAGTTACTAACCTTTTAAGTTTCAATGCTACTAAGCTCTGGTATGGAGCCAAAATTAATGTTTCTGTGGAAAACAACAGAACAGATGGAAAACTGTACAGATAATCCTTCCTTTGAATTCATTCTTAGTTAACTAGCATTTCTTTCTTCTACAGAATGACATTTACATAATAAAATGATATTTAAATCAGTAGTTCTTTTTAGCTGGTTTGCATGCTAACTCATTGACAGAAGTGATAAATATTTAAAGGAAACATGGACACCACCAATTTATCAATAATCATATTGTCATCAAAATTTGGACTTACTATTGTTACAAGTAAAAATTCAGAATTAGACAGATATTGGAGGGGAAAACCTCTCTCTCTTTCCTATGTGATCATTTTGTAGTATTAACAGTACCTTTGTGATTGCCATTACTCTCAGGTACCTTGCAATTTGTGTAGGTTTGTCCACAAAGCACCAAGAAAGAGAGAAACATTTATGATAATAGAAAAATGAAATTGTAAAACTACTTTAAAATGAAGTAGAGACATGGATGCTCTAAAGCAACTGTAAGCTCCAGTTCACCTTATTTGTCAGTGTCAATTTAAAATACGAGTGAACTTACCTCTCCTCCAGTGCAGGGAAAGGGACTTGAGTATCTAGAAGTGCAAATTGCTCCTTTCTTTGTCACATCATCTTCTAGGCCATAGGTTGCTGAACAGTTAGTGGCAAAATATTTGTAAGGCTTCCATGTTTTCCCCAAATCCTGAGATCGTTCTAGAACCATTGCTGCTGGCCTCGCTGATTTGAACACCATGATTAAGTGAGTGAAGTAAAATTCAGCTTCCAAATCCAGCTGGATTTTCTCCCTGTGTACATCCTCAGCTGACTGCCACCAGGTGCGTGGATATTGGAAAGAAGAGTCAGCCATGGCAGAGGGCAGGTGAGCCAGGTGGGAATACGCAGCATTGCATTTGTTGCACTTGGGCTGCTTACAGGTCAAGTCTGCGTTCTCACTGTATGAGCAGTAAAACTCTGTGGAGTTGAGTCCACATGTGGTATCTGTCCACAATCTCCGTCCGTGAGCTAGATTTCCCATCCTAGGGTTGCATGCTTTTTCACAGTGGGACCCAACTCCAACAACATTGCTTAGCCCTAAGTGGAGGAAAATACAATGTCAATCTAGAGTAACACAACTGTCGTGGCTTTATGCTCAGCCTACAGTGCAATCCTCACATACCGTAATAAACATTATGAAGCCCAGTAACTTCTGGGCTTACTATGGCACCACTGCAGTGGGAAATGGAAGACGTCCTCTTTCTACTCCATGTTAGGGAAAGTCAAACTCCTTTCTGAACTATCCCAGGAGGTCCTGTGGGTTTGGAGTGAAGCTTCCTGAAAATCCCACAAATATTTTTAGTATTTGAGGAAGGTGTTGAATAGCCCTCCCTATCCCAAGATCCAAAAGGAGACCTATGCAGTCATAGGAAAGTCATAAAACTATGGAGATGGGCTGGTCCAAGCATAGGTGGGCAGCAGCAGAACTAGGGATGGGCAAGCAGGGCACCAGACCTGGGCACCAACTTTGGAGGAGTGCCAGGATTCCTCACCACCCAATCCTCTCAGAGTCCATGCTGTGGTAGCAAAAGCAATTCTACAACATTGCTTTTATAGCAGCAGCTGGGTGCATAGACACCACACTACTGCTTTAAGAGCAACAGCTGGGATGGGCAGATCATACTGTAGTAGCTGTGGTGGCAGTAATTGCTGCCACCACCACTGGGCACTGTTTTTGAGTCCCCACCATAGGTGAGATTCCTGTGCACCCCCGCAACTTGGAACCAGTGCCCCTTTGAGCTCAGCAGCACCTCTCCCCCAGGACTGCCCAGGGCACAAACCCTGCTTGTACTTCTGCCCATGGTTCAGATGAGGCAGGAGAAAGGGAGAAAGCTGTAGGAGGAGAGCCAGTTGATGTACTTTAGTGTTTCTGCTGTGCAAATAATAGTTCTCTGAACTTGTAGGTTAATACAGCTTGAGTGAAGTCAAGAGTATGGTAAAAATACTTCACCGCATTCTGCTTATGCCTTCCAATAGTAAATGACCTTCCCCAAACTCTCCATCTACAGCCAGCATCCCACACCGCTCTCCACTCTGAAAGAAAAACCTTCAGTTGAAACGGTGCTGGTGAGTTGCCCTGCAATTTAGTCTGTTTAGTTTTTGCTTAGGTTTGTCTAGAAGTCTTTTTGATTTTTAAGACTCATACAATTCAAGTGTTCAAGCAGAAGATAAAAGTCACCCTGGGAGTTCAATATGAAGCTTTTTGCAGTTACAGTCATGGTTTGGTAGTTTTTTTACTATAAACCTTCCATCTAGTTGTAAAGAAACTGACAGTTTCTCAGGAATTAAATTGGATTTTATGACCCATAACCATTTACTTTTAAAACAAAAGGGCTCTAAGGACTCCAAGATAGGTATACCAAGATATTTTAGATGCATAATATGTTCTTTATCATAACCAGCTTTTACACGGATGATACCTGCCCCTCCACTCCCTTTTTGGAACATTTTACTAATTATGAGTGTTGTTTCAGTTTAACATCTAATACATCCTTTCTGGAGGATATTAGAATTATCCATCTCCTGTCTACCGGGCAATAATTGCACTGGGGTTCTCCCCTTCACTAGGAGAGGTAGGCTTAATGATGCCATTTATGTTCCTCCATCTTTCTACTAACAATGACCCATTCAGGTTATACAGACTACATGGAAAAGTGTGTGGAACACTGGGTCTATACATTTATTATAAAAGTACTTAAACAGGTGGATTTCATTGGATAAACACACTTCGGAAACTGTTACTGAGCAAGAAACTTATTCTACTAAGTCACCTCCGGGAATAAGCTATAGCTAAAATTAAGCAATCCCAACTCAAAGACAGAGCACACTCATGCCCATAAAAGTAAATAAACACAACTGTAAAATTCAGTTAACACTTCAGTCTTCTAGAGAGCCTTTGCAAAGCATTATGCAAATATTAACTAACCTATACAGCTCATCTGAGAGGCTGGTAAGTAAGTGCTATTATCATGTGTATTATCAATGAGGCCTGCCATGGGCTGGTTTAATTTAAGGGTTGATAGCTTTCTTGGCTTGTTGAGATAGTTACCCAACACAGGGGAATTACCTATTCAGCAAACAAGTGAATGCTTTCTGTAGTGCCCTCTGCCATTTCACCTTAAGCTCATTACCTCTACAAGAAAGCACTTTGGGGTAGATTTGAGATAGGAGTGCTTTGTCAGGACTGCAGTATGATTTTGAAAGTTAACACAGAGCACTGTCTTTTTTTGTGCAGCATTATACAGCACACAGAGACAAAGGCCCAAATCCTGAACCCATGGAAAAAAGTCAATAATAATGATTTCACTGGTGACAGGATGTCATCCGCAGTCCTGCCACAAGGAGCTACAACAAGAATTCAGATGCATAGTGCATTCTACTTCAAATGAGCAGTGTAAATAAACCACTTGTCTATAGCTTTTTGAGAGACCTATTCCTTCAGGGCTCTCTCTCTGACAGGGTTCTGTCATGGGATGCTGAATACCCAACTCCTATTGAAGTCTATAGGAGTTGAGACTACTCATCACCTCTCAGACCCATTCAACCCAGCAGCTTCATGCCCTTACTCATATCGCCCTATTGATTTTAATGGGCTTGGTATCCATCCTGTAGTTCCTTTCTCATTTGGGGTCAAATCATGGGTCTACTGAGGTCAATGGGAGTTATGCCCTTGACTTCAATGGGACAGGCCTTTGTTGTGGGCACACACACAAAGCCATTTCACGTTCAGTGGGGGCAAGGAGACAAAGCAAAGCCTTTTCAATGGCATGTTTCTCCAAATAAGAAAACCCAGGCTGATGGATGCAAAGTGTTGCAGATGATGACCTGTGACAGTTTTCTGGCATAGGGCTGTTTACCACAAGATGGAAGCAAGATAGCATACTGGTATTAAAGCATAAAGATTTCCACACTGTCAGCCACAAATTCATGACAGCTTTTTCACATCCAAAGAGAGGTGCTTTCTCCACATTCACACATAATCGTTAAATTTAAGTACATGCTAGTTCAAACCCTATATAGTATACATGCCACTGATCCGCAGTCTTTAGTAATGATGAACATGAAGCATGTGGTGCGCACCATGATTCACCTTTAAAGTATCCAGGAAAAAAATCATATGGTTCCTGTTCCAGTATTTTTTTTTCTGTTGAACCAATTGCCCCAAGATATTTTACCTTTGCAACTGATTGTATTATTTCCCCATAACAAGCTGTTTAAAAAAAAACAACACACCAACAGTCAGCCTTCCAGTTGAAAACAGCTCCAGGAAACATTACATAAACAGTTTATATAACAAAATATGAATGCCCAAGTATCTGAAATGTTTAAAAATCCTTCTATGGGAAGTTTTAAGGACAAAGTATTTACTCAGAGTTTACATATGGGGAGGGTGATGAGAACGGTTTCATCTGTGCACGGTTTTGACATCACTGCTGTCAAGATAATCACTTTAAGCACTAGACAGGAAACTCCTCTGTACAAGGACACCATTCCTGAATGCAGTGATCATTCTTAATTCTATTTCCCTGCAAAGTAAAGGTGCTACTCCAGCATTGTGTTTGGCACTCTGGGGTGTCAGCTCTAAGGGGTAGTAGAGTCCAGACAGGCTTATCTGCTTTCAGATCTTTGCCTTGTGCATCAGCTTGCAAGTAGGAGTTGCAAGTAGGAGAATGAAAGTGTTTCACTTTCCCCTCTGGAGTCGGATGCGACAGGCAGCACACAGTACTGAACAAGAGCGTCACCTCTACTCCCGACAGTGCCTGGTTGTCACTGTCTGGTGCACTGCCCTGCCTTGCCCTGCCTGCCTCCCATGCATGCCAGGAGCTTCCCACCTGGGCCAACATTCACCTCCGGCTTTAACTCTCTGCCGGTCATGCTGTCCCACCCACTTATGTCCTTTTGCTTCTAGCTAAACACCCCCCTTCCTGGATGCTCACGGTCCTGAAATACTTGCAGCCCACAGCAAGTGGCAAGGGGCACACGGGGAGCCTCCAGCAATTCGCTTGCCATGCAAGGCTGGAGGAGGAGGAGGCAGAGGAGACTACCGCCGCGCAGGTGCCGGGGCCGGGGACCGCATTGCCCCTCGGAGTTGGCTGCCAGGACTGCTCAAGGGGCCCGGGCGGCAGGGAAAGGGTGGAGAGGGGGGCGCAGAGCACGAGAAGCCCGGAGCCTCCCCACAGCGACCTGCCGCTCCCTGCACCCCGCGGGCTGGGAAGCACTTGGCTTGGCAGCGCTCGGGCGAAGCGGTCCGGTCCGGTCTCCCGTGCGCACACCCGGGGCTCCGATTGTCTTTCTTTCTTTTAAAGAAGAGCAGCACGGCACCGGCCCCCGCGGGCACCCCCGGCCCGGCCCAGTCCGGTCCGGCCCGGCCGGGCCCCCACAACCCCCGCATTGTCCGGCCGAGACCCACCTGCAGCCACGGCAGAGCAGCAGCCCAGGAGCACGGCGAGCCCGGCCCCCGCAGCCATCGCCGCGCGCCCGGGCCCGGGCCAGGGCCAGGGGCAGGGATCAGGGCGAGGGCGGAGGCATGGCGCGGCACCACTCGCTCCCGCGCCGCCGCCACCGGCGTTTTATTGCCTGGCTCCCGGCTGCGGGGCCCGCGCCCGCCCCGCCTCCCCGCCCAGGGATGACAGCCCCCGGCGCGGCCGCCTGGTGCCTGGGAGCGGCGGCTCGCAGTACTGCCCCGCCCCGCCCCGCCGTGCCGTGCCGTGCCGCGCCGCGCATCTTTCCCGCCGACCGGCTCGCTGCCCCTCACCCCGCTCGCCCGCCCGCCCGCCCGCCGCTGCCTCCCAGCCCGGCGACCCTGTGGCGGGCAGCCCCACGGCCCCGCCGCCTGCCCGCTCCCTCACCTGCTCGCCCTGGCAGCCGGGCCGGGGACTGGCCGCTGCCCGGGCCTGAAACAGCCACTTGCTCCTTCCTGCAGTTCCTGCTGTCCCATCCCAGCCCCCAGGAAAGCTCAGGGAAATAAATCTAAGGGGGATTCAAATCCAGTACCCTTAAAGAAAGTCCCCTGGGCCTAAGGCAGGGGGAGGCCACCCCCGGCACACGTGCCAGAGTGTGGCATGCAAAGGCATTTTGTCTGGTGCGTGCCCCCCCAGGGCAGACGTGGGGAAAGGCCCCGGGGTCCTGCTGCTACAACAAGGGTCAGGCCCCTCGCAGCCATCCAGGGCAC
>JAGPOW010001296.1:53363769-53395161 GCA_030014935.1 Caiman crocodilus
ACATCTTAAGGTTGTGGGTATTTTGGGCACTCTGCCTCCAAACTTTACTGACCCCTGACCTAAGGTCATGTGTTTTACGACATGATGCTGGTGTGTCTCATTAAACACGCTGGTTTTAAGGCATTGCACAAGTGGAAATGAGCCCAGAGCTCAACTCTGTTCAGCTTTTGATACATGAACGAGAAACTCGTGCTCCTATGACATGTGAACAAGAAACTTGTGCTCCTATGAAAGGACTTCTTGTCACCATTAGGAGTAACTAAAACTTCTGAATGCAGATGAGTTGTTTAAGAAAGGTCATGAACTACATCTCCACCTCCCCATCCCAGGCGCTTCTGGTCGTTCCTGCCCTGACTCTTCCCTCTTCTTCAGTTCAGGTCCCCCTTTTGCCAAGTGCAGCTGTGAGGAACACCTGTCTTCTCTGCAGCCACCAGCCTGACCAGACTGAGACCACAAGGTCTGCACCCAGGCCTCTCGGAGGTGCCACAACCAGTCTGCAGCCTGTAGTAGGATAGCAAGAGATTAGATAGGTGGTTCTGGGACAGAGGATTCCTGTCTAGACACACACGTGCTGCACACATCTGGGGAGAGGAGAAAATTACAAGAGGGATGGAAAGGCAAAGCTGCCTTTTGTGTTATGTAAGACTTTGGTGTGGATACTCACCAAAAATCAGCCTAGTTATCTCTGTTTCTCTAACTAGAAAGATAATTTCATACCATGGATTGAATGTTCAGCTGCTACAACATAGCAGATAACGTGACTCTGATATCTCTATGAGGTCACATTGATCGTTCATAAGCATGACAGAATTATGTAATCGAGGGTCAACATGGCTGTGTTTATGAAACATTTTCTAATCCAGTTGGCAATGCAGAACAGTGACATATGAGCGGACTAGTTTTAAAATCAATTTTTGTCATCCAAGTTCAAAGTGTAAAGAAAAGTAGAAAACCAGTTTTAATCGTTGCAACATGCCTGCTCCCCACAATAGATTCAGGTCAGTAAAAGTCATCATGCAGAAGTATTCTATCCTCATTCTCACCATCCTTTGCTCAGACAATGCACGTGAAACCTGAAATGGCAATCGCTTGAGGAAAAATATATGTTTTGTGAAGGGCCCCCAAAATGCCCTCAGGATACAATAGAAACAGATGGTCCAATGGACAAATCTACCCCAAATATTAAGTAATTCATTCCCTGCCCTATTTGTGTCATTTCCCAGCCAAAGAAATTTTCCTATTCCAAAGATGTTGAAAAGAACCAAAAGAACAATACATATTTCCAATGTTTTTAAATTATAGTTTCTCTCATTTCAGACACTGGTTCCAAACTGATCTAAAACTCATTAATAAAGTAACTTCTACTTCTTTAGAAAGTACAAGCTTCATTTTCTATTTTAGAATCACATTAATTGAAAGTGCCCATTTGAGGCCTCACTCTGAGCAATCTAAGTCAATGGGAGTTTTGCCATTGCTGTAGAAAAGTACAGGACTAAGTGTTCATTACTCATGAAGGTCAAAACCCTAAATGGAAGAAAAGACAGCCTAAGAAAACTGATGTGATATAAAAAGAGGACTAAAAGAAATGATTTGTATTTATCATTCATGCGTAGTTGCAGACAGTACAAGCAGTATCATATACTGGATAAATGGTGCTATTCACCCCAGTGCTTATATAGGTAATAAGACTGATGGTGCATCTACATAAGACACTTACTACGCATTAGCTTAATAACACTGCTCAGTAGTGTTGCAGTTAATAACCCTGCTAATAGCCTACTGCACAGTGTTAGCCTAATGTGCAGTAAGCATTACAAAATAATCATATACCACTGCTACTGCGCAGTAACTCTAGTTACTGTGCATTCAGTTAGTACTTCATTAAAGAAGTACTAAACTAAATCCACAGTATCTAAGGTGCACTAATGAATGTGTAGACATGTCCACTGACTGCTTAATTCAACTAAAATGACTGAGACATGGAATGGGTGACAGCAAGGGCTTTTTTTTAATTGTACACTATCAAGAAAAAGTTTTGGTTGGGCACATGTGGTGTTGGCATGACTGTACACTGTTTTTATTGTATTTTATTTCAGGGTGTCCAACTGGTGGCCCATGGGTCACATACAGCCCATGATGGGTCAAATCGTGGTCTGTGGGACCAGAAATTTCATGGTAGGATGATTGGCAGTGGTGATGACCCTGGCAGCTTCTAGAGCCACTGTATAATCAAAGCTAACACTTAGGTGGTTAACACTGCTTTTGCTTGCCTCACCACTGAATTTTTGGATTGAAGTCTCTACTGGTGGCAGGAAAAGGAGTAGTAGTGTGGTCAGCACACAGGGTCTAATGCTGCTACCGCTCACCCTGCTGTCAGAAGTGGGTTGTCCAGGCCCACCAATGCACATGTGTTGGACAGAACCATTTTATTAGATTACAGAGGCTCTAAGTTTAATAGGTACTGTACATGCACAGGAAAATCTAGTCCCTGTTCCTAAGATCAAAGGCTATATAGACATGGCACTATCCATAGAGGAGAGTCTTATGTTCTTTTCTTTTCTTCATTTTGTTTTTTGATACTTTCTTCATATTTCATATTTGATGTCAAACTTTTCTGATTCTTCACGTGGGTGGATCCAGGATTTTGAAAAAAGGGGTGCAGAATGTGTGGGGCATCATCATATATAACAAAATGGAGTTTTTCTCTAGTTAAAGAAAACTAGAAGCTTTACTTATATGCTAGGGGGCTAGCACCACACTATTAAATTTAAGATCAGAGCAAAAACATAACTGTTGGAATGTGCACCAATTTGCTAGTTAATGTATATAAAGTTTGAAAAAGCAAACTAGACAAAAATAGTCAGAAGATATTGCATCATTAGCTCTGTAGTTATTATACTGTAGTTAAATACGATATTAACTTTATAGTTAAATAGACTCACAAAACAAAATCCGGCTCTCTTGAATGACTTGACAGTGCCTCCAATACTTCACTGTCAGTCATTTCTACACTGCAGTTCACATTACCAGCCTGAGTTCAGTTTTTTAGCTAGAGCTAAAAACAGCCTGCAGAGATGGGAAATACAAAAGAGACATTAGCTGGAATGGCTAAAGGACAGTAAAATTGCAGAAGAAAGGATAGTTTGAATAGTGGAACATCAAGATTATTGAAAAGGAGAGTGGGTTGTTAACACCTGTGGAGTGGAGAGAAACTAGCAGGAATCAAGGAGAGAATAATGTCATCACTATCTTCTACCCCATATCTACTTTTAGATTTTAAATTGATTCCAAATTTATTCTTAATTGTTAGTTCATGGAACTTGCACTCTCCTTCAGATTCAAAAAAGTTTCTCAAACTTTTTAGTTTTGTAGGCAGGAAATGATTTTTTTACAGCAAATTCCAAGAACTTCCACCAGATTTCTAAGTAAGCATATTGTAACAGGGAGCCAGGAGCTCCTGTTACTTTAAGGAAAAATTGCAGTGCTCAGCTGAGCAGGAGCTAGCTCAGGGGTGGGCAAAATCTGGCCCATGGTCTGCATCTGACCTGTGAGGCCATTCTATGCAGCCCACAGGGCCCCTAAAAAATTTAGAAAATTAATATTCATCTGCCCTTGTTTCCTGCCAAAAATGACAGGAACCAAAGGCAGTAGGACCCAAGGGTTTCTGGCCTGGGACCACATAGCTGCCCTGGCCAGAACCTCAGGTAAGGGGGAAGGTGGAGGAAGGGCAGGGGAGGACCCCGGGGAAAGTGGCCTGGTGAAAAGCTGAGCGTGAGTGGGGGAAAAGCGGCCCCTCACTCGCCCCGTGGCCAGAGCCTTGCACTGTAGCTGCTTGCAGCCCACGTGAGGCTGCCTGTGCCTGCTCCAGATAGCCCTGCATGGGCTGCGAGCACCTGCAGCATGGAGCGCTGGCCATGGGGCAGGTGAGAGGCTGCTTTTCCCATCACTCAGCACCAGCTTCTTCCCTACCAGTAAGCAGGGGGTCGGGGCTGTGTGCTGCCCCCATCTGTACGGTGGGGCTGGCGGACAGTGGGAATGAGTGGGGAGCCAGTGGGAACACAGGGTCCACACCAGTGCCCTGGGGTGAGGACTGGTGGGGCTCAGATTAGGGTGGCAGGGGTGCAGGGTTCCAGCTGGGCCAACTCCCTGTCTCCCTGCTGGTGCAGCCCAGCCCAGCTCCACAGACCCCTGCCAGCCTGTACCCCACTTTGGGCCCCACTGGTGCTGGCCCTTGGAAATTTGTCCCAAGATGGTGGCCAGGGGGCAGGGCATCTATCAAGGGGCGGGGCTACCCATGCAGCCCTTGACAGCCTGCCAAAACTGGGTAAGCGGCCCTCCACTCAAAATAATTGCCCACCCCAGAGCCAGCTGCACCTAACAAGCAGACTGGCCATTAAGCTCCACTTAGTTAAGGTCACCTGATCAGATGAGGCAGTGCTCCAGGGTAGGGTCTGGCTTTTTTTCCCCAAAGAGCAGGGAGCTGGGGACAGGTGGAGCTGGAAGAGTGAGCAAGGGATGGGGTCTGTGTGATTCAAAGATTTGGCTGATTCAACAGCAGATGAATCTCCAAATCAGATTTGGCTGAATCGATTCAGGACAGTGATTTGAATCACTGAATTGAATCACTGTCCCCCGAATCAGCTGAATCTGAAGCAAATACTAGCCGTTTCACACAGGCCTACTGGACACAGTCTGGCCTTTGGATTCTGTCTCAGCGGCCTAAAGCGGGGGATGGGAGATCTTGACAACCTCTACTCCAAAAGAACTCCTGCCTAGGCAAATGCATCAAAGGTCTGGGTGATCTCTCATCACCCAGGAACTATTGATCCAGAAGGATTTACAGTTGCCAAATGTCTCAATATGGGTGGATTGCATGTGGCTATTAGGGGAGATCTGGAGGCTATGGAGGGGTGCATGGTGGGCACTCAGTAGCAGGCAGCCAATTTGATTCTGGGACATTTCTAGCATATGTAGCAGAATCCTAACAAATGACCACATTCCCTCCAATGCTTGCCCATTTCTGTGTCATAGAAGCATTTACTCTTATGTAGGGTGAGACATCAATGATATGGAATTTTAAAATATTTTTCTTTTATTGTTATTCAGGTGTCTGTGTGAGGACCATTGTTATAGATGTTCTCTTAATCTTCATCACTCATTTCTGATCCCATGCCTATAGCTCATTTTGTCATAAGCAATGTTTTTCCTCTTTATCACAAATGTTTTTACTGAGCATCAGTAGAGTAACTGCTATGGAAGCACGGTGCGGGGCACAAAAGCAGCTGTCTCTGAAGAGGTGGCTAGCCATGCTCTTGCAATTGGCACGGCAGGTGCTGGTTCTGCCTTGTGTGTTACTGGTTGCCCCAAAATAGACCTGCCCTGCTATGCCTTCATTGTACATAGTTGTTTTAGCCTAGTTTTTTTGTTGCTTTTGATAATTGGGCTTTTGGAGCCTGATCCAAAGCCCTTATGCGTCAATGAAAAGACTCCCATTGACTTTTGTAGGCTTTGGAGTAGAAGATTTCATAGTCACAATAAAAAGGTTCTTTTTCTTGCCTCAATCCCCTTGCATTTCATAGAATCAACTCCTACATCCTATTAGTTCTGAATGGGCATAATAGTTGTTTCATATTTATATTTTTGTGCAACAGAAACAGAAAATCTGTAGAATGCCTAGCTTTGTGCAGTACTTTTACATTCCTGCATTGAAGTAACTGGTAAAGCTCCTAAAATAGATGTTATCAGTATATATTTATTAATGACCTGGAGTGCACCTTGCTACACCTTTGGCTTCCCTTGCACCTGGGAACTCCTCTTTTGCTTGAAAGGGACTTGGCTTTGATGAAGCTAGAGAAAATGAAAGCAACTTGAAGAGGTGGATATTGAGACAGTTTGGTGCTTTACCATGTGTGCAGGTAAGGATCATAGTTGGGTTGCTGCAGTGGATCTGCATTACCTGGTTGGAGGCATCAAGAAGCAGTAATGTAATTACAAGGGCTGGGGTGGGAGGGAAACTTGTGCATGAACCCTGGTGCTGACCTGGGAGAGGGGGGCACAGATAGATCAGCCTTATGTTGCTGACTAAGCTGCCACCACTGCTGCCAGCAGACTGAAGGTAGCTTTCAACCCTGTGTACCACTGCTGCCCAGGGCACAGGACTGCAAAGCTACACCTTTGCCAAGGAACAGAACCCCTGCAGGGGGAAGATGGCTCTACCCAGATGTTGCTAACCTCCTACGGGTTTTCTGAGATATACAAATAGCTACTAGGATCTGCAAGGAGTGAAAGGGAATTTTTTCTTCCAGAACCAAAACCTAGGACCTTCAGTAAGAGGACATGAGAGGATCCTCCTGGAAATTTCATCCCCTCACCTCCCCTCTTCCCCCACATACCATCAAGGCCCCGCCAGGTTGGAGATGATCTGTGTTTGACATTTGAGAAACGAGTATTTTAATGGTATGGTTCACCTATTGCCCTATTGAGTCCTTTTGTACATTAAGAATATTTTTCCATAAACTTTTTAAAAAATGTGAAAGATAAGGCTCTCTTGTTAACTAGACACCTGTTCAAAGATCGGCTTTTTCTGTCTGTATAAGCATGCATTGTTCCTGTTATAGTTTAATGTTGAGGCGTGGTCCTATGTATATGTCTGACTGCTTTAAGTGTTGTCATGTGTGTCATTTTGCTTTTGCCAACAAGTTCAGGATTCTCCTCTCTGGAACTACAAGTGGCAAGTTCAACTCTTTCTAATGCAGAACCGCTTATTCAAAGGCAAAGTCATCCTTAAAAGCTATTGAGTGTAGACAGGACATGCCATTCACCATAGATTATTTTAACTGTGAAAAAAGATAACTCATTAGCTCAAAAGAATGCCTGTTATATTTATTTACTTGTACATGCATCAAGCATGATATTCATCAGCAGGGGTTATAGCAGGATACCACACTGCATCTTTATTATTCACTGGGCCAGATTCTGTGCCAGTATAAAATGGCACTGATGTGAACGGTGTTCAGATTCACATCAGCTGAGGATATCAAAAGGCATGCTGATTTATGTCAGCTCAGAAGGGAACCTGGATGTTGCAGCATCAGTAAATGGATGGTGTCTTATACAGTTTTGGTTCGTATCTCTAAAGCCAAACATTTCTATGTGAAAAGGAGGATGATCAGCTCTTCTGTGCTATTCCTGAGTTCCAAGGGGATTCTTTTAATACTTACTATTTGTTCATCTATATTATTATTCTATTTGTATTCTAATTGGGTGAGATTCTTGGTAGAAAGAAAACGTATTTACCCAGTGGCCTCTGTACCACCATTATCCCTTATGTTATCTCCCTGAATACTATTCTCCCTTATGTTACATGCTTAAGTGGTGCAGCAGGTGTCTTGAAAGGCCTTTGATCCTGGAGAGAATTTCATCCTTTCTTTCAGCATACCAAATATATTTCTGGCTTATATATTTTCACAGCATTTCTTGTAAATTCCTGATGCCTGGTATAAAGGGAAATTGTAAATGTTGAGCATATATTTATTCACTGCCACTCACACCTATAAAGTACTGGGAAAATGAGAAGCACTGAGCATTAACAGACTCTCTCCTTTTACTGGTTCAACGAAGTAACATGTTGCATTATACATCCATCAAGTATCACAGCATTAGGATCGCACTGGTGTTCCTACATTTGTAATGTCATGCAGGTGGCATGTTAATGTGGATGATAGTCTTCATGTCTTTTTATCTTATGACGTACCCTAGAAGTAGAATACTTCTGGTGTCAGTAGCTAAAGATTAGCTCCAAGGCTTCCCATTTATCAGCAGTCTCATGCTTAAGGCACAGAAAAATAAAGGAGTACAGAGGCTCCCATGATCTTGTCTACACTAGGTAACAAAAATGATTTATCTAGCAGATATGCTGCTCTGTAATCAGTCAGAGCTGAGGTGTCTGACAGAAAGCTGTTTTGTTTAGTGTGATTTCTATATGAAGAGCATTTGAGCATGCTGGAGACTTGTCAAAGTATAGTTCCAAATCCCCTCATTTATAAAACTGGATGTGACAGGTTGGCAGAAATTCTATTTTATAGCTTTCTTGAAGGTTTTGAAATTTGGTCACCTTCCATGTGAAAATGGAAGCAAACCTCTAGACTATATTCATGAAAATAAAACATCTGTTCTCAGCTCCAAGCCAGAGCTGCTCAGTTTGGGGGGTGTACATTCTAGCCCTTAGTGCAAGGGTTGTCAACAGGGGGCACGTGTACCCCTGGAGGTACTTGAGAAAGCCCCAGCGGGTATGCGGCAGCAGCATGGAGAAGCAGGGGGGCAGGGCCACCAGCACTTTGCACTGCTTCTGACACCATACATTGCTAGTACTTTTGTTTTTGCTGGTGCCATGCACTGCTGGCACCTATGGTTTCGCTACCACAGGCACACAAGGAACCACAATACCCCCATTTGATGATTATCTGCTGAGGGACTCCCTGCTTCTCAACCAGTCACCAGGAGTACACTGACACAAAAAAGGTTGAAAACCCCTGCCTTAATGCATTAGCCTGGGATGTGGAAGACCCATGCTCAAGGCCTGCTGTGCCTAATTCAGAACAGAACAGGTTTTTTTTGTGTGTTTGTTTTTTATCCTGGATCTTCAGGCAGAGCAGGGACTTGAAACTGGGTCTCTTGTAGGGCTGTGTGAAGCTTCAGTACCTGATTTGATTCACCGGAGATTCAGCCCAATTCAGTGACCAAATCTCCAAATCCAAATCAAATCAGAGGACCCTTTAATCTCTCTGAATTGAATCAGAACCCTTTCAATCAATTTGGAGATCTTCAGAAAGATTCGGAGATTTGGATATAAACACAGCTTTAAAAGTTTTTGCTACATACCTGTAGGTAGCAGGCAGCTTGTGAATGCTGCAATGCTGGGGCGCATGGAGCGTCCCTCAGGAGCACAGAGGACTCCCCAGCATGCTTGGCAGCAAACCTGGAAGTGGACCAAGAAGCACTTCTGGTCCACTGGGGAACACGCAGGGGGTCCCCCCAGCACCCACCTAACTCAGCAACTGGTGCCTCCTAAGTTTCGGGGTGGCACCCAGGGTCTCCCTACAGCCAATCGTCGAGCTGGATGGGGAGCTGTATATGGAGGCCACTCAGTGCACTCCCCAGCAGACCCAGACATGGACCAAAAGTCCACTTTTGGGTTCACTGCCGAGCGTATGGAGGGCCTCCTCACGCCAATCTTGTGGGATGCTCCATCCATCCCAGAATCACAGCTTCACAAACCGTGGTGGTACCTCAAGGTATGTAGAAAAAACATTTAAAGTGGTGTCTATGTCCAAATCAGCATTAAATCTTCAGATTTGGCCAAATCAAATCAGGGACAGTGATCCAAATCAGTGAATTGAATCACTGTCCCTGATTCAGATCGAATCCAAATCGAATAGGGCCTGCTTCATACACCTCAAGTCTCCTGCATCCCAGCCCAATGCCCTAGTCACTCGATTACAGAACAGGAATCTTTGCCCCCTTGCCCCCTGCCCAGATGAAAACTTCATTGAAACAAAAATATCTCTATGACATGTTTGGGCCTTAACAAAACAGTGTATTCTGGTGGAATTTTATGTAGTCAAGAGTGTTTTGATCATGTCTGCCTAAAATTGAACCTGAAGAGAATTTAAAACATAGGACTAGAAGGGATGTTGAGTACAGATACTTGTGTTCACAGGCAATCATTACTCAAAGGAATCTCCTACCACTGGGGACCAACCTTTTTGGCTGGCAGGAACTTAGCCCTGCATCCTCCCCCTCTCCAAGTGCCACTCTAATCCCCTTCCTCTGCCCACTCTGGTGGTCTTTCTGCTTCCTGTCCTACCTCCTGCTTTACTGCCTGTCCCCTCCACAGTGTGTAATGTGCCATGCACTGAGGTTGTCTATAGCACTTGTGCCACATGTTGGGCACTCCTGTCCCAAACTTTCACTTCATACTTTCATCCCTCACCCACAGCCACAAGGAACAATATCCGAAACACCAAAACTAAGTACAGACAGTCAAAAAGCCTGAGGCTGAATTGATTCAATCTTCGCAGATTAGTCTAAGCCACATAGATTGAACTGATTAAGTAAGCGAACAGACATTTACTTTTCATTCCAAAAATGCAGCCCCAAGCCTGCAGTGGCCCAGACCAGAAGCCGGGAAGCACTAGAGCATACCTCCCTTCTCGACTGAAACAGACAGCTTGGGCCAAGGGTAGCCCACCCGCCTTGTCGGGGGAGGAGGCAAAGCATCCTGGAAGGCTGGGGGACTGTGAATTGACTTGAATCTGGAGGGTATCTGGGACAGAAGTTCAATAACTGATTTAAGTTAAATTAGTTTAAATCTGAAACTACATCCATCCAGGTTTATCTTAAACTGGTTTGGGCCATTTTGAAAGCAGGTTATGTGTGCTGAAGTTCTGTTGTCTTATAGATTTGAACAGGTTTCTGATCACTTGTGCTGGTTTATATGTAATGTCTGCCCCTAGTTCAAGATTTCTGGGAAAATATCTCAAGACATACAAGAAATATGAAGTGCTATCTTGGTTCCACCTCCCAGGTATCTTGTATAGGCTTAAACCACAGCTGACCTAAAAAAAAAAATCTAATTCTTCAGATATTGACCAAGGATTTTATATGCTGTGTATTAACAAGGTATCTTTCCAAGAAGCTTGTTACTAGGAATAGAAATTTTCTTGTTTTCAGCAAATAGGCTCCTGATTAAAGTACATTGAAGTCAAGTGAAAATAATGGCTTGTGAATTTGACCCTAATTTAGCCATCTCTTAACAGTTTTTGATTGCCCATTACTAGGCTTCAAAAAACAAAACCAAACCAGTTTTATTTAAGCCTGGTGCATTTCCACTTTTTTCAACCTAGTGAAATTTTCTTAGCCATTATCAAACAAGCAATGAAAGCATTTAACTGACTAATTCTATTTTGAAACACTTTGGTTCTTTAACTTCTTGTGTGCAAATTAGCTACAGGCTAATACAAGTAGTGACTAAAGATTTGCATTTCCTTGCAGTTATTTTTAAAGCTCAGATGAGTTTTGGCATAAATCAGAAGTCCATGAATAACTGATGAAAACCAGGGAAATAAAATGCCCTTGCTTTTTCTCTATCCCCAGTGACCAACCTTTTAAGCCAAGTATTTTACATGCTGAGCTAGTGCGTATGCATGGATGAAAACGTATTCGTAGGATTTAGTGTAATTGGAAGTCAAGTCACAGTAGCATTATGGCAAAGGTAGGAGTATTCTTAAGAAGTCTATAATGAGAATGGAATGCACATTTATTTTGCTGGCTACTGGGAAAACTGCAGAGATTCAATAGGAAATGTGAAAAGGAAAGCAAAAGGAAATCCCAGAGTTTTTCATTAAGATCTCTGTATAAACATATATAAGAAAAACTGAGGTAGTTGGGATATATAAATTCCACTTCTATCTATTTCTTGTAAATAAGCAATGTTTTCCTCTCTCTCTGCCAGGTCCCCCTTTCTCAGTCACAAACTTGATCCATTTTTTATATGGCCTGCTTGGGTATTGATGCAGTATCAATTCTATTATGACATAAAACGTTTCCAGCACTACTGAGGATCTCAGCACAGGAAAAAAGATATAATACCTAGGTATAGTAGTAGGCATTTTTTCCCTCAGGGTCCACAGAGGGGAAAGGAAGGTTTGACAATCTACATTGCTCTCCACAGGATTCTGTAGCTATGGGTTGACATCATGAAGGTTGTGCTGCTTTAGAAGATACAAAGTCTATCCAGGCCGCAGTTCACATTTATACGTGGTTCTTCTCACATCAACGGCAAGATCTTCCACTACTTGAATGCGAAATGTGAGTCTGCATTCCTTTCTAAGCACAATTCCTATCAGATTAACTGGCTCCTCTCAGGTATAGATGCAAGAGGAGACAATATATAGTATAAAGAAAATGTATATTCTGTGCTGAAAAATAGACATTGCTGAAACAGAAAACTAATTTTTTTAAACAATGCTCCATCCCAGTGTACATTAAAAAGTAGGTTCCATATCCAATTTAACAGTAAGGGTTGACTATGCATTTTATTCACCAACCCAAAGCAATTTAAAAACCACATCAATTATTTTTCACATGCAGCTGTTTGGTTTTTTTTATCTCTACCAACTATAGCTCAAGGCATTTTTTTCTCTTTACCACACATTTTGGACAAAGAGGAATGAAGGGAAACCAGCTAATCTGCATGTGTTTCATATGTCATGAAGAAAAAAATGAGAGAAAGAGAGACAAGACTTAAAAAAGTAATTGTTGATGGGTAGAAAATCTAATTTTGCAATAGAATCTGCACCTTTTCCCAGTGGGTTATCACAATCACCCTGTTCTTTGGAAGTCATGTAAACTCTGTACCTCCTACCTCCTGCTTTTCTACATTACTTTCATATGCCAGTATTTTCTGCGGGCTACAGTCATTTCAGCAGTTGTACCTCCCAAATTGTGCTCTGCACCCAGCTGACACAGCTGTTGAAGTAGAGCTGTGCACTCTGACAGAATCCACATGGAGCTGCAACAAGTCACACAGGTGTGTACTTTGGTCTACAGAAGGCCCTGGTGTAGACAAGTCCATTGCTTGAAACAGAACCAGGGGACGCAGACAGGGGCAAGCAAGAGACAGTAGTTTGGGAGCTGGCTATTCTGGGAAGGCTGGAGAGCAGACATCTTGGACTATACCTGTATTTTCTGGATCTTAATTTATCTAGGGTGCAGAGCCTGGAAGCTGGAACTTGGGGGCCAGAAAGCTGGACCAAAAGATATCCTCTTTATTCTCAGCAAGCTGTTAGTGGCCTTGGCAGCAGGATTTAGGACTGCAAGCAAAAAGACAGGATACAGGTGTTACCCTGGGACTTGTACCCTTTATAGTCCTAATCCAGCTGCCTTCAGTTATTTTTTAAGAATCTAAAGATGTTTATGGGCACCAGCCCAAAGGTAAGCGCCTAATGCTTGAAGTACCTACAACATTTCTCTCTCAGCATGTGGTATATTCAGCACCGTGCCAGACATCTAGTAGGCTGATGGGCTACAAATTTTCCTGCAATGGGGTTGGTAACAGCAGATCAGCCTGTTATAATTAGGAGGCAGATGCCAAATTCCTGGTGGTATTCCTTTCACATGTGAGTTAGGATAAACAGTAGTCTCTATATTGAAACTGATATAACAGTGACCTAACTTCAGCAAAGCCAGCATCGGAAGGGGTTGAGTTAAATGTCTTCAGATGCCCTTTGCTAGAAAAGACAGTTACATACAATAATAAATTAATTATATTGCTGCTATGAAGATCTTTTGGTAGGAACTGTTTCAAGTAGCTACCGAAATAGCTTTCAACCTCAGTAGATTCAAGGCACCCTTCAGAAAATGCCAGCTCTTAGTTTTCACTTTTTTTTGACTACAGGAAAATAATGGAATAAGTTTGCTGATGCAAAGACCTCCAAAAGACCATAACAAGTCCAAATGTTTTTAACACTGGATTCCTATTTGCAGTCTCTGGATTTATCTTGTGAATCATGTTTGCACACCTAACAGTATTAATGTTGTGTGACACCCTACACCACCCTTGAAAAGTTTTCAAGGCACTCTATGGCACCCTGGTTGAGCGTCACTGACCTACTATATGAGAGATCTTTTTGGTTGTGGTGGCTATGTCCTCTATGAAATCTGCATTTCCCCTTTTATCGTTCTTGTTCCATAATATTCAAAACACCAGTTTATGTTGGGAGAGGGGGTTTTCCCTGGAGTATAGCTATTCAAAAAAATACTCAAGGACATCTGAATAAAATACAAAGGGAATTTGGTTGTGAAATAGTTAGATAGTGTACTGTAGCATATCTTACAATAGTCAAGGCTATCATAGCTGTTCATCTACCTTAGTTGATCAAATACAGCATGTCACAGACTGAGAGACATGCATGCTTCATGCCAAACTTTCAAAAAGTAGCCTTAAAGTATAACTTCATAAAACCTCATAGAAGCCATTGGACAGTTAAGCCTCCTATAAAGTCAGTGAGTTGCAAGTGTCTTTACCTTCCAAGCAGTATTGTTTGAGAGGGTATGATTTTTGGATTAGATGAGGCGTAGTAAATCTGAATTACAATCAACAGTCATCCAATCTGATATTATCAAGGGAGCAGAAGCAGGATCTGAACAAGAGTTTTCTCTTTGCAAGGTAAGGAGGCTGAATGATGAAAATTTGATATGTTGAAACTAGGGTTTGTTTTGATTTTTTTTTAATAAGCTTTTGGCAATTCTTTTCATAACCAACTTTGGATTTTTTTTTAGTTTGGTAGTAAAATGTAGCATGACAATGTAAGTAATGAAGTTCTCACAAAAACAGCAATAAATGCCTATATTTTACATGCCCACACTGTATAGCCATGAATGGCTTTTAAGGTACACTTACTGGTATTTCTTAGTTTTGTGATCTTCATTACCAAGAAACATATCAGAGAGAAATAAATGTTGGAGATATAGACAATACTGTAATGAACGTGCTGTGGAAATTTGTTAAGATACAAAATACTGGGAAAATATGCAAGAAAAAATGAATGAACCCTTGGAATAAAATGAAAGATCTGTACTTGTTTCAAGAGATACTCAGCTATCCCTTCCTGAATATGATTCTTCTTCTCACAAGGAACAAATGTGTAGTTTGACTGTATACAGTGGTCTCATTAAGTGCTACACATCAGAGGGAAGCAGCCACACTATATGAGTTACAGAGTGGGCAACAACACAACACAAAAATGAAGAGATAGGAATGCAGAAGACTAGCAGCTGTACGCTGAGGGAGAATGAGTGTTTGGACACCCTTGCTTCTCCTCTCCTGGTTTCGTTGTATAGTATTAGGGGCTTTGATGGGCTGTAAAAGAAGTGAAGTCCATCCTGAGTTGGCCATCTTGCCATGGGCTCTTTAAGAGAAAAGGAGGGATATTATAGATTGGAGTGGCCAGCCTGTGGCACTTGCCAAAAGTAGCATGAACAGCTTCTGTATGTGGCACACAGCAGATCAGGAAGGGGGCAGAGAATATAGCTGTCAATAAGGGTGGAAGCAGAAAACATAGTAGCAGATCAGACAGGGAAAGGTCATTGCAGTACGTGGAGCTTAACTTGTGGCATGCCTGCCAAAGACGTCGGCCCCCACTGTTGAAGAAAAACTGTTTTCTTGGCCTCCTTTTGAAACACAGAAAGTCTGCAGTTTCCAATATGTTAATGGAACCCAAGAACTTGATAAACTTTGTAAAAGTCTGTTCATTTGTCCCTCCTGCTTTAATATGTAGGGATATCATGGTCATCTTGAAAAACACACAATGGAAGCTAGGGACAGTCCTTAAGAAGGACTATATGACAGTGGTCCGCACATGTAGGAGGAAGATTAGAAAAGCTAAGGTGGCAACTGAATTCAAGTTAGCAAGGGGAGTCAAGGACAATAAGAAGTCCTTTAGGTACATAGGGAGCAGAAGGAAAACAAATGGAAGTGTATGGCCCCTGCTGAACACCTCAGGACAGCTGATAAGACACCCAAGAGAAAACCAAACTCCCAAATGCCCACTTTGCTTTGGTTTTTCACCTGACAAAGGGGAAAATATGCAAGATAAGGCTCACACAAAGCATGGTAGGAATGACAGCCTTCCCATAGTTGATGCTGAACTGGTGCATAACCAACTAGAAAAGCTAGACATTTCTAAGTCAGCAGTACTGGATGAACTTCACCCAAGAGTGATGAAGGAGCTGGCTGAGGTCATTGCAGGATCTGTGGTGAATCTTTTTTAAAAATTGTAGTGCTCAGGGGAGATCCCTGAGGTTTGGAAGAGGGCCAATATTGTGCCCATCTTCAGGAAGGGGAAGAAGGAGGACCTGGACAACCAAGTTATAAGGGAGTGTGGTGCAGATACAGGTGGACCTGGACAGATTGGAGAGGTGGGTGAATTGAAACCAGATGAGGTTCAACACTGGGAAGTGTAAAGTGCTCCATCTGGGGGCAAATAATCCCCATCATACCTACAGACTTGGTTGCAGCAATTTGACTTGCACCGCAGCCAAAAGGGACCTAGGGGTGATAGTTGACCATTGCATGAACATGAGCCAGCAGTGTGACGCTCTAGCCAGCAGGGCAAACAACACTGGCATGTATCTGATGCATCTCATGTAACTGATGCATCTCATGTAAAATCAAGGAACTGATGATTCTTCAACTGTACTCAGCACTAGTGAGACTGCAGCTGGAGTACTGCATCCAGTTCTGGGCACTGCACTTCAACAAGGATGTGGAAAAACTTGAGAGGATCCAGAGAAGAACCACCCATCTGATCAGAGACTTGCAAAGCAGATCCACAAGGAGAGGCTGAGGAACTTGGGCCTCTTCAGCCTAAAGAAGAGAAGACTGAGAGGGAATCTGGTAGCAGCTTACTGCTACATCAGGGGAGTACATCAAGAACTGAGTGAACAACTGCTTCTCAGGACACCTGTGGGGAAGACCAGGAGCAATGGATACAAACTCTGGGAAGATTGCTTCAGGCTTTATTTTAGGAAAAACTCCTTCACAGTCAAGGTGATTAGACTGTGGAATAAACTCCCTCCAGAGGTGGTGCAATCACCTACCATGGAAACCTTCAAGAGGAGACTGGATAGTCATCTCATTGGGGTCACCTGACATCCAGTTGTCTTTCCTGCTTCGTGCAGGGGGCTGGACCCGATGATCTTGCGAGGTCCCTTCCAGTCCCTTCCAATCTATGAATCTATGAATATTGTCTCCCAGTAGAAGCCTTCTATAGAGGGAGCATTGGACCAGCATAGTTTTACCACTTGCAGGGTGTCCTGGACATCCTGTGTCCCATTTATGGGAATAAAAAAATTATGTACATACTCTAGTCTGAAAAGTCTTATCAAAATCCTCTGAAATTACAAAACTAACTTCCCTCAGTGGAATTCACTGGAATAGGTCAGTGAAGGATTCCTCTAGCTGCCTCCATCCCTTCCCATCTCTCTACAGGAGATCTCTGTTGACATAAAGCTGAGATAATGGGAACAGAAGGAAACATTCTGGGAACACAGCACAGATGTCCCATGGAATGGAAGCGACATGGTAGAACACATTTGTATAATCTGATTCTCCGCTAGTGTAAGACTGGCTGCTTACAAGCTTCCCTAATTTTCCCTGTAGTCATGAAGCCTTGATCAGGGAGTTGGCCACCACCTGCCTGGATCTGCCTTCTCTAACCTGTTCTGGTGCATGTTGATGATCAAAGCCATATCTGAGCTCCAGGGTTCCTGTTTTTTTCTGTTTAAAAATCACAAATTCTCTAATAAAAAACACAGATTCTCTGATTAAAAAACCCCAAATCTACCATTAAAGTGAAATGCCACTATATAAGTATCAATTGAAGACAATGTTTTCTTGATCTATTTATAATTTTAAAGCAATTTGGAAGCCTACCAGTGGCTTAATCAGTATAATAAAATAAATTCTAAGTACCTATACATTTTGGAATTTGATTTTGGGTTTTTTATCATGGAAAATCATAGGTCCCCCTGTCCCCTTTGCTCACCAGGATGCAGATCCAGGCCCCTCACTCCCCATCCCCATCCCCACAGCCCTACTTGTGCCCCTCACTCCTGACCCCTAGCCCTGCCAGAAGGGGGTCCCCCAGTTACCAGGGCTATAGAGCCAGGGACCTGGGTCCAAAGCCCACAGCCTTCCCTAGCAGTGCCTGAGCCCTGGCTGTCACCTGTGGGGGGAGGCAGCAGCTACTACAGCAGAGTGGAGCACAAAGCCTAGCTCACACTTCTCTATGGGCAGCACAGTTGGAGCAGAGCCTGACATGGGTGTGCGGATGCAGGATCCCCACCCTCCTGCCCCCAGTGGCCAGGACCCAGTGCAGTGGGGCCAGGTGGCAAAGTTCGTTGTTGCCTCTGTGCGCTCCACACCACCATAACGAGGCACACCCTGCCCACCTAGCAGCAGTGAGGGCCACAACTCCATACCGCCCTCAGCCCCCTCCCCATTGCTGCTGGGCTGTGGAAGTCCTGAGGGAGAGGCAGCAAAGCAGGAAACCCAGGCCTGTAGTGGGCAGCCCATTCCCGCCCTGTACAAAGATCTGGGGGGGCACGTGTCTCCCGTACACCCCCAGGAGTATGTGCAGTGGTGGGGACCTAGCCACACCCCTTTGCCCCTTGGATAAACTGCCCATGGCTCTATCCTGCTCCCTGCTGGGGCCTGCAGCTGTGCATTCCTGCTTCAGGCCCTGAGATCCATGTACCGCACCCACTGGTCAGTAGCTCCAGCCCCAACCCTGCCCAACTCCCTCTCTCCTTCCATCCCTATGGGGGCCTCAATACCCCCTCCCCCCTACCAGACTTACCTGTGGAAGTTGCTCTCCAGGCTGCATGGTGGCCATGTGCATGTGTGAGCGTGCACATGGACATGGTGCTCTCTGCCTGACCACCCTCCTCTTGCTCCCCCAGGCCCCTTGCAGGAGGGAACTCTGCCAGCCTCCAGAACTCTTTGCAAAAGTGGAAAATCAGCATGTTTCTCTGTTAAAATGAAAAATCTGCATTTTTCTGCATTAAAAGGGAAAATCTGGGTTTTTTTAAATGTTTTTCTGCAGGAAGCAGAAAACCTGGATCCCTGCTAAGCACATTCTGTATGTGAACAGGGAGACTGGAAGCACTAGAACGTACTCCCTCAGTGAGGGTGGTAACCCACAGAGGCTTTTGGTGAAAAGGCTGAGTGCCAGCCCACCTACATCCTGACATGCTCAGGTTTTACTCAGTCTGCTGGAGCCTACCATGCTGGGAAAGGTTTGAGCTCGGACAGTACCTATACAGCTGGACTTCTTTTAGTTCTGTCTGATGTCACCAACATAAAGAAAATGGTCTTTGCTGAGTGTTATTCACTAACAGGATAAATCAAACTGTCTCCATTCAACACACATCAGGAGTAGAGTAGCCATTCATCCTGTTTTATAGAGGACAGTCCATTTCTCTGGTCCTCTGTCCTCTACTGAGGTGAAACCAGGTGCCTTTATGTCCTCTATTGTTCACTTCTTGGCACTCTCCCTGCACCGCCAACACCGCTGTGGCCACCTGTGGGACTTTCCCACTCATTGCTGCCATGCCCCTGCCACCAAAACCCCCACCATTGCTGCCTGCAGGAGCTTTGCTATGTCCCTCAGCCTTGGGAGGCACATGAGGTTCGTGGTGGTGGGGACAGTTGCACTAGATGCAACTGTCCTCTATTCCTGAGGTACCTCGATAGCCACACTAGTCAGGTGAAACATTTCCTTCTCAAAACGGTTCACTGACAGTGGTTTCTAGTCCTGACTGCCAGCAGAATGAACATAGACCACTGATCAATCACCTTGCTTACACTGTCAGCTCTGTCACCTTGCTTACATTGTCAGCTCTGCCTACTACCCATTTGGAGCCCAAACCTGAATTCTTTATCCATCCAATCTCCTGAGAAGGTCAAAAGATTTGTTTGAGCATGGGAACCAGGATTATACCTGAAACCTATAGGTGTAGTTCACTGACCAGTGAAATGGAATGACTTTTGGGGTAAGAAGCAGCAGTTGAATATCAGAACTTAAAATGAAATGCTCTTACGTGTAAGGAATGTGTATACTCACATCTAAGAGTGGAAGTTTTACATGATCTTAAATGGTGAAACCTGCAAACAGGACCATTTTCATTAAGCAGCCTTTCCTTAAGTGACCCCTTTAAAGTATATCCAGTGTTTCCACTGCCCTTTTGTTTGCTTGTGGTTAAAGACTAGCTCTGCTGGACAAGTGACTTTTCTGATCTTTTGGGCTGCTATTTAAGACCAGTATCATTATAATTATGTTTTGTGGTTGTGCTTAGAAAAAGGGAGAAAAGCACATCATAGACAAGACCAAAATATATGGCTAGATGCTACCTCATGTTTAGGAATAAGACCATTTTAAAGTATCCTACAACCATTGCACCTAAAAATCCATAGGGAAATGGAGGCATTTTCAAAATTCTCTCTGTAAAAAAAAGTTACTGTTAGTATGTGCACACTGAATGGGAAATACCAAGCATTGTTTTTTTTTTCTCTCAGTATTGTGGTTGACTTGGTCTCCTGCCAATTTTGCTGTTAAAACAGGGATGGGATGTATGCAGAAGGCAGCTGAGACAGCTATCCCTAAAGGTATAATTGCCTTTGGTTTTCAAGCTTGGGAGGTACAGCGCTCTGATTTATGGAGGTTACTGAAGCTGTCTGGCAGGCACTCAAATTTCAGTACTACCTGATTTCCACATTTTTTTAATTGTTAGCTCCTGAAATCATTAAGGGTAGGCACTCTTGAACACTGTGCTTTCAGGCTACATGAGCATCATTTCCATTTAGGGGAAAAACAATACATTTGTTAATAAAAGCTACAATAAGAATGTGTAATAAAAGCACTGTGTGATGAAGTATTTTCCAATTAATTACTCAAAACATACCAAATCTTGGTGGGAGGGTGAGGGTAAAAATGAAAGAGCTTTCAACTTCCTTTTCCCTTATCACGGCCACTATTTCTCTGGAACTCAGACGTCTTTTCTCTTGTATCCCTATAAATCCTCCATCTACTACCCTTCCCCTTTGTTCAATATATTCCTTTCATTCCTTTATCTGCATTCTGTTTTTTGTAGCTGACATCATATTTCTAGCCCTCTTCTGAATCCCTGGCCATCATCACCTCTTTTTCTTTGCTCTTTCTCTTCCCTGCTTTCCTTTCTGCCCATCTATTTCGCTAAATTATATTATTAGATTTATGGAAGAAATTTCCTTCAAAGAATGTAAGGCAATTAAGTAATAAAGGAGACATCAAAGTGTGAGCATTTTCCTCAATTAAAAATAATTTGGTCTTCTGAAATGTGTACAGCTGACAACCCTTGAATCCTCTATGTCAACTTTCTAAACTGACTCATGTTTAGTCCATTTCCAAAGGCTAAGTTTAAGCTTTACTCATACACCTAACTTGAGGAACTGGGAGTAGTTTCATTTAAGTCAGTGGAACTATTGCTATGTTTAAATTAAAGGCTGGTGTAGGTACTTGACTCCAGCAGAGTGCTTAGAGTTGTAAAAATCTGCTTAGAGCTGGATGCATAAATCCAGAAGGGGGTGGAACTTAAGTTAAATCCCTCTGTTGGACATTTCCTTTTGGCCAGGTGAGGTAGCCCTTATTTTCCAATTCATGGGGCTGAATTTTGCGGATCCTGTTTTTAGATCCCTGAAGCTTCTATTGTAGAGGGACCCCGAGTACCTAATGTGAGGCTATGGATTCCACCATGTGACCAGGTACCTAAAAGTGTCACCTAAATCCTTTTGTAGATTGTCCCAGGGACGCTGGGGCTAGAGGAAAACCCTGGCCCAAACCCAGGGGTAGCACCCACTTACCATTCCCAGGAGGCAAAGACAAGAGAAGTGCGCACGCTGAGGAACCGCCTGCGCGATTCATCAGCCGCGCTTACATCCTTCTGAGGCTGGGTGATGTCAGAAAGAGGCACCACCCAGCGGGATTAAAGGGTGGCCCCAAGGGCATGGAGGGGCCACCGGGAGATGCCAGGACAGGCGAGAAGCTGGGGGCCATCGACAGGCTCCCGCGGGGCGTCTCAGCCGCCACGGGAGTGAGCAGCGGCAGCACCGGGAGCAGCAGAGGTGGAGGAAGCCGAAGTCGCAGCCATGAGTAGCCCAGCCGCAGAGCCAGTGCCGGAACTGATAGGGAAGCACGGCCAGGTCTGGCCGACGAGGGAGCCCGGGGGAAAAGCCGGCAGAGGCGCTGGTGGGGAAGCCGGGGGAAGAGCTGGCAGAGGTACTGGTGGGGAAGCTGGGGGAAGAGCTGGCAGAGGTACTGGTGGAGAAGCTGGGGGAAGAGCTGGCAGAGGCACCAGCAGGGAAGCCAGGGGAAGAGCCTATCGGTGCACCGGCGAGGGAGCCAGGGAAGGAGCCAGCAGGGACGCCAGTGAGGAGGCCCGCAGGGCTGACGGGGCCGCAAGATGAGCAGTCCTCAGGGCCGGATTAAGGGGCTGAAGGGCCCACAATCTAAGGTGGTGTTGGCTGGGGTGTAGGGGGAGGCTGGAGCCCCATGAGTGCCTGCCAAAGGCATGTTGGCCCTGGATGCCACAGAGAGTGGGACCCCGCCGCTGAGGGTCCCATTAGGACCGTGGCTGTGGAGTTCTGTGGAGAGGCCACCACCCCTGGGGACATCCCTCGGGAACCCTTCCACAGGAGTGGGACAGACCCAGGTAGCCGTTCACATAAGAGCGGCCCAGGAACGCCTGGTCAAACAGAGGCAGGCACGTAGATCTAGACCCAAGTGACTTAGAAGCACAAGTCCCATTAATTTTCAGTGGATCTATGCTCCTAAGACATTTAGATGATTAAAAAAAAATCAGTCTTAATTCTTTAGCTTAAAGGGTAAACATGTGCATGCAGGTGTAATTCCCCTTGATAACTCATCCTAGTGGTTATTACCCATATATGATTTAAGGTCAGATAGTCCTTAGATAACGTTTGTAATTTGTCTAGACAATAGTCTCTTATGTGCAGCTTTGAAAACCTCCGTTTTGGAAAGACAGCAACAAGCTGGAGGGAATCAATGAAAAAGCAAGAAAAATTAGGGGCAAGACAGATATATGAGGCTTGATTAAAAGAAATGCAAGTAAGTTGGCTAAACAAGTGCTAAAGGGGACAGGGCAACCATCTACATGTAAGTGAACTTAATCAGCTCCAAGGAACAAGAAGCGTGTTTCTAGGAGGTAAAATAAGACTGTGTGCTGAGCAACAAAATAATTGATTATCAAATAGCATGAAAATGTTCTAATGGTGAAGTGTGATAGATTATATAGCATAGCATCCCAAATGAGATGGCGAATGTTTAATCAGATGGGGAAATAAAACCCTGTAAAGAATATAGAGAACAGAGCAACATTGGCAGAAGGACAGGAAAAAAAGCTCTTCTCTCTTTAAATGTGCAGACAGCTTACATTTTGAATGAATAGTTTATGGGCCTAATAATGATAAAACATTTAAATGGACAGAAACATGTTGGTAGTTGTGTATAAGTGAGAATGTAGGATCAGACACATTACTCATAAGTGATACAAACTCTTGTAATGTAGGGCAGAGGTGGTCAGCTTGTAGCACATATGCCTCACGTAGCATGCTGCAGACTGAGAAGAGGGCAGGGAGCACAGCAACAGATAAGGCAGGAAGCAGAAAACAGAGCAGGTAAGGGAAGAGTGCAGTGTGGCACTCAGGGAGGGTGCAGGGTTTATTTTGTGGCATGTCTGCCAAAAAGGTTGACCACTACTGATATAGGGCATAAAACGGGGCATATGGATTAAGGATTAAGCTCCCCCTATGGATTGATTGATTCATTATCTTACATTCTAGCATTTCTTGCTGTTTCCCTGGGCTCTGGCTTCAGTTAGAGGTTACATATTGATAGAGATGGACTGAGTATCTGATGTTATGAGATGATATCTATGTTCCTATAGTCTTCAATAGTTCATGGAGAAAGGCACCAGAAAACTGGGGAGAAAAAAAGCTTAACTAGATGCTTAAGAAACATTTAGGAATGATGCTAAGATTTAATAGACTTAGTAATTTCTCATGGCTTTGTCATATTTGTGGTAGTCCAAATCCAAAATACATTCATAAGGGATGAGATCACCAAACATCTGGAATGGTATGATCTGATTAGAAACCAGTCATTAGTGTTTCATAAAGCACAAATTTAGAATCTAGTGGAATGTTTTGAACAAAGCCCCAGAGAGCAGATAGGATGAAACATCAAATGTAAGCTATGAGGATTTTTAAAAGGAAATTATCTTCGTTATAAAACAGACTAGGACACTGAGGCTTGACTCACATGGCATCATCATCAATGGAGAAAAGGATCTGGTAACTTAGTGAAGATTTGTAGTGGCTCAAACTAGATTAAGAAAGCAAAATTTATTGCTGTACAAAGCTGATTAAGATACAACCACGTGCTTCATGCCTAATACCCTAATTCTTAAAGTCCTCGATAAAGTCAAAACTTAACTTTTATTTAAAAAAAAAGATGCTTATGGTTCTCTGCATTCAGACTGTCCATCTTGATATAGTCTAATAACCTTAATACAAAAAGCACTGCAAGAAGATCTTGCAATGCGGTATCTAGTTTTGCATGTGATCCTGAAGTGGCTGGATAGCACAGTTTTCTGATTTTTGGAGAGAACCAGTTGAAATAAAACCTTTGACTTGAAATCAATTTGTCATTGAAAACTCTCCTTTCAAAATGGAATGGAATCACAATGAATTTGAGGGGAGAGGGAGGGGGTTCTTCTTTTTAACTTCCCTTCCCCAGTCCCACTTAAGGGATTATTTTTTCTAACTTGTTTTCTAAATGTATTGTTTTCCTCATTTCATGTTCTGCATTAATTTTCCATGGGGAAAATAGGGAGGAAAAAAACCAATGAGAACTTGTTTTGACTTGATTGAACTCTGGTTGTTCCCAGGTTATTTTTCTTCTGGAGTGGCTATTTTAACTTTGGGAGCAAAAGCCTGAACATCTGTATACTTGTGGTTTCTCCTGGGAGAGTGGCATCTCTCTCAAGACAAACTAAATGTCTGTATGAGGTCTTAGTTCTGTTTAAATTTAAATATTTTTTTCTGTTTGAATTAATTCAAGACTATATTTGGCATGTAGTCTTTAATTAATCAACAAATTTCAGTTGGAATTAAATATTAATTTCCTATTTTTTTTCACAGAAAATATGATTCCTATTTTGACTAACTACATTTACCCAAGTATTTATATCCACCTATCACTAAATAACAATATTACTAGTATCCTTACTATTGCTGTATGTATTATTCCCCCTATTTTTAAAAGGAGACATGGGAAAAATCAGTCAGTTATCCAGAGCCTCACAGCTAGAGCCAGGGCAACAGCTAGAATAGCAGAGAAACAGAATGTAATACTTTGTGGTATTTGTGAGATTACATTTGTGCACGCTTAGCCTCAGTCTTAGCCCCAGCCCCAGTCTTCATCAGCACAGTGAACTAAATTTCCCATCTTTGCATAAATTATTTTCAAGGAATTATACTTGTCAGTAGCATAACTGAGTGTGGGGGTGGGAGTGCCTTTGGGGAAGGAACGCCCAAAAAATTGCCACTGCCATCCAAAACTAACTCTATGCACCAGTGTTACCCCGGATGAGGAGCTGCATCTGATACTTGTATCCTGAAAGTCCAGGGGAGCTCTGGGTTTCATTCTGGCCATAGTGGTTCTGTGCCTCATAAAAGCAAAGCCTGATCACCTGTACCTGATTTTACAGTGTCAGAAGTGGCAGTGGTTGTTTATGTATTTAAAAACTTTATGCATATAAAACATGCTTTGGAATTTTTACAATTATAATATGTTTTCAGTATTTCTTTCTAGAGAAAATAACGTTAAAAAAACTCACAAAAATTAAGTGTTTCCATAGCAACAGTAACATTTATGATATTGCTGGGACTTGTGGTTTCTTAACATTATCAAGGGCCCTTGGTGTTAGAATTTTAATATATCTTAAATTAACATTAGAAGCTTGTACTAGCTTGTTCCCAAGATCTTTTGTAATATTATCTGAATTATGTCAAGCATTTTCTGTCAGCTAAGAGATTTGTTATAAATCACAAGAAATCTTGTAATAATGTAGTTCTGAGCTTTATGTCTCCAAAACCCCCCTCTTATAATGGGAAATATTGACTGTCTTATGCTCTTTAATGTCTCTTCTTTCCTCCCTTCCCTTGGGCTATGCTTTTTTCTTTCTTTCTTCCTTTTTAAGGAAATTAGAGCTTTTCCTTTTGAATGACTGGAGAAAATCAGCTATTAAGTTCAATCCCTGTCTGTATCTTCTCTTTCTCTCTGCAGTGGTACAATTTTGCAATGTCTAATGACTATTTAAATACTTTAGACCCCATTTTCAGATTTGTGCCCCTATAGTAATTCTGTATCTGGGATCTCAAAGCACCACTTAAGACTGAAAGATGGGCCTGAATAAAACTAATGACATTGAATACTTCTGATCTCTGGGGACATTTGCACCTGAAGCTAAATCCCAGACAGGAGTCCAAGCTTTCTGGCAAAGCATGTCTCTACAATGACTCAGATCAAACCCAAACGTTGTTGAAGTTGGGTATAACATGTTAGCTGCACATGCTGTTAGTCTAAAGAAGGTCCCTGGGTGTCACACTACTTTTACTTCTTCTATAATTGTTCCAAGATAGAAAGCGCCACCTTTTGGCATAAAGCAGGGGTGTCAAACTTTCAGCCTGTGGTTGGATCCAGACCATGGGGCCATGTTGTGTGGCCTGAGGGGCTCATAATGGGGCTGGGAATTCAATGACAGAACAAGCAAGACAAATGTAGGGCACAGAGTCCCATAGTTGAAGTATGTCAACAGTGGGGAATGATCAATGGCTACATAAAACACACAGAGCCACTACTGCCACTTGCCCGGCTGCCACTGCTGCATCCAGAAGCAGCCCATGAAGGGTTCCATGGTCTGGATCCAGCATAGGGAGGGTGAGTTTGAAACTGCTGAAATAAAGGATGGAGGAAAGCATATACCAGACAAAGAACGAGCTAGGTGGTACAGCCCTTCAGCTAGTGGGAACTTATGTACCTATGTAAATTTTGAAGTGCTTCCTAATGCAAGACTTGCATAGAGCTTAGTCTCTGATACAACACTGAGGACCCCCATAAGCACTCAAGTTATGTTTAATGTGGGAAGTAAGTTGTAAGTATATGCCATGTTTTATCCTTTTATGCAGTGGTGAATCATACGCCTTTAGAGCTGGTCAAATTTGTTGGCTCCACGGCCTCTTTTGGTCCAGAACGGACGTCAGGCGGAGTAGCTAAAAGGGCGTGAAACTGACTAGACTAAGTTGTATGCGGTTTCAAAGAGAGTTTACTTACGTCGGTCAGTGGATGGGCGAGGCAGCAAGTTTCTTAGTTGCAGTTACAAAGTTGCAGTTACAATGTTGCAATTAAGCAATGTTCATTCGAAGCGCTTAAGTAATCGCTCGGAAGGCCTATATCGAAGGTATGTCAATGTATCGCTGACAGGAGGATACGAAGTGGCTGGTTTGTCACCCTGGAGTCTCAAAATGGACTCCGCGCTTACAGTCTTTGTAGAAAACTTTTTGTTACAGTTGTTTGCTGTGCGCCTCGCCACTTAAAGCTTTCGTTACAGGGTTGGTGTGGCAACGCTACATGCTTGGATTCAGCACTTCAACTTCAGGTGACATGGGCACTTTGGAATTTGGGTGTGACAAAATTGTATCATGAATTTAAACCATTTTTGGTTTGTGCATGTTTGTGAATCAAAGTTGATTTCTGTCTTTGCCATTTGTAAATATTTGATGACTAGCTGGACAAATCATTTTCAAATGGCAAGAAGCTCACAAAATGTCCATTATAGCCATGCACAAATCATTATTTGCAATTCATGATGCATGACTGGACGCATGGTATTGCTTCTGATCCGTAACTGAATGACTAAACTTTCGACCACAAGAATGATGAATGGTGAATAGTGACTAATGAACAGCTGGTATGAATCCTTGATACTTCTGAGATCCAGAAATATTTTCCTGAATTTTGGCAGTTGTCCAAGTATTTGCAAATAATGACTAGTGTAACCTTAAGGTGGGAGTTAATTGAATATGAATTGTTTGTCTGTGTACATATTTTTATCTGTTTTTTTCCATTGCAACCATCTACTCACTGGGTGCATCTACTGTTCATATTAATGTGCAACAATAAACTCTGGTGCATATTTTCCTCGAGTTTATTGCTTCTGGGCGCTGTGCTTACATGTGTGGCTGGGACCACAGCACGCTGACATGGGTCAGAGCAGCCCCAACTGGCAGAGGCCCTGGGAGGGCAGCCTGCCAACACAGGGCTCCTCTGACCCAGCTCAATGGGCTGCAGAGGGGCTGGCTGGGGCACAGGGGTACTTCAGCGTGGGGGCTAACTGGCAGACAGCCCCTACACTGAAGCACCCTTGTGACCCAGCCAGCCGAGTCATCATTTATATGTGTGTTGCTGTGCATGTAAAGACTCTGCAGCAGGATAGAACTTGTATTTACAAATACTAACCTGTTGTGGAGTTTATTAGTTTCCTGCAGTGTAATAGGGTCACACATGTAGATGCTAAGATGTTTACTGTGGAGTTAATTAGGCAATTCTGTACTAAATGTCTCGTGTAGACATGAACGCTAATTTTCAAAATACAGCAGTTTTCAGTAGGGTTATATTAGCAATTGTTGTGAGTTAGGGAGGTGGTGTTATACATGCAATACTTTTTTCACTGTTGGGAAATACATTTAATTGTGAAAATTTTCTGGTAGCAGAGGGTAGGTATCTCAGTGACCCATTTTCTACTTCCCTTTGTGTTTGGGGAAAGTCTTGTTTCTTTTTCCCAGGGACAGCATATTTCTTCTATTGCTGCCTCCCTGTCTTTGGTATATCCTTGGAAAGCAGAGTTAAGTGCTCTAGCTGAACTTGTGGTAGGAGGTTCAGAGACCATAGAATTATGATAGTACAGTAGAAAATGTATGGAAGAGCCTTGTTTCCATGAGACATGAGTGTTGATAAGCATGCTGAAACCCTACTTCCTGGTTCAGCGCTTAAAGCATCAGATGCTAAAAACAGTTAGTTCATCAAACACAACTATCTCAGTGGAAGAAACACAGAACATAATATCACCTGAGGACTCCCTGCCTGGTGTCTAAAATGCACTTAGAAGGTAAGAGAATACATTGTAGAGCACATTCAAAGGGGTATTTAAGCATCTTGAAATCAATGGGAATTTAAAGACTCCAGCACCTAAATCTTTTTTTGATTCTGGTCTTATGCTTGCCAGTTCCACAGGAAGTGGTGCAAGTCCTTTTTTCATGACACCACTTGTAAAGTCAATGGGGGTCAGGGTAGGGTGTGGGGAGGGGAGCATCTATTAATATCTACAGTAGAAAAAGTGGAAATAGTTTAGTTTTATTATTTGCCATCTAGCGTAGGGGTAGGAGAGGAGTGAGATGGGGAGGTGAAGCTAGGCTGGTTTGGTTCAGTGCCAAATTCAGTTTGCATTACTTAAGTAAAGGCAGCAGCATAGTAGGAATGAATTACTAGGGCACCAGCCAGAGGTGCTCAGTAAAGAGGGGGTGGGCACAGACTAGAGGCAGAGAAGTTCAAGGCTCCTGTGGAATAGAACAAGGAAATGAGTCCCCTCAGTCTCACTCTTCCCCTGCTGCTGTAAGGGGAGGTGTCACCACCAACAACCAGGTTAATCCTTTCTTGGCTTTGCAGCTGTTGCTGAATGAAAGACTTTGTAGTCTTGCTCACTATATACAACTGCAGCGGTTCTGGGGCAGGGGAGGTGGCCATTGGCCATGACACCTCCGCTCACAGCACCATTCTGCTCTCACAGCACTGCAGGAGACTGGAGCCATGAGGTCCTCCACTCCAGCACCCTATCCTACCTTGTACTGGTCTGCTGCCCAGTGCACAAGCTCTACCAGTTATGCCTCTGCAAACAGGACTGGGCCAGTTGTTGGTTTTGCCCTTGGGTGCTAGCAGACTGTTGCTCTCTTTGATTTCAAATAGGGAAAAGGGATGTTCATTTCCATTACCTTCTTCAATTTACACTTCTCCCCCGCAGAAAATTCTGATTTTTTGGGGGGAGGGGGGAAGATGTAGATTTTGTAAAACCTTTTCCAGGCTAAGGATGAGATTTTTGAAAATGCCAATGAGTGCTTAAATTCTATGGATTTTTTTTCTAAAGTGACACAGAGACTTTGAAGCCTTAATCCCACTGTGTTCCACTGTGATTTATGGCCCAGAACCTTAGGGGCCTTAAGAGATGCTCTGCTTAGCATTACAGGGTGCTTGTCCACATTACACCTCTCCCATTACCATGTTACACTTTTCTTGTGTCCACGTGACAAACATCACCATTAAGCTAGTTAAATCATGTCTGTGTATCCATGTTATCAGCTGATTTTATCATTTTAGGTTTTTTTCTTTGTGGTAATTTAAAACACCTCTGACATGTTTTATTTTTAGCTCCTAAATTCTTCCACAATGGTTATTTTTATTGTTTTAAATTTGTAACATGAATCTGACTTATGCCCCAAAATGTGATTTTCCCTGCTTTGCAACTATTGCACCACGAGGTGCCGCTTGGGTTTACTTGTAAGTCCAAGGAAACCCATGGAAGTCCATCTAATTTCTCCTGCGCTGATTCAACCGGATGTCAGGTGCTAATCTTGCACATTTTTATTCATTATTTTATTGCTTATTAGATTAATGAAAAATGAGATTTCCATAAAAAATGTTCTGTCTTTTTGCACATACTTTGCTTCTGGCTGTCCTTATCAGCCTCAGCTGCATTCTACCTGGACCCCCAAACTTTTTTCCCCCTGCTTGATCCCGCCCAGAGTTGGGGGCACCCCCGCCTCTATGTTCCCCCCAATAGTGCTGCTATCCTCTTCCCACCCGTTCCGTGCTGCCTGCTGCTTATCAAAGCAAGCTGGCTGGTGAAGCCAACCTCAGCCTCTTTCCATCTGGACTCCAAACTTCTTTCCCTCTGCTTGCTCCTGGCCAGAGTTGGGAGCTGGGGGGAGGTACCTGGAATCCTGAGGGACTAAGGAGAAAGCAGAGGTTAATCTTGAAGGCTGTTGAACATTCACATCACACATGTATGGTTATGTTGGCTACAAATGTCCAACTCGGGATCCTTAAAATTCTGGTTTATTAGGCGGATTGAAACACTGTAATCATAAACCTTGGGGCTGGTCCCCACCCCATGCACACACATACACACACAGTAACAGGCTACAGAGTCAGGTATACCTATCCTACAAGCGCTGGAGTCTGTTGTTGATGGCCAGTCGAGGCTTCTTTCAGCATGGTGTTATCCTCCAGGAGGGGGTCACCGGCTGGTCCTTCTGGCTGGACAGGTCTGGTCGAGTTGGAGAACAAGAAGGCGCCACTGAGGGTCACTTTTCACTGCCTTTTATCTATCCTTGGCAGACTTTGGTGACTCCCCAGTTTTCAGGTTTGCCCAATCCAGGGGTCATCAACCCTTGTGGGACTTTCTCCCCCCCTCGGTGGCTACTGGACAGCATCTGTCAGCCCCAGGGGTCGTCTGCATGTACGTGCAGGTTTGGGAGTCCGTTGATGAATTTTGAATAGTGCTCTGGGCAATGACATTTAGAGATTTCCCAGATGCTACATTGTCTTCTATTGAGTTCTTCCCTTGGCTGATCTGCAGCTTCCCAGGTGTTAATTGCTGCCT
>JAGPOW010001296.1:53432753-53481534 GCA_030014935.1 Caiman crocodilus
CAAGTTTGCTGATGACACTAAGATGTGGGGTGAGGTGGGCACACTTAAAGGGAGAGAGAGGCTGCAACTAGATTTAGACAGACTACAAAAGTGGGCAGATAAGAATAGGATGGGTTTCAATGTAGACAACTGCAGGGTGCTGCACCTTGGAAGAAGGAACCCACAGCACAGATACAGGCTGGGGAGTTCCCCTCTTGAAAGCACAGAGGTGGAAAGGAATCTCAGAGTCATTATTGACTCCAAGATGAACATGAGCCACCAGTGCCAGACCGCAGCCAGCAAGGCCAGCCATACCTTGTCATGCATCCAAAGGTGCATCTCAAGCCGGTCCAGAGAGGTGATACTCCCACTCTATGCAACACTTGTCAGGCCGCAATCAGAGTACTGCGTCCAATACTGGGTGCCGCATTTTAAAAAGGATGTGGCCAGCCTGGAGAAAACTCAGAGGAGGGCCACCTGCTTGGTGAGAGGGCAGCAGGACAGGCCCTGTAAGGAGAGACTGAGGGACCTGAACCTGTTCAGCATCAGCAAGAGGAGGCTGAGGGGGGACCTGGGGGCTGCCTACAAGCTCATCAGGGGGGATCAACAGCAAATAGGCAGAGCTCTTTTCTCCCCAGCACCACCTGGGGTGACAAGGAACAATGGTAATAAGCTACTTCCCAGGGAAGTGGTCCTCGCCCCTACCTTGGGTAAATTCAAAAAGAGGTTGATCACCTGTTTGGGGTTGTGAACCCAGCATTCATGCCTGCCTGTGGCAGGGTCAGGCAACATGATCTGATCAGGTTGCTCCTGACCCTAGCTACTATTATACTATGATACTACTATGATACTATTGCTCAATCTGTAGACCTTAGTGAGGCTCATGTTTTCCATTTATATGGGCACTAGGCCCATAATAAAAGAAAAGTGAATGAAGAGAAATAGCAGTCACAGAGAATAACATTCAGTATATACATTACAGCTTTGCTAAGGCAGCTTTCATATGCCTGATTTATACCCTGGAAGCACGTTGCCCAAGGTCTTCTTCACCTTGACAGTATTGCAGAGGTTCTGTTTTTTCATTTGGATAGAATATTCTATACTATTATTTTTCCTTCAGCATCAGTCATGCAAGCATACTTTCCACTCATCAAGTATTAATTTTGACCTAACACACATGCAGAAAAGAGAAACTAACAAAAATCAATTTTCTGTTTTCCTGACAGTATTTCATGGCCATGAAGGGATTTCTTTTGAGGGGCTGCTGACTATAGGGTTGCCAATATAGACCCCACCTGCACTTATGGAAACAGCTAGCAGACCAGAAAAACTGAGGTCCGCTGTATCATCTACACTCTAAAGATTTAGCACATGAAATAAAGCTACTTGAGCCTGATAAATTGTTCTTATTCACAGCTCCCAAAACAGGTAAAGGGAAAACAATCAAGTGCAGGAAGGGATTGGTATCTTCAAATGGTCAGCCTATTTTATTTTTTTATAAATATTTAATTTATTTAATAAATATAAAAAGTAAAATCTATTAGAGATGTGCGAAACAGGCCATATTTGCTTTGGATTTGGCCCAAATCGGGGACAGCAATTCGATTAGTTGATTCAGATCACTGTCCCTGATTTGATTCGGCTGAATCTGAAGATTCAATGCTGATTCAGAGAATCAGCAATTTGGCCATAGACACAGCTTTAAATGTTTTTTCTACATACCTCGAGGTACCAGCATGGCTCCTGAATGCTGAGATGGTGGGGCGGATGGAGAGCCCCACAGGAGCGCAGATTCCCTTCCCTGGCTTGCCATTCGGCTGTGTGGGGACCCTGGGTGCCACCCCAGACCCAGGAGGCACCAGTCACCAAGCATGAGTCCTGGAAGCCATCTAGCTATGGCAGCATGGGGCTGAGAAGTCGGATTTATTACAGCCTGGGTGAAGCTCCCTGCTGTCATGACATGATTCCTTCTGTTGTTTGAGCTACCTCATTTAGCTCAGGTATTACTACACTGAACTAACTACAGCATGCAATGCAGACCTAACCCCTAGGGTCCTTCCATCATATACTGTTACGGTTGTATAGTCTTCTCTGGATTCATGGGTAGGTTTCAGATTGCAGCTGTGGAGAGGAATGGAAATGTGTATTGGCCAGTTCTGAGGATCATTCCAGCTTGTTCCTACTTACTCCTTTAGCCCTTTTCATTCTCTGTAGAGTAACTTACTAAAGTGGAAATTAGAAAGGAGGGAGGGTCAGGAAAGACTAATGGCACTTCTAGACTGATGTGGTGCTAAAAATGAGCTATATGCATACTAGCCAAAGAGGGCATCAGGGATCTCATAATACTATAAGACATTATAATATGTTGGTTGCACCTTGGGTAAAAATTGATTATTAGAGAAAAAGGTTAAATCTTATTCTGTTATTTCAGGAAAAGAAACATATAAATTGTTAAACTAAAACTAAATAAATTATATACATTTTTTGGTTGAATGTGCTCTTCAAAACTGAAATAAAACGTTATCAGAAAAGGAAAAGAAAGCAGTCATATAGAAAAAATAAAATAGATGTTAACTATGGCTGGAAATGAGTCACATACCACAATGTGTAAAGCAGGCTAATAGGGTAAAGTGACTGTCTTTGATATTTGAGGGGTGTAGGTTGTAGCTGTGTTGGTCTAAGGACAAAGGCAGACAAGGTTCTTTGGGTAAATCTGATCTCTTTTATTAGACCAACTTAAATAGTTAGAAAAAAAAGTTAAGCAAGCTTTCGGGTTCAAAAACCCTTCATCAGGCTGAGGAAATTTCAGCAGTTGGTGTGTGCTCTTCCTGGATAGAATGAAAAGTAAAGAAGCTAGAGGCTGGGCTGGTATGCATACAAGACAGGCAGTCTGTCTACAGGTGAGGTGGGGAGGAAGGCTGGGACTAGAGACTAGGCAGGGATGCAGTGCGGCCTGTCAGCTGCTTCTGGGGCTGCAGCAGGGAGCAAAGCAGGGTGAGCTGTCAGAGGGTGCAGGGGGAGGGGGCGTGGCTCTTGTTGCTACATGCCCTCTGGGAGGGCTGTGGCTGTGCCAGTCTCTTCTCGGGGCATGTGTGCCCCCAGATCTGTGCATGGGATGAGAGCCAGCTGCTGCTGCTGCTGCTAGCTGGGACTGTCAACAGCACCAGGCTCTTCCCAGTGCTCCTGGAGCAGCCTTGCAGCCCTCCCGGGGACTGCAGGCCCCCGGATCTGGGCACGGGACAAGAGCAAGTTGCCGCACACCTGAAGCACAGGGAAGGGCCTGGTGCCGCTGCCAGCCTCAGCCTGCAGCGGCAGCTGTCTCTCATCCCACACACAGATCTGGGCTCTCATCCCACGCACCCCCCAGGAAGAGCTTGGCATAGCCCCCCAGCCCGCAGCCTTTCTAGGAGTATAGCAACAAGAGCTGCATCCCCTCCTCCCACCCGCACCGCACTCACTGATAGCTGCCCCAGCCAGCTCTTGCTTCAGCCCTGCCTCAGGTACTGGGAGCTGGGAGCCCCTGTGGGTAAGGGAGCTGGCGGAAGAGCCTGGCCCCACTCCCTGTGGTGAGCGCTGCACCTGGCCATTCCACACAGACTCACAGGGTTGGAGTCGCTGCTTGGGGGCATGGGGCTCCCAGCTCTGACCCTGGGTGGGGCGGGAGGTGCCAATACCAGTGCTAGTCTGGGGATTGGGTTCCCACCCCCTCCATGTCTAGCCACGCACCACTCCCCCCTCTGCCCGAACGCCAGGGCAGCCCAGCAACAGGCTACTGCAGCAGGGGGGAGAGGTGAGAACGCAGCCAGGGAAGAAAGGCAGGGAGCGGTGCCATGTTCTCCCTGCCACTGAAATTTCAGTTAATAGAGTTTTCCAATTAGTAAAATCCCAGATAACAGGGATTTTACTGTATTTATTCTTTTGAAATGGGACTGCCATACACAAGGAAAAAAGGAAAAGGTGAGTAGAATGTGCAAATCTCTATGTGAATATGTCCATGAAAATCAACGTTTAGAAGTTTTCAAAAAGAGTAAACAGGAAGGTGAAGAGGAGTATGTGTAGAGGCAAAGGTGAGAGCTGTGTCATGGTCTGTATAGAGGTGTTGCAAAGTGGGTCATGCTTTGAACCTTGCATGACCCATTCTTTAGAGGATTGTCACCACCTGACACCTGACCCATAACATAGTGTTGTTTGCAGAAATGGTACTGTGTGCTATACTTGAATGGGGCCATGAGCACCAGGATTATAAAAAGGCGGTGACTGACAGTTTGGGGGGGGAGGGGTAGTGTCGTGTGTGTGTGTGTGATATGTTCTGAGGTTTGGGTGGTACGTGTGATGTCCAATGAGAAAGTGAAGGCTCCTGGGTGGTTTTAGTCAGTTAATTGTGAGCTGAGAGAAAAAGCAGGAGCAAGTATCTGTGTTTGGTCCTCAGTCGAACTGAGTGCCAGAAGCATGGAGTTTCAGTCCAGTTGCCGTGGCCTGAGGATATGTCCTCCACCACAGGACTATTCTCAGGACAGGACAAGGTCAGCTCCCCAGTATTCCCCACTGGGTATGCAGTGCACAGGTGTAGCAGCCTCCCTGTGCTATTACTGAGTCATGTTGTCTCTTCCTTTCACAGTTCTGTGAGGTTGACAGTTCTTCCTCATGTTGGATCTACACCAGAGGTTTTGTTCCTTTATAGCCTTTTGGGCTCCATTCTATTGGCTGTTGAAATATAACTCTCCATTCCACTGGTTTTACTGGTGCTCAGAAGTGTTTTAACATCTGTGATATTTGTATAAGGTTATTCTAAATAAACCGTCTTATTCATGAACTATAACACCTGTGGTTCTATGTAGTGATTGGTTAATTAGTCAATTTATTCCCCAATTAATTCTCAGGTCCATTTTACCAGTGATTAGATAAAAGAGGTTGGGTTGTAAGTGGTCTAAGGGGCAAGTTCCACCCTTTTGTTGACCGGATCCTGCAGCTGCTATTTCGGCATAGCACTAGACTCCTAATTAGTCCAGGCTCAACAGATGCACTGCGCTACAAGTACTGTGGCACCGAAGTCAGTTCTCGTGCCACCAGTATAAAAGAACATGTAGCAAGCAAGTAACACATTAAAATTTTTAAAAGAATGTGAGATTAGGGATAAACAGGTCATATCTTCAGCCTTTAACAGGGCATTAAGGCAAGAGAGAACCCGACAACTGTGTTAACAAATTTGTGCGTGCTGTTTGTTTTGCTGGGCAACCAGTTTCTTGTGGAGAAACCAACTGGTGACTTTGTGCGGCAATACTGTCCAGCAGCAAAAACTCTTCCTAATGCAGACAACCTCACTCATAAGTATCTCAGAGAAAATGACAAAGCTCTAGTATCTAAAACGATTGAAAAAATTAATGAAAATGTGGTGTCTAGTTTGATTTTTGATGAATCCCCTGATATGCTGGACCACCCAATTCTCAGCCTTTTGTTTTCATTTTTTTATTTCAAAGCCAAAACACCTGCATTGTTTTGAGCAGATGTGACATTCATCCCATTTACTGACACCCCAAGCATCCATGCAGCAGTAAATGCAATGTTAGAGACATGAATGCCATATGCCCCTGGTGGCTAGAGGGTATGGTGAGCTCCGGCAGGCAGCACTGTCAGTGGTGGGAGTGTGGCAGCGGTAAGTGTGGAGCTGCCACAGGCAGCCATAGCACTGTCAGGGAGGAGAGTGGCAAGCGCTGACCAGTGGTTGGCAACCACCCACAGATGCCACCAGCAGTGTCAGCAGTGGCCAGTAGCAATTGCGGACCGCCATTAGATGCCACCGCCAGAGTCGGCTGCAGGGGTGGCAAGCGGTGACCACCAGCAGGCACCGCCAGCACTGTCAGCAGTGCCTTTTCACAGGGGGTACACCCCCTACACATCACCAATGGTTAGACACGTACCAAGTGACTTAGGGAAATGTGGCCAACACTAACATGGATTCTGCCTCCTATATGCCTAAGTTTTCACGGGAGATAAAACTCAATCACTATTACAAATTACTTGTCCCACTCACTTAATTCATGTTGCATCAGCCATAGCTGCTGAAGAAACGAGAGGCATGGAATCTTTTGTTGTTGGACTTGGGGCTGTTTTCAAGCATGTAAACAAGCTGAAGGCTTTGTTTTATAAAGTGCGAGACGACTGCAAATTTGACTGCTGATTACTGACTCCTATTGTGCTGTTTCAGCGGATGAGTTTCTACCTGGCTGCATGTCGTGTAAATAAGGCATGGACTGTGCTAATGCATATTTTAGATCACCCTGATTTATTCGGCACTAAAGCAGAAACTCTGAAGAGTCAGGCAAATAATCTCAGTGACCACCAGATTCTGTGCACCAAGGTCTTGTTCGTTGTTGAGAACTTGGATTCGCTGCCTGAAATGCAAAAAGCAATAGAGTTCTCCCCTGCTCCTGTCAACACATTTTCTAATACAGATGTTCACCACATACCGACAACCAAAATATCATCTGAATTGAACACAAAAGCTGCAACAGAAACATATGGTAAGAAAACACAATTATTTCTTAAACTCCTTCTGACTGTGGAAGATGAAAGAACTAAAAAAGCTTTCAAAAACTTCAACACTATTCTCTGCGAAAAATGAGATGCAACACGTAATTTGAACCACAAAGTGTTCGGCACCAAAGATTCTTTTTGAAATGTCATCCAGGTGTTGAACCCCTACCTCAAGGTGAATTTTGCAGCAGACTAGGACCGCTATGCCAGAGTGTTTTAACCATTTGCCACCAAAGATGAAATTTTGCATCTTAAAAGTGAATACAGTACCTACATGAACACACCTATCCCTGATAACGTGGACCTGGATGTGCTGGCTTTTTGGAATACCCACCAAGACACACTTCCCAATTTTAGTAAAGTTCCATGATGAGCTTTGAGTGTACCCCCTGGATCAGTGGATGCAGAACACTTATTTTCAAAACTGGACTACATCCAAGAGAGCAAGGATACATCAACATGAGCAAGGATACACTTAAGAAAACCATATGCAAACCAGGATTTCTGGAAAAATTATTAATTTTGATGGGACGCAAAAAATACATTTGTATATATAAAGCTTAGCCTAATCTTACTGCTTACTCTTTTTCTAATAATTCAAAATTGGTTTATGAAAAGTTTTTTGTGTAAAAACTCAGGTTAAGAAAAAGAAATATTGTTGTACAAAGGATGGACTTTATTTTTTTAATCCTTGTTCATGGGAACAAGGCATAGGGAGTTATGACAGTTATGACACCACTTGATGCTACTTCTGGTGAGCACAACTATTTCTTGCTGTAATACAAATGTAGAAACCGTTTAAACACATGTATGAATTATCAGCATACTAAAAAGTATACAGGTTTCCTTTGATTTATGCAGGTTCTGTATGGGCCATTTGTGCCAGTTAACAGATTTGAACTGAACGACGATGTAAATCAATAAAAACTGAATGATTTAAAAAAAAATAAATCAGGGAATTGATCAGTGGGGGGAAAAAAAAAAAATCAGTAAAAACTGAGACTGCGGAACACTATGAATTCATCAGTGAGGAAGAGGGAAGGAAAGAGTGAACAGCAACAGCATTCACTCCCTGTGCTTTGGAGTTGCACGCAAGCAGGTGCTCTGACCAGACCCTGTGCTAATCAGCTGGGGAGTTTGGAGCTCACTGTGCATGTGTGGCACAGCCAAAGGGAGCAGGGAAGGTCTGCTCCCAGATCTGCTACTGTTTGTCTGTCCTTGATTCCCAGCACCAATGCTGACTCCCAGTGGTTTGAGCACACCTTTCCCCACAACTCCAAACCTGCGGACAGTCCAGTATGCTGTTTTTCTCTTCAGTGACATGTGACAGTCAAAATAAGTCATACAAATTTTACAAGGGCTCCACACATTTGTCACTTTAGACAGCACAAGAGATATCCAACGCCAGATAAAAGAATCCATGCTTAGGTGCATTTGGAGCTTATCAGTTTATGAATGGGATCATATGGTGCGGTTGCCTGAGATCCAAGGGGACTGAACCCATTTCTCTGTTCCCATTTTCTTCACCATTCAGGAACCTTCTTTGGGCTTAGGTCAGAGTCCCCCAAGGGGGTTTGGATCTCTCCTCCAAATTTCTCCTTCTCTTTTCCCTCTGCCATCTGTCTCCTTCTGTATTTCTAAACTGGCTAACATCACCAACTCCTGAGGAATTCCTGATTCAAAGCCAGCTGCACATTTCTATTGAGAAGTCTGTGAAAATGCAGCTTCCACATTCCTTCTGTGCAATGCCCAATTTCTCCCCGTCTTTGACACGCATACGAATACGTTTACTTTTCATACAGATCACTTTGTGTTCCCCAGGGCATGATTTCAGCTCCAACTCATTAGTGCCGAAACATAAAAGAAACAACAGCACATAAAACAATAAGCCTTTGCAAAAAGTAGGAGACAACAGCTGACTATTAAGGATGCCCCATTATTTCTTGGCACAGCCTCCAGTGTTTTCAGAGCCGCATTTCTGAAGGGCCTCCCTTGACTGAGGCTGCACATTTGCACATGCGAAGGGTGGTTCCAGATGCACGTAAAATATCCATAAATGTACTTTTAACGATGTCATGATTTCTTCACAGTCCTCATCACCCCTTACTGGAGATTTTTTTCTTCCTAACTCAGAGATCTCGTCTATGATGGAAAATATTCATGAGGATAACTATACCAGCAGACTCCATGCAGCTTATACCTGAGTGAAAAGGCTAGACTGGCAAAAGCCTTTTTTTGTGCTCCTATACCTGCGTCTACGTGCACACAGACACGCTACTTCAAAAAAAAAAAAAGCCCCTGAAATCACCCCAAGGTAGCTTTGCCCACTTGGTTTGGAGCCAGGCAGAGCAGGACCTTTGCCCACTGTATGAAATGGTTGAGGATCTAATTTTACTTGCCAGTTGCACCAACCCAGCTTAAAGAATCAGCTGGCACCGCCTACACAGGGCTATCCACCCCCCGGGGGTCTGGACTCACTCTGCTAAGGCACTAATACTGTCGTTGCTAGTCCTCCAAAGCGGCACGGATCTAACGACTGCCCTACCGGGCCCCTGAGGGGCGGGAGGCTACAGCCACTCCCCAAATCGCTGACAGCCGCCCCACAGCCGTCCCCGGGCAGCGCCTGCCCCGCACCCACCGCGCTCTGCAGGTGCCCACGGAGCAGGAACCAGCGAGCCCCGGGCTATTACTCCTCCCCATATAAAAGTGGAGGCGCAGCACTCTGGACATTACGGTACCCAATCACGAGAGCCTCGGGGCGGCCAGTCAGCGCGCAGACTACCGTTGGCGTGCTGGGCCCCAGCTCCAATGGGCGCCAGAAGTGGGCGGGCCGAGAGGGGGGCGAAAGGTGAGAGGAAGTGTGGTCGTTGGATGTCATTTCCGCTTCTTCTGTCCAAGCCTCCGGCAGGCTCACGTGGAGCTCGGGAGCAATTTTTTGTTTGTTGGGAGCCGTCGTCGCTGCCGCGCCGCGTTGCAATGGTTGGGCCGGGGCCGGGGCCGGGGCCGGGGCTGGGGCTGGGGCCGGGGCCGGGGCCGGGGCCGGGGCCGGGCCGGGGGGGCAGGGGCAGCGGTAGCGAGCCCGCGCTGACCGTTGCTGCCGCCCGCAGAGCCTGCCGCTGAACCCCAAGCCTTTCCTGAACGGGCTGACAGGGAAGCCCGTGATGGTGAAGTTGAAGTGGGGCATGGAGTACAAGGGCTACCTCGTCTCTGTCGATGGCTACATGAACATGCAGGTCAGGCCGGGCCTCGTGGCTGCATGGGCTAAGGGGAGGAGGGGAACTGAGTGGTTCTAACGTGTGTGTCCATGTGTCCCCAGCTGGCAAACACGGAGGAGTACATTGACGGCGCCTTGTCGGGCCACCTGGGCGAGGTCCTCATCAGGTAACGCCGTGGGTGGTGGTGTTGCCAGGTGTCCTGCTCAGGAGGGGGGTTACAGCCCAGAGGGGCCCAGCCTGTGGAGACATGGCCCCAGCCCTGGCCCATTGGCCACCCAGAGTGGAGGTGATGCACACAGGTGCCAGCCTTGGTCAGGCTGTTGCAGCCAAGGGTGGGCAGGGCTGGGGCCGCGCCGCACATCCACATTGGGAGCTGCTCTGTTTGCTCCCCTCACCCCCAGTATCTGGATCTGAGCTGCTTCAGCCTGGTGCCCTGCAGGTGTCTGGTTTGTGGCTGGCTGCTCTCCTCCCCTGCACATGTACACACATGTGTCTAGGGCATTTTTACATGTGCTGTGGGATGTAGTGCAGACACTTTAATTACTGAGCTATCTTAATTAAAAGCACCAGCATGTTGCACAGCAACCTTCACGGAAAAAATGGTAGCAGGGCACTTTGAACTAAAACTCATCCAACGTGACTTATTTCAAAGCACTCCGCTGCCACATTTTCAGCATGGGGTCACTTGATTACATGTAACACGGGAGGCTACCAAAGCACTTCAATTTCTGTCCTCCAGCAGACTTGATTAATCAAGTTTGCTGACGCAAGGCTCCATGCATGTGTATAGGAGCCACTGCACCACTCATCCAGAGCTACCTCTCTCCCCTTTTCCCATGTGTCTAGGTCAGGGCTGCTCTGCTGCTCCCTGGGTGGGCAGATCAGTCAGGCTATGCAACCCCTCACAGCTAGACTGGGCCCATTGGAGGGATCTGGCATTGCCTATCCAGCCTGCCTGATGAAAATGTTGTGCCTGGCTATTAGAGGATGAGAGGATCATAGAGCTGGGAGGGACCTTGCTAGAGTTGATGCCCTGGCCCCTTGCTCAAAGCAGAGCCCCCTGCTCAGTGCTCCCTCCAAGCCCCAACCCTGGCCTGTGCCTGTGGGGGCTGGCTTGTGGCTCCTCCTGCTAGAAAACAGGGGAGGCTCAATGCCCACTTTGCAGACCTTGTTCACAGGAGAGGCACAGCACAAGTTTTTGTGAGCAGCAAGCTGCTGAATTGGCCACATCTCTGCTTTGAGTTGGTCTGTAAGGGGCAGATCTGCCCTGTCCCCTGCCTGATTTTAGGGTAAGGAGCTCTGCTTCTGTAGCTGATAGCCCTAGCACTAAAGATCATAACAGCCCTTCTAGTGCTGTTTCTTAAGATAAAAAGGGGTATTGAGCTACGCACACACCCACATGGCTTGTGGTGTCCTTATGTATAATCAAGTGGTTTGGCTTTCGTGCTAATTGGACACCAGTGCTAATACCTAAATTGCAGGTTGTGCTGTATGTATACTAAGGTCCTGGTCCCTGGGGCATTCCTGCTTGACCTCGGCATAACAGTTCACAAAACCGTGGGCCTAAAAATGAACTGTGGTACCCTGGGGTACCTTGAGATCCTTTTAAGGGTGTCATAGTATTAGTACTTCTAGGTGTGCAAAAATAATTCACAACATAAATGCAGAGATTTCAGGTTTTTAGCACTATGGATTCCTTTCTGACATGTGGCCTTTCAGACTTCTTTATAACCATAGTTTTCCCTCCTTTTTCTGACTAAAAGCTGGCATCTTCCAACAGGTACCTTGAGCCTAAAAAGGTTGACTGCCCTAATGTATAGGGAATCTTGTGTTTATGATAGAGTTACAAATTGGCTCTTTAAAGAAAATGAATGCAAAGCTTAAATCTGCTTCTAAGTGGTGGGTTCAGATCTGGTTTGGGATTGGCAACTTTGTGTGATACATGGAAAGAGCAACAGTAGATTTAATTTTAAGGAAATTTCTGGTTTTATTTCCAGATGCAATAATGTCCTATACATCAGAGGGGTTGAAGAAGAGGAAGAAGATGGAGAAATGCGAGAATAGACGTTTGTATAGATGGAAATAAAGATCAGGTTTTTTTTACAACTCGTGTTAAGGAATCTTAAGTTCTATTACTTAGTGCTTCTAATATGAAATTCTTGCCAGTTATTAGGACACTTTAAACAATAAGAAGATTGCTGGTGAAAATATTTGTTTGAAATCAAGAGGCACATTCAGACAAGCACACGTGTGCTTCCCAGGGGACAAACAGCAATGGCACAATATGTGCTGCTTCTACTTGTTCCTGGGGAGTGCCCCTGCACATGAGCTCTGGTGCATGGCAAGTTGCTGCAGGTGAGGTAGGGGAGGATGAGTGGTCTGGAGGTGCCCAAGAAGAACGGAGTGCTGGTCTATGTAACTAATTGCTTATGCTTTCATCTTGCTTAGTAATACTTAAATGTATTGTTCTTGGGGGTGGAGGAGCTCTTGCATTTTAAGTGATTTCCCAGTCTTCATTTCTTTTTCAAACGATTGCTGTGAGCCTTTGTGGAATGGCTTTATGGAACAACAGGTGTGAGATGTGTTAGCTCTAATGCAGTCACAATATTGCACAGGTCAAAACATGCTGGTAACTAAATCAGTCTTTTTTTCCTGCCAATGGAGATACTATTTTAAAATGAATGGATGAATATAATAAAGAAGCTGCAGGAATAGCTTTTTTCCTTTCTCCTAATAGCATGAGAACAAGCAGCAGAGAAGAAACTGTTTTTGATGTTTGTTATGCAGCAGGCATTTTTTCATAATTTGATAGCTGTTAAGGGCTAGAAGGGATCTTGCAGATCATTGGGTTCAGCTGCTTTGCACAGGGGTCAGATAACCACAGCAAGATGGGCATTTCAGGAGTCAAGCTGCTGATCTTTGTAAATATTACTTATGACAAGCTTCTGGAACTCTTAGCTAAGAAAGTCGCAGGCATTTTACTCATTCCCGAGAGAACCACTGCAATAGAGAGGGTCCACAGTGCTTGTTAGGGTCATATTTTTCCCATTAGTTTAAGAGACTTTGCTACCTCTCACCTACACTTATCTATAACAATTCATTTTCTGCAAATGTGTCCCTGCTTTTTGTCCCCTGACATTCTCCTTTCAAGTGTGAAAACTGGATCTTTATATTTAGGGAGATATTTAAAAAAGAAATACTAAATGCAAGCATTTGGCTTTCCAAAAACTTCGAGGAAAAAATGTAGTGAAATCTATTTAACTATAGTTTCCCTTTTTTTTTTTTAAACTTCAGAGGAATCAACATCATCAGTGACTTGGATGAGGGGGTAAAAAGCACCCTATTCAGATTTGCTGATGACACTAAGATGTGGGGTGAAGTGGGCACACTAAGAGGGAAGTATAGGCTGCAATTGGACATTGACAGGTTACAGGGATGGGCAGATGAGTACAGGATGGGTTTCAACACTGATGCGTGCAAGGTACTGCACCTGGGGAGGAAGAACTAGCAGCAGCCCTACACGCTGGGGAACTCCCTTCTCATCAGGGCAGAGGCAGAAAAGGATCTCGGAGTCATTATTCAAGCCAAAAGGAACATGGATTGACAGTGTGGGGACGCAGTCAGGAAGGCTAACTGTACCTTGTCATGCATCCACAGATGCATCTCAAGCAGGTCCAAGGAGGTGATCCTCCCCCTCTATCCGATGCTGGTCAGGCCGCAGTTGGAGTACTGCATCCAGTTCTGGGCACTGCACTTCAGGGGGGACATGGACAGCATTGAGAGGGTTCAGAGGAAGGCCACCCGCATGATCGGGGGAAGCAAGGCAGGTCCTATGAGGAGAGGCTATGGGACCTGAACCTGTTCAGCCTCTACAAGAGAAGGCTGAGGGGGGATCTAGTGGCCATTTACAAACTAGTCAGGGGGGACCAGCAGGCATTGGGGGAGTCCCTGTTCCCCAAGCACTACCAGGAGTAACAAGGAATAATGGTAACAAGCTGGCAGAGGGTAGATTCAGACTAGACATCAGGAGGTGCTACTTCACAGGGCGGCTAGGATCTGGAACCAACTTCCAAGAGAAGTGTTGCTCCTATCCTGGGGGTCTTTAAGAGGAGGCTAGATGAACACCTTGCTGGGGTCATTTGACACCAGTGCTCTTTCCTGCCATGGCAGGGGGTTGGACTTGATGATCTGTCAAGGTCCCTTCTGACCCTATAAACTATGAAACTGAAACCAGGATTTCATCAACTGCCTAAGTTTCAGTCTATTCTTGTTTATGCAGGTCAAGCCTTCCATTGATCACATACTCATTTCTGTATCCCCCATCCAGCTTTACATGTGGCACAGAAAAGTGACAAGTGGCAGTCACCTACAAGCACAGTTGAATTCAATGATAAAGAGTTTTCATTACGGAGAAAACGGAGTGTGGTATCTTGCACTCTTTGACCTTCTGAGTAACCTACCAGGGAAAGGGACAAAAATCTAGATAACAGCAAACCAAAAAGTCATGGATGCTTAGCAGAGGCATAATGGGGCACTTATGGGGCACCCAAGGCTGAACAATGCCAACTGCAGCAGCAGTCAGCCCCTATGCCTATTTTTGTGCTCCCCAACAAAGGCAGTGTCTGGGGCTGTTGCCTTAGTTGCCCTCCCTTACCTATGCTACTGAAGCTGGCTACACTGCAGTTGTGCATTGATATTCAGTACAGTTTTGCTGGAGAGAAAGAGAAGTCAGAAGGGGAAAGAAAATTGTAAGACAAAACAGAAAGGTGAGACTGAGTGGGGGTGGGAAATAGTTTCCATAGAGTGCTAGCTGTCAGCACTAATAATGGAATGACTAGGATCGTATGTTCTGTGTCTTGGACAGATTAGCCCCAATCCTATTGTCAGACCTCACATAAAGTCCTATAGGCAAAGTACTCTTTTTTTACTGTCAGTTTTCCAGGACCAGAATCATTATGAGGCAATGAGAATAGAAAGGCTAAAATGCACATTGAAGGACAGGAATGGTAAAGTATGAAAGGGGAGAAATGGTTTATCAAATGCTATGGAGGGACTTGCAGAAAAGGAAGAATGAAAGATGGAGCAAGCATTTCTCTTTGGTACAGGCTAAATGTTATGTTTATTCCACAATCCTGGCTGAAAAGATCACAGCTCTGCAAGTCGAGAAGAAAAATAACAGCTTTGACGTAATTCTTCTACACACTGTGATGACTATTCCTTCCCTACTCATTCTTGTTTATTTCATAAGTTAAAATGTGAGGAAGGCCAGGACCAGAACGCTCTCCAGCTTGAGGAGCTCTGCTCTTGAAACCTTCAGACTGTGGTCACCATCACACACAAATTATTCTAGACTGTGCTTTCGATCAGACAATCGGCAAAAGGAGGCATTCTTAAAATCCCAACCACAGCCTGCACTACAAGGTTTACAGGTGTAGCTGTGTCAGCTAAGGGGTAGGAAAATTTAATATATCCAAGCTAACGTAACTACCAGCAAAGCCATGAGGGCTTCTGTCACCTTTGCTTATGCTGTTAGGAGAAGCAGTATAACTGTGCCAGTGGGGAAAAAAAAAACCTTTTCTTCATTGGTATGCATTGTGTCTTCACTAGGCACTATGGTGAAATAATTACAGCAGCATAAGCTTTGTAATACTCATGAACCCTAATTAATTTTTTCATTTTCCCTCAGTCCCCCCCCGTTTCCAATTCTTGCAATGGGGAGATGCTGCCAGATGCTGCAAATGGACTTACAGAGAGCAGGGGTATGAAATAGAAATAAATAAGGTTGGAATGTTACCCATTTTTCTTTTAGTTGCTTTCAAACTTAACTCTCATTCCTTTCATTCAGTACAGACTTGAATACTGGCCATGTGATATGCACAGGCCAAGGGCCAGGAAAGACCAAGGCAGGGTGAGCACCAGGAATGAGTTTTCTGCTTCCTCAAAAGCCTGCAAGGAAAATGTTGCATTGACCTCTACAACAGGGGCAAACAGTGGTGTTCAGGATTATGGCTCACACCTTACATACATACATACTTATACTGTCTTGGCTAACAAGCAAAAATGAAGTAAAACACTCCTTTGCAGAATGCTCCTGTTCTTGGCAGGTATCATCAATGCAGGGAAACATTGGGGTAAGGTATGTTCTCCACCCTCATAATAACTTTGTTTCTGAACCAGGATCCATCAACCCATTTTGGGTCTGGTTCTACAGTGGACTTGGACTCAACTTTCAGACTTAGTCATCTCCAAACCGCCTTTCATTAACTCAGGCTCCCACACCCATCCTACATATACTGGTAATTCTAGTCAAACACACATCTTTATGTTTGGCAAGCTGAATCCTATATTTGTTTAACTCCAGCACCAGGCAAATGGGGCACAATGAGTGTCTGATATGCCACCATTCCAGCTTTTCTGTCTCTCTGTGTGTGCATTTGTATTTTCAAAATGCATGCATGATTATGTTTCAGTTAGATGCTCTCTCAGATAATGCAATGCTCCATTACTGAAATCTACTATGATCCTGTATATGTCGCATTTAACAAACAGATGTTAGAACAAGAACAGCAGCTTTTCAGGAGAAATTCTTGCCACCAAAACAAATTTAAAACCCAGAACTTTAATCCACTGAATACAATGAGAGTTTTGATCTTTACTTAGAAAGAAAATGGAACTTCACAGAAATCTCAATCTTTATTTCTAATTTGTCTGTACATTTCCAGTTTTAGGACTACAAAAAATAGGCACAAAAGTTTCCTTCAGGCAATATCATACTAGCATCCACAGAACCTTCACGAGTTTACATTTTGACAACTACAGGTGTCAAGCTGCACATGCAGTAACATTAACTGGAAGGATAATAGACTAATTAACCACCTAACTGATTGTTTACAGGCACTGTAGTACTTGGCTAAGTAATAATACTGATAATTTTGCACCAGAGGTTCTGAAAATCTGGTTTACATTGCATATAATATATAATATATGTATTTTTTAGATTAACTCAACTTTTTTAAGAGTGAATATTGCAGAGCTACACAGAAACAGAATTTTTTTAAGTACTTATACATTCTCATCTGGTTTAGTGTACCATCTTGAAGAGTGCTATTTTATCAGCGTATCTGCAGCTCTCCAGGAATTGTAGCAGAGCTGAAGAACAGTTTTTCCACAATGATATATTTTCATACTCTGTGATCCTACAGGGATACAAGGATTACACCAGAGATGATGAAATGCTCTGCACATTTAAGATTGTTGACCTATTGATTAGGTCTCACGAAAGCATCTGAGTATTTAATCTTAACAATTAGTTTCAAAAGCAGCATCAGGTGAGCTTTAGCAAGTTCCAGGCCAGAACCTGGCTCTAGTTCAATGTAGAGCGGGTGGCTTCGGTGGCCTGTCAAGCGGTCTTTCCTTGCACCCTTACTAGGGCCAGGCAGCTAAAAGCTGTGTCTGCACTAACATTGCTTTTCCCAGGCTCTCAGCTTTCCACTCTACAGCCAGTGAGCAATGAGCTGGGGGAATTGGTGACTATGCAGATGCAAAGCAAAGTCCTTTGGCTCTGCAGGATGGATCCTGCTCTTGGGCTATGCATTGCTGATGTTAAAGGGCCTGGAGCCTGTGTTCTAACTCCAGTTGAGCCACCAATTTGTTCTGTATTTGTTGCCTACTGTCACAACATCACTTATTCCGGGAGCCCAGACACAGTGCCTGCATCCCAGTTCCTTTCTATGTGTTTTTTAATTGAGACCTTGTAAGAAGAAGGTAAAGTTACCAAACAAATGCGTAGTGCCTGTACAGGAGGGTGTAGTGCAATTCAGTTGGTTGTAAAATTAGTTTCACAAACATAACACTTTCTGCAGCATGTGTTCAGTTACAAGCAATGCACTAAAATTCACTGCAGATACTAATATTGAGAATCACCACTGTACAATATGACAAGAACCTGTTTGTTACGAGTAGGAACAGTTATTTCTTAGAAGAAAGAGGAATTCCACAAAATAAGAAAGGTAACTGTTTAAAAGTGAACTGTACCATCTTTTATCTATATGAAAATGTTTCTCTAGAAAGTGAAATTCATCCCAGAGTAGCTTCCCTGTATCTAATGGAACTGAATTATGAACAAAATTTGACCCCATTTATTGTGATATAGCATTTTCAAAACAGCAAGATGCATTTAGTTTCCAACTCTTGAGCACTGTTGCGAAGTCATCTTTGTCCCTTGCTTTCAGAAATGCAAGTTTTCTTACGTGGAAACAGAATGAGAACTGTCCTTAGCATTTAGTGTTCAAGGCTGTAATCAAATCTCACAACGGTCATTTCATTTGTGAAATCCACAGTTTTCATAGTACGAACTGTCCAATCAGGTTTGCCAGTCCTACGATGATTATAAAGATGTGAGTGACTAGTATTGGCCATGCCAACTTCCCCACAACATGCAGTGAGATCATGGAGATGAGGGATAGATACACAAATACAAAGGCAAGAAGAGAAATAATGATTTTTTGTTGGTTATGGATAACTACCTCACTTAATCTGGTAGATATTTGGTGGGTTTCTCACTGTAGCTGTGTTGGCCTTTGGTAAATTCTCTTTTAATAGAATATAGTAAATTAAATTAGGCAGGCAAGGTTCTTTGAGTAGATGTGATGATACCTTTTATTAGAACAACTGAGTAGTTGGAAAAAAGTTTCAAGCACAGGGAGTCTCTGCTGGTCTGAGACTCCAAGGAATGAAACTAAAAGTGTGGCAGGATGTCACTGAGAATGTAGATGCAGTAAAAACTGCGCTATCTGGCACTTTAACCAGCGTGCTTGTGAAGGAGTGACAGAGACCAAACAGAAGCCTCAAGGTGTCTCACATGCTGGGCAGGGGAGGTCAGGAGAAGAAAAGCAGCTTGCACCAACAGATGGAGGGAATGCAAACAAAAAGCATTTGCAGCATGGAGGGCCAGCACAGCTGCAGCTGGAGAGCACAGGTGAAAAGCTTCCAGTTTGATAAAGGGTATAACATGTCACACTGCGAAGGGAAGAGTACACTACACTTCCAGAGCAGCATCTCACTCAGGTTTGGGGGAAGAAGGATGATATTTCTGGCCCTGGAGAAGGGCAGAGCTCGGTCAGTTCCCTACAGGCCACAGGGAAAGAAGAGCGGTGAACATGGATACGTAGGCACCAGCGGATTGGCAACAGACCTTTACCCTCACTAGCTTTTCCATTTGGACCTGTTGCCCCTGCAATATCCTGATCATGAGGATAAGGGCCCAAGAGGCAGAAGCCAGGATAATGATATTGTCACAGCAGCAGGAGCTGAGTGAGAAGCTAGAGACCTGACCTATAGCTATTCACACCGGAGTGGAGGGGACTAGGCTATCAAAAATGCCTCTACATCATCAGATGCAGCTCTCAAAGCCTTCCAAGAATGACAGCAATAGCAGCAGGATGGGACAGAAAGGAGTGGGCAATACAGTTAGGCCCCTTATTGACAGGGCCAGCACAGGTGGCATACAAGACCCTATCATGGGAAGAGGCCAGGTGTTATGGAAAAGTGAAAGAGGCCATATTAAACAGGCTTGAAATTTCACCTGAAACATACCAACAGAAATTTAGGGCAAGGAAAAAAATGGGAGAGTTGCAGCCCCAGGGTAGTAGCTCAAATCCTAAAGTATGTGGCCACCTGGTGGATAGATACAGCCCAACAGTAAAAAGGCAGAAGAGGTGGTGGACTTAGTAGTGCTAGAGCAGTTCGGGGTTCTCTCTTTATCACAAAGGGGAACTCACCTGGGGTCAGAGAGCAGAGCTGGTGCAAGACCGCGCTGAGACGAGGCAGCAGTGGGCGTGCAGCTGTGGCAAGGGAAAATGCCACAGCAGAAGAAAAAAAAAAAAACATTAAAAGAACAGCCGAGCCAGGGGAGAGCCAGGATCAGCTCCCATGCTGGTGTGGTCATGTTTTATTGCCATGTGCCAGCACCAATTAGCCAGCCGGACAAATGACAGAACCAGAGATAAAAATGCCAACAAGCAGGAAGCCAGAGGGACCAGAAGTGGGTTCCCCTGCAGGCACTCAGCATCTCAGGGTAGAGTTGTGCCCCACAGAAACCAAATGAAGGCAGCCCCAAGAGGGGTCTGAGAGAGGGAACATGAGCCCAGGAAGATTCAATTACCAGTGACAGAGCCATGGATTACAGACATGTTCCAGGCTGACTGGGCTGTCTCAGAGCGCAGAACCGCCACCGTGGTGGCAGCACAGAGTGTGGAGCTGCCGTTGGGGTGGCAGCAGCGGCCTGGATTGCGGAGCCACCATGGAAGAGCACGGGGGTGGGGATGGCAAGGGCCCAGAGCACAAAGCTGCTGCTGCGACCCGGAGTGCAGAGCCACCACAGCAGAGCACATGGCGGGGACGCAGAGGCAGCCTGGAGTGTGGAGCCACTACCACGGAGCATGAGGGCGGCGGCCCGGAGTGCAGAGCCGCCGCCGCAGAGCGCGGGGGGGCGGCGGCAGCCTAGAGTGCGGAGCCGCCGCTGCCACAGAGCGCAGGGGGGGTGGCAGCAGTGGCCCCCGAGAGCAGAGCTGCTGCCACCGCGGAGCACAGGGGGGTTGGCAGGAGCCCGGAGTACAGAGCCACCGCTGCGAAGCACAGGGGGAGGCAGCGGTCCAAAGTGTGAAGCCGCTGCAGAGCATGGGGGGAGGCGGCAGCGGCAGCTGGGAGTGTGGAGCTGCCGCTGCCATGGAGCGTGGGGGGGTTGGCAGTGGCTCGGAGTACAGAGCCACCACCGCGGAGCACGAGGGGGTGCAGCGGCCCAGAGTGCAGAGCCACCACCTGGAGTGCAGGGGGAGGCGGCAGTGGCCTGCAGTGCAGAGCCACCACCGCGGAGCGTTGGGTGGCGGCGGCCTGGAGTGTGGAGCCGCTGCCACGGAGCACGGTAGGCTGGATCAGAAGTCTCTGTATACTTGGGGAACATAAATGACGCTCTGTGAGGTGGCCCAGAGTGCAGAGCCACCGCTGCAGAACGTGAGGCGGTGGTAGCGGACTAGAGTGCAGAGCCACCACCACGGAGCATGGGGGAGGCAGTGGCGGTGGGCTAGAGTGTGGAGCCACCACCACGGAGTGCAGGGGCAGTGGCGGCAGCAGCCCAGAGTGTGGAGCTGCCGGAGTGGAACGCGGGGGGTGGGCAGCAGCCTGGAGTGCAGAGCCGCCACTGGAGTGCCGGGGGGGCAGCGGAGGTCCGGAGTATGGAGCCGCCGCGGAGTGCAGGGGGGAGGGGCAGCAGCCAGGAGTGCAAAGTCACTGCCACAGAGCGCGGGGGTCACGGAAGCCTGGAATATGGAGCCATTGCGGAGCGCACGTGTGGCGGCCCAGAGCCGTCGCCACAAAGCGTGGGGGAATCAGTAGCAGCCCGGAGTGCAGAGCCACCATCATGAAGCGCCGGGGCAGTGGAAGCCTGGTGTGCAGAGCTGCTGACTCCACGGAGCGCAATGGTGGGGTGGGGCAGAAGCGGTGGCCCTGAGTGCTGTGGGGGGGCAGTGGCGGTGGCCCAGAGTGTGGAGCCACCGCCACTGTGGAGCACGGGGGGGGGTGGCAGCAGCCCAGTCTGGAGCTGCTGCCTCAGAGCATGGAGGTGGGGGGCAGCCCAAAGTGTGGAGCCACCCCCACAGAGTCTGGGGTGGTGGCAGTGGCCCAGAGTGCAGAGCCGCCACCATGGAGCGCAGGGCTGCAGCGGCAGCCTAGAGTGCAGAGCCACCACTGCGGGCCGCAGGGCTGCAGCAGCAGCCTAGAGCATGGAGCCACCACTGCGGAGCATGGGGGAGGCAGTGGCGGTAGGCCAGAGTGTGGAGCCACCACCATGGAGTGCAGGGGCAGTGGCGGTGGCAGCCCAGAGTGTGGAGCTGCTGGAGTGGAACGTAGGGGGGAGGGGGCGGCAGCTTGGAGTGCAGAGCCGAGGATCGCGGGGCAGCAGCTCAGAGCGCGGAGCCGCCGCCGCGGAGCATGGGGTGGCTGCGGTGGCCCAGGGTACAGAGCCGCCTCCGCGGAGTGGTGGTGGCAGCCCAGAGCGCAGACCTGTCATGGAGTGTGGGGCAGCGGTGGCAGCCCAGTGTGTGGAGCCGCCACCATGGAGTGCAGGGCAGCAGCAGCCCAAAGGGCAGAGCTGCTGCCGTGGCCATGGAGCAACAAGGGTGAAGGAAGAGAGGATTACAAGCTGCCAGCTGCAATACTGGTACGGCAAACTGCCGTTTTATCACGTGGGTGGGAGCATGGCAAATGCCATCATTCATGTTCCCTAAGCATACAAAGACTTCTGACCGAGCCTACTGAGGCATTTTACCAGCAGAGCTTGATCCCACACCAGCAGTCAGGGATGGCAGCAGGACTCACTACAACATGTTGTACCCTTTATCAAATCAGAAGCTTTTCACCTGTACTCTCTTTACCTTTTTCTTTTTACTCCCATTGAGCGCAGACATGAGAAGCAGGTCCAAATCTGCCCATTGAGTGATCCAGGCAGCTCACTCACAACCAGCATTCCAGTCAATGGGGCAAAACCCGCAGTGCCCGCCACGGCATTCTATCACTGTAAAGTCTCCCTTTTCTTTCCCCTGCCTTCTTCCTTCTCCCTTCTCTGCTTTACCTTTTGTCTTTCTGATTTCGTCCTATTTACATTCTCATTGACATCCTGACACATTTTTAGCTTCTCTCATTTCTTGGAGTCTCAGGGCAGCAGACTCCCTACACCTGAAAAAGGGTGATTGAGCCCAAAGGCTTGCTGAGAACTTTTTTCCAACTACTCAGGTGGTCTAATAAAAGATGTCCTATCTACTCAAAGAACCTTACCTGCCTAATTGAATTTGGTAAATTCTCCATGAATAGAATACAGTAAAGGCTATGAATTGGTTATAGTTTAGGTAAAGTGAGTAAAAAGATACCCCTGCAATAGTATATCTAACCACAATCTCCAAACTTAAATGAAAAACCATGCATCTTCTTGAGTTTTTGTGATAATCTTTGGAAGGCCTGCATCTTTTTTAAGGTCTGGAGGCTTTGACCAATATACCAGTGGTCTTCCCACCTGAAACATAAGAAAAGATGAAGATACTGAACACAAAAAAGGTGCAGAACTGTGTAAAGACTTGTCTAAGTTAAATTCATCCTCTCCATCCCTTTAATAGGATTTATAGAGATGCATTAAACGCTGCATGAACATCACAACAGCTGCTGCCCTTTTAAACCCACGCACTCCGCCAAAACTGCTTCAACTCTACATCTCTACAGTATTATGCTTATCCTTGCCACACTTGATCGTTTCACAATCCTTATGCTTTAATACCGTGGAAGTAATCATTTGATTTCCTTTTCCACTGGGGGTCTCAACAGCTTTAAATGTATTTGCAGTGCCTTTTATCAGGTGTTTTTTATCTGACAGCAGTCTTACCCATCAGTTAATGAGAAAGTGAAGTGTCTAAGATCTGGCCTTCAGAGAGATATCATCTAGTCCCTGGAGCTGGCCCATGCAAGGCCAGTTCAGGATCACCCTTTCACCTAGGGGAAGGTCCTAGAAAAGATCATCAAAAAGAGCATTCTCAACAGACTGACCGATGGCAAAATCCTGAGGGATAGCCACCATGGGTTTATTGCAGGTATATCTTGCTCGACCAATCTTATTTCCTCTTACAACCAGGCGACCTATCACCTGGACAAGTGGGAAGAGATTGATGTCATATATCTTGACTTCAAATAAAATTAGCTGTGAATAAACAAATTCCACCAGTAGAACTATAGCGGCCTTACTTCCTTTATATGTGAATGGAGGGTTCATTAAACAGTTGTTCCATTTGTAATGTGACACTGTTTAACTGATAAAATGGAAATTAAATGCACTTCTATAGTTTTAGATAGTTATGTATCAATTGGATTATTCAAGCTGCGTGTTTGCATACACAGCGAGAAGAATTAGAGCTAGGAGATGAACTTCCAATTTCCTGCTTTTACATTAGGCCAGTGATTTACAAGAAGCAATGGTCTCAAGTTGCAGCAAGGGAAGTTTAGGTTAGATATTAGGAAAAATGTTCTCATGAGGGAGGTAGTAAAGCACTGAAACAGGTTACGTACAGTGGTTGCGGAATATCCATCCTTGGAGGTTTTTAAGACCCAGGTAGACAAAGCCTTGGGCGGGATGATGGAATTGGGGCTGGTCCTGGTTTGAGCAGGGGAAAAGATGACCTCCCAAGGTCCCTTCCTACCCTCATTTTCTGTGATTCTTGTCCAGGGTGCTATGGGGTGTTGGGATCCGTGGAAGGTTACTGAGAGGTCTGAGGAGATAAGTATGTAAACGTAGTAGATAAACAGAGGCTTAAGTTTGTCCCTGCCTGGATGATCCCATAACCCTACCGCCAGCCTTTCTGCCAGGAGGTAACCACTGTAATATATAAATTAGTTTTTAAAATTGGGTACCACTCAATCCACAGAAGTTATGGAGAGGTGCCTTGAATCCAAGAATACTTGAAAACCACTGCACTTAATGTAATCTCTTGTGGAAACTGAACGTCTGCACACATCATTCTATATGTAAACTCTGAACCAGTCTACTCAATTACGTAATAATGCTACAAGGAGTTGAAGTACAGGTAGTCCTTGACTTTACGTCGTTCGAGTTGCGACAAATGGCACTTATGACGTTTATAAATTGACACCCTGTCTCGATTTTTCCAATGTCAGTTTCGACTTTCTGACACCCATCTCCCTGACTCAAGACACTCGATCCAATATCACACCACGCCAGCAAACGAGTTTGCTGTGCCACCTATCTCCCTGCATTGATCCGCTGTGCCACCCATCTGTCTGACTTGAGATGCTCAGTTGCTGTTCCAATGCCATTTTTACACTGTGATTTTATGTGATCTTTTTATGTCAATACGATTGAAAATAGGGCCTTGGGCCTTGGTTCAGGAACCAATCCCCCATTTATAATGTTGTTCCTACGAGAAAAATCAGTTCCAAGTTAAGTTTCAACTTAAGACACGGTTTTCAGGAATCAACTGTGTCATAAGTCCAAGGACTGCCTGTAATCCTAGAATCCAGAAAATACTAAACAGATAATACTACATATTTGATATATTTCAGTCGTGTTCAAAGAATGTAGATAGTTCAAGCATCAGCCTATTAAACTGTGTAGTTCTATGAGATCTGTCTGGTAATGTCCTCTGAAAAGGATACTGAATTAGATTATACGCAGCCCAAGTAAATATCCTAGTTTCCCCATGAACACCTTAAAGTACAATTTTACTGGAACATCTTATTTGTCCCTATTCAAAATAAAGGCTATGTGTTTTCAGTTAGTCCCTTAATTGGCTACTTGCATACTGAAGTGCTTTACAATCATTTTGTAGTTAGGAGCCATGTGATCCCGAGGTCTATAAATTAGTGGTAATAACAGAAATACTGCAAGCCATTTTAGAGGCACAAACTGATATCACAGCACAGCTTCTTTGGCCAAGAGCTGTCCAAACACGGTAAGAAATTATCATCTTAAAACAACAAAAATAACTTGGTTTAGAGAGATCAGAGAGGTAACAAGTGAGAGGGAAGAAATAAGTTGTCCCTAGTTCTCAGAAGGGGAACAGTGAACTTACATGATACGCCTGATGTTATTTAGGAAGCATGTGGCAAAGCTGGGGAATGAGACCATAACTGCTGAGACTTCCATTGGTGTGACTCAACCTTAAAAGCTCATTCTTCTCTAGTGTGCTAGCTTAGTAAACAGTAGAGTTATAACACTAAGACGCAAAAAGGCTTTTTCCAAAGACGAAAGTTGCAAGAATGTAAGAAGGGAATCCTTTACAATTTAACTTTCACCAAATACATATATTTACCTTTAGAAGCATACCAGTGCAGAAGTTTTCCTAAGGAAGATTTCTCTCAAAATGAGAAAAATGCACCAACCTTTTTCTTGGGTTCTGCTATTGCTCTTTGCAGAGAACACTTCAGTCGTTCTTCCTGAATTTTCTTTGCTTCCTTTGCTTTTTCTTCACGCAACCTACAGAAGGGCAAAAAGATACTCTTTAGTAACTCAAAAAAAAAAAAAAAAAAGCCTTGCAACTTTAATACACACTTTTTTGTCTCTAATTTTGGAGGCAAATAAATACAGTGGTTTTAAAATGGAGAGCTGTCATCTTTGTGCAAGGAAGGTACTATCTTGAGTTGTTGGCAAACTGACTTAAAGAGAAGAGATTGGAAGGAAGTTGTAGATTCGAATTTTTATAGTTGAGGCTTACATAGTTTTAATATGGGAACAGTGCTGTTTCAGGTCTCACAGAGACAGGATCCATTCAGGAATTGGTGGAGACAGCTTAGTTCTGGCAAACTTGCAGGATGAAGGGAAAGAAAAGCTATCATGAGTGGGGCCTGGGGAAAGCTAGCAAATGATACATTATTTCCACGTCAGTCAGTCATTTTCTTTTTTTGCCTCTTTCTTTGCAGCAGTATTTTTAGTATCTATAGCCATACCATTTTGTACTATTCTCTCAAGCTAAAACTGTTCGGCCCTAGCAGCACTTAGATGGGTTGCCATAACCTATCGTAGAACGTGACTTTATAGCTCTGTGTGTGGCTCTTCTTCCCCTCCAAATTCTAAAAGGAGTTAATGTTACAATATGCTGGTAAGTAGGCCGCAGGAAGAGCTGCTTTTGGAAATAAAGCATTGCCACACCGGTGAGGACCTTACCAACTTTTTGCAAAAGAGAAATTAACCAGATGTGAATTTCCCCTAATTCCAATTTGTCTGATTAATCTGACACTGCAAGTAAATAACAGTAGTATCATACCCATGATGGTTAGTAATAGTAGTATCATAGACTATGTGAGAAGCAAGGTTTACATGGTAACATCTTCTGTTTCTTAGATCAACTATACTGTTGGGAGAGTTGTTACACCAGCTTTGGGACACAAAATACCCTTCAAGTCACTTCAGTGACCTTCTGGTGCTCAAAAGCTTTTCTAACATTTCTCTTAACTAAAAGCAAGGAAAGAAGAAAGAACCCCCTCTTATGGCTGAATTAGAGCACCTCTTTTAGGCTTACATTTTGGCACTGTATGCCTTCACCCCCTGCACTGTGCAGTCAGTAGACTATAAAACAAAACTCACCAAATGTACCGTGCAAGGAAAAAGCAAACAGGCTTCATAAAATTCTTTTTCTTCCCTTTTAACTAGTGCACAACAACAGTATGCTGCTGAATGTGTTTAGTGTTTTATTTAAGAAGTTCATGTGCTGATGAATCCCGTAAGAGGGCAGCACAGTACAACTATTTACCCTACTAGACTGTAGACTGCAGTTTAATACAAAAAGAAGAGAGTAAGTTTTCAGCTACAAACAAGCAGATGGTACCTTTTCCACAATCCAGTAGAATCCTTAAATAGTGCTAGGAAAAAAAAACAATTTACATTTACAAACTGCATAGCAGGTGGTGCATTGGAGAGCAGTGGTCAAGCCCTACATTTTAGGCTCTGGCCTTGCAAATACTCCTGCACGTAACATATTCCTGGGGTTTGCTGCCTTCAGGGTCAGAGCTTCAGAGGAGGTTGCACAATCTGCTCAGGCCCCCTGATAAGGAAAAGAAAATATCCCTGCCTTGCAGAGAGGAAACCTCCTGCTGATTTGTAGCAATGGGCATGTTTCCTTTCAGAACCTTCCTCCGGTGCTAGAAGCACTTAAGTGTCCAGCAGTGGTACATCCTTAAGAGAGCAGCATTCATTCTTTGTGAGAGGAAACCTTCCTGAAAGAAAGGCCTTCTGGCAGTTTAAAACTGGGGCGAGTGTACCACTGCAGAACAGAAAATATCTGCTGTTATTTGGAAAAGGCAAACTGTTGTTGTGTTTGATGTTTTCAATGAGGCAGACACTCCCTGGTTTAAAATGGACTGTTGGTGCTCCAGAACAGACATCCTGGACCCTGCCACTGGAGAGCAGCCAGCTTGCGGGCTTTGTTGTTTTTGTAAGGGATCGTTTAGAAACAGTCTGAAGTACTGAAACTTTTAAACATGACCTTGTTTCAACAGGTACATCTGGTGTGTTGACTGGAAAGGCTAAGGAACTTGAATTTTTACTGAAAGACTACTAAAAAATATACCACTGATTGTATGTATATAAACACACGCACGCACGCACACAGCTCTCATTCTATAAGACCTGCAATATAAAACAAAACACTTTGCACTACATAAATATAGCAAGTGTAGACCAAAATTTGCACCAAAAGTAGAGAACAAAATGATACCAACAACACTTTAAAGTGCAGAAATACAACTAAGGTATTTTAATAGAATAAGAACATAACATTTAAGTATATTAAAAACTCTGGAAATATTTCTCTTAAAGTTTATAGCATTTGATAAAACCAAATGAGTGACTGATCATACTAAACGATGTGTTTTTCTGATCTATGGTAACCTCTGGTTTGGACTATAATGACAGAGTAGGGTGATTGGGAACATATTTGCTCCCATAGGAGTTCCAGCACAAACAGACCACACTGGGAATATTGGTATATCACACAGTGTGCCGAAAACCACATGCTAATGAAAGGAAATATAATAAAAGCAAACAGGAAGGAAAAACATTCAATTAATTTGTTTCTAATGGTATGCAGTCACAAAATATAGCACTCCCAGGTAACAAGTTATTAAGAACCAACCAAAGATTCCTAATAAAACTAAAGAACAGAACTACAACACATGACTGGCTTTCTCTTTTTATCTTCTATGCCTATAACGCATGACTTCAGATCTGATCCCTGCTCCCAATTAACTCAACGGGGCTGGAACAAGTTCCAACAACTATCCTGATTGTTTTTATCATTCTATGACTGGATGGGACACTAAATCACATGCAGTTATCCATTTACTAACAGTAAAATGGATGACCCACTGCTGCCTGCTAAGGGACTATAACACCAATTACATCCAGGATGTGCCTCGGTAATTTTTAATTCTGGCAGTGTCCCTGCCTTCACACACAGCTGAGACTCTGCTTATATGTGCCTGTCCTTCCAAGGAAAGGGTGAATAACCAGGTCTCCCATATCCTCTGTGTGTTTGCAACAGAGGAGCTTCTATTAGAGCAAAAGTGTTATAAACAGCACAACATGTTAGGTAGCTGCAAGGCTTAGCATATTTATTTGAGTCCAAGACAAGATCCATTTAACATGAAAATTGAGTATGAGAGGTGGAGGGCAGGTGGCTGCTGCAGAGCCAGGCTGGGACTGTGCTCTGTGTCCCTGGTAGGAGCCATACCAGAACCAAGGGTAAGCAGCAATGGGGAATTTGGGGGGTGGGGAGGCAGGGGAGCAGAGGATACAGGGGAGAGAGATGGAGAGGAAAAATCATCAGAAGGAGGGGCAAGAGGCAGCAGGAGGTGGTAGGGTGTACAGGCAGAAGGGAGCAAGCTGCCTGCACTCCCCCACGCTTGCTCCCTACCACTACCTTCCCCAGAGCCCATCTCCTACTGCTGCCTCCACTACTTGCCCTACCTCATGACCCCCAACTACCTCCTCTACCACTGCTTTCTCTGGTGCAGTGATGAGGGAGAGAGGGTGAATTTAAGACAACCCTACAATAATTAGATTCTATCCATGGAAAATCATAACCAATTTATAAATTTTCCATGGACAGAATTGAATTATTGGGGGACTCATCTTAAAGCCATGGTTGTCTTAGATTTGGATAAGCACCATAACTAAAAAGAGTGGTCCTGAGAGGAAACATAAAGGAATGAAAGGATTAGGTATAATAACATATGCACATTGGCATGTGCAGTTCTGCAGTCATTGTAACATAGGCTGCCTTAGAAATGCTTTCTTAAGGTCTGTCAGCTAAGCATGACAGCCCTAAAACAAACTCCGGGATTTTGGACACAGTGAGTGCATCTACATGTGAAACTGCAACTGAATTAATTTGGCAGTCATTTCACTCGGGTAAATTTTCTTCTTGGTTTAGTTACGTCTAGCCAACAGTAAAAGCAGACACACGACAGTTACTTCAGAATAGTTGATATGGGATAAGTCAACTGTTCTGTGTTACCTTTCCTTTTTACTTATAGTTTTTTCCTTCCCACACCCATCCTCAAAGTATTCACATCTGCAACAACAAGAGTCCTGGCATATAAGTGGTTTATGCCATACCTATACTTCTCAAAACTGCCAGTTGGGAGGAAAAAGTGGTGCTAGGAGGGGAAAGCATACCATTAGTTTGTAGTGAATAAACATCACCTAACCAAGCAGATAGAATCATCCTTCTGCAGTTTGGTTATTAAATATCACACAATAGTGGTATGTTTTCACAGCAAGATATTTCCTGATCCACAAATCTGCCAGTTGTAAACAAACAAGAAAAACAAGCATGGGCAGGGGTTCAGTTCAAGAAAGAGTAAGAAAATAGTGTTGGCAAGGACATAGAGGAAGAAAGAATTCCTGAAGGAGAGGGATGATCTCGTAGGAGGGGACCATGGATACTGATCTAAGTTTAGAGGCTATAGCATAAAACACAGAGCTGGAACTGTGAAGAAGACAAAAGGAGCAGAAGGCACAGAAGGAAATGAGAACGTTTGTCCCCATTATGGACTGAGGACTAGCAATGAATCCACTGAGAACCATAATTTGGCACCAAACCTTTGCAAACTTCTTATTCATAGGATGATGTTCCCATTTAAAATGCAGGAGACTGGAGGGAAGATGGTGACTCTCAAGATCCCATTCTACCTTCCATTCTGCTCCATAAACAATACAATCATGCGTTGGGCCCATACCTGGCATAACATCCACCTTCTAGCTCCCCACCCTTCTATAGGTGGACCTGACACAGCAGCTCTACACAGCCTGCCATCTTACCTATGTTGCAATGCACGGTGAGACAGCCAATGCAAGGAGGTAAGGGGGCAAGCTCTAAAATGGCTGCCACAATTAAGTAAGCTCTAAAATGGCCGCTGCAGCTAAGCACCTGCTGACTGCTTGGCCCCAGGTTTTAAAGTGCACCCTTGTTAGACTTCAGACACTCTCAGAAAATGTCAACTCTTCATTTTCACTCATGTTTTTGACTACAGGAAAAAAACAAAGTAGTTCTTCTGTTGCAAAGAGCTCAGAAAGACACAACAGTGGCTTTTAACACTATGGATTCCTATTTGAAATCTCTGGGTTTATCTTGTGAATCATGTGTTTCCACCTAGCAGTGCTAATGGTACTATCAAGTATCATACCCTAACATCATCATTAAAAGAATTTCAGGGCATCCCGGGGTGCTGTAGTACCCTCATTGAGAGTCACTCCATTAATTAAATGCTCCAATTCCTAGCAAAGAATGTTCAGAAGAAAAACCAAGAAAGGGTCTATTTATTTTAAGTACCTTGGGCATTCCTCTTACCTTTGTCTTCTTTCCTTTCTCTTAGTCTTCTCAATTGCTTCAATAGTTTCTTTTGGAATGGTCTCTATTATATCACACAGCTCCTCAACCTTATTTTCTATTTGTCTCAGCATTTCAATTGCACTAATGTGCGTTGTCTCCAGCTCTCCAGAACTAACTCTGTATACTTCTTCAATCTTTTTCCTGAGCATATGCAATGTCTTGTCCTTCAATTAAAAACAAATCAATCTGTAAGTGCCTATAGAACAAAACACAAATTTTATCTGAATACAAGTGCATTTCTGAAAAGCATGGACAGCAGCAACAGACAATATACACACTCAGTCGTTATAAGGTTGACATCTCAATGACAGGGAGTTTTTTTGCCATGTGTCTTGTTAAATAACGTGCTCCCTTGTTATAACATGATGCTACAGCAATGTAGCGGCCAAAAATAATCATGGACAGTGTACACTGAGCAGTATGGACTGTTAGTGTGTCATTTAGTACTTCCAAAAGGATGGTGCAGTAACAATAACACTTTTGGGGCACGTGTAGACGCGCCCACTTTGTACTAATTTTTAGTTCAAGACTCAAGAAACTACCCAGTCCTGTAGTTCCCTTTCTCTTTTCAGATTTTCTTCCTCTTCCCCCTTTGCTAAGAACAAACATTTAAAAAATAATTGTATGATTTGTTCTCTGCATAACAAGCATGTTTTGCAAAGCTATTACCTGGACTTCTGGATTAAACTCCCCAAAAGAAAACATCTTGGCCCTAAGAGCCAGCTCAGCACTTTTTTCCTCTTCTCTGAGGCAGGCAGCTTCTAGAGTTTCTTTTTGTGCTAGTAGAACATTTACTTTTTCATCTCTGTGGCAGAAAAAAGATGTATATCTCAGTCATTTCATTGGTGGTTTGGTTTTATTGTGCAGTAAGCACCAATCAGCAGATTAAAATGTTCTTTCAGACATCTACAAACTTTTTAGAAATTGTCAAGGTAAGGAAAGTTTTTTGAGCTCCACAAAGTTAGATTGTGTTAGATTGTGTTGTTATGAAGACATATTAACTCAATTTAAGTGCAGTGTGTGTCAGAAGGCTTTAAACCTTATGTCATGTTTGTGAAATAATATCACATTCAGTTCAGAAAATATTGTTCATGCCAAAATGCACACATACAGGTTACTTCATCTTCTTTAAACGTTCAGCAGCCTGCATTTGGAAAGATCAAGTAGCTGTTTTACAACATGTCTTGCAACCCTTTGGGGCAGAAAGTGAAGAATATTCTCTAATTTAGCTGACGATGGTAATTTAAGTAGGGGAAAAGCAAGCTTCCATACTGACATGTAGAGAGAGCTCTAAATTCAGCCACTCTGCCCCAGGGGGATGTTGGTGTGAAAAAGAGGATGTAGGCATGGCCCTACCTCCTCTCTTCTCCCTCTGTCCATTGATACAGGTGCACTATCACAGGACAGGTGAAGGAATGGTAGCAGGAATAGTGGTTCCTTGTGCCCATCTGTTCAACACGCTAAGATAAGGGATTATAGACCACCTGCCAATGGGATATATAGAACAAGGGGCTACTTGCTCACTAGGCTTCCCACTATCAACCCCCAAATGACAAAGGTATATATGGAACCTGCACTTCTTATTATGTAATCATAAGAGGTTCTTATACATCTTCTGAACTCTCTGCTGTAAAAATCTTACATTTTTAGTTTTATAGATTTTGTTGTTTGTTTGATATCATCCCGTATTTCTGCTAGGTCTTCGGTATCGCGAATCAATGCAAGATTTTGTTCCTCTAGATCTGTGAAGATCTCCAGTAACTGTTTTGGATCACTGAAATAGATCTCTGGTTCCTAAGACAGAGGACAGAAAGCTGTGAAGCACCTATTGAAAAAGATGAGCTGCATGTGCTATGTAACTTCAAATTTGTTCCGCACTTATTTTTATAGAACTTAATGTCACAAAAAATATCATCATGGATGGGCACCCAGAAGTTAGTTAAGCATAGGTTATAGCCACTTTGAGCTTGAAGAGCAGGGGTGGGCAAAATATGGCCCATGGGCCAGATCCAGCTCACCAACTGATTGGATCTGGCTCATGGGCAGGTGCCCACCAAATTAATGGATCCAGCCCGTGGGTGGGCAGCAGCTTCAGCTGACACATGGTACCAGGCAGCTAGGGCTGCTTCTGGTGTGCCGGGTGCTTGCTCTCTTTCTGTCTGGAATGGGGCTGCCATCGCCATGGAAGCGGAAGCATGAGGCTGCCTGCAGCTGCCCACCCCCACTCCAGACCAGACCGTGCAGCTCCCAGATGCTCAAATGTGGCCAGCAGCTTCTGGGTCATGGCACCAGGTGCAGGGTGTGCTACAGCTGCGGTCGAGTTCAGGCTTCTGCACTGGTTGCAGCCCACACCTGTAGCACACCCCACCCCTGCCCCCTGCCTTGTCCACCCCGCCCCCCACTCCTGGACCCCTGACCTGGAAGTTGCCAGCCATATTTGGGCAGCTGTGGATGCGCCCGACAGTTGTTGAGTCCAGACTGGGTGGCAGGAGAGGGGAGAGCAGGGCGCATTAAAACTGTAGGCAGGCTCCAGCCATGGGAGGGCTCTGCTAAAGCTACAGGTGGGTTCAGGCTTCCATGCTGGTCACAGCTATGGCAGGGGAAGGGGGAAGACCCTCACCAGGGCACCAAAACTTATTAAAGTAGCTTGCCAGCCCAAATAATTCCCCGCCCCTGTACTAGAGCCGTACAAAGCAGCCACAGCACAGCTGAGAATCTGGCCAATGGGGTGACAATATACATTCTATCAATCATGGAATTTGTAGCTTTTGTATAAGAATCATCACATTTTTAAAAGCAAACAAAATATCTCATTTTTCCAGAGAACAAAGTGTAAATTAGGAAGTGTAGTTTAATTACCATATCACAGTTTAAGTCGTCCAAGAAATATTCATAATCTGTAAAGTGTTTTTCATTGTCATACCTGATAGACAAGAAAGGTTAAAAGATTTAACTCTCAATTATCAAAAGTAAAATATCAGTCCTATGAGGTGACTCTTCAGAGCCTCCTGACTTCAATGGAAGTTATGAGCACTTTCATAGACTCTTCAGGACTCTGTAGTACCTGAAGGAATATTGCTTCTGCCTTGCCTAGTCTAATAACGGCAGCTGCCTAAGCATTTCAACAAGAAACAGTTTATGTGCAGTTATTAGTGACCCTGGATGCGTCTACATGAGATGTTCACTGCAGAGCTGACTAATTAGCTCCACAGTAAAGTCTCCATGTCAATGCCACAGGAAACTAATAAATGCCGCCAGAGGTTAGTACTTGTAAATACAGTGGCATTATTTACTATGCAGCAATGCCTGTGTAGACACTGACTGGGCTGGTTGGAGCACAACAGTGCTAGCCCTGCACTGTAGCACCCTTGTGTCCCAGACGCCTCTGCAGCATGTTGAGCTGTGTCGGAGCAACCCTGGCTGGCAGGCTGACTACCAGGGCTCCCTGCCAGCTGGGGCTGCTCTGCCCATGCTCAACATACTGTGGTCCCAGGTGCATGTGTAAACACTGTGCCCAGAAACAATAAACTTCAGAGTATACAGTGCCAGACTTTATTGCGTCAAGTTAATTTCATGTGCAGATGCACCCTGCGTGAACAAACGAAAAATAATATTTCAGTTCAATAGCTCAAACACAGCCTTGAATATTTGATTCATTGGGAGACTCCAACATTTGTATCCCAGCATATAACTTAGGACAAAAAAAAGGCAGAAAGGATAAGAGAAAAGAGACATTTCTCATCACAGAAAGTGTTAACAAGCAAAAGACAGAAAGGACCCATGAAACACTTTCCAGCTTTGGCCTTTGGTACTTCTAGAAAACCTTTGTGGGTGGAGGGAGGATTTGGAAGAAATTATCAACAGTCTCCTTTGCAGCAGTATGTAGGTAACTGGTATAATTGCAAATGGCATAGTTAGGATTTGCTTGCTTACTGGATCTGTTTTATTTCTATTGTACACTGGCAGATAAAGAAGGCAAACTGAGAATGGAGGAAGCCAATTTTATTTGATACTGTACCTGGGTGATGACATTTGCCTATTAGTCAATATTGATTGGAATTCAGGTAGTGCCAAATTTGATCCTGACAGCTTCTTTGAAGGTGATGGCCCACCTTCAAGGGATGAAAAGATAAAAGAATACATTTCCATGTTAATTAGGGGGCAAACTATAATAATATTATCAACCTATTTCTTTTAATAAAATAAATGGTATACTCTTATCCTGAGCCTTGAAATGTTGTCAGCTACACACTTCTTACATTAAGAAGGTATATTTTCCCCAGTATATTTATTCAATATGTATCTATCAGATATGAAAAAAAAGATTTTTTTTACATTTAAGAGAACACAGAAGTGGTGGCAGCACCTGTTCTGGCATGGGGCACATGGCACTGCTCCAGTTCTCGCATGCCCCATGACAGTTGCCATTGCCATAGGGTGCACTGTGATGAGGCCAGTGCCTAAGGAGGTAGGGCCATAGCAGTGGCAATGGGTGATGAGGCTGGAGGGCAACTGAGGCTATGTCAGCCCCCACTCGCCCTCCTGCCACATATGTCCATGTCCACCAGGGCTCAAGGGCTCTGGATTCTGTGGCAGGCCACTTCCTCTGGCCATACTGCACAACTTTTGGTAGCCACCTCCCCTGGCTACGCAGCACGACTTTTGGTGGCCTGTCACTAGCCTCATGGGCCTCTCGGTTCTGTGGACTACTCAATGGTCTGTCTGTAATCTATGTCAGGTTATCTAAAACTGAGAACAGAGCGTGTCTCCATTCATATCTCTGGTGACTTCATCTACGCTCCCTGCACCTTGCTTCCAACACACAATTGCAAATGCTACCACAGGCATTGATTAGCACAGAAGGTACTGCATGCACCAACAGAGTCCAAGTCTCACCCTTAGAGGAGAGGACTCCTCTTCCTGCTGCAAAGACTTCATATCTTTGTTATCAAGAAGGCCTCTTTCCTGATGACCATTTTCACTTGTGGCTGCTTCTTTCGGGTTGTATCCCATACGTTTGTCTTAAACACCAATATGTTTATTTTTATGGCTTGATGTACACAATCTGGCTCAAAGGATAAACAGAGCTATAACTTCCCAAAAGAAACAAGTCCTGATGGGCAACAAAAGTGAAGTCCCTGGCCTGATTTACAGCAAGAAAAGTGCAGAATATGAATTGAATTCCAATATAGAATGATTTAAAAGGATTTTTTTCTGAGACATGGCTAAGCAACGAAAGCTCATCTAAGTATTGCAGGGAAACATGAATAACAGCAGAGGGAATGGTCTTTAACCGGTAAGCCTTCTCTGTACAAGAAGCTTGCATGGGGTATATGAGCTAAAACCACTTGTTAATTTGATTTTGGCCAGTGATTTAAATCTTGTGTATATGGATTTGTCTTCAAATGGTTCATTACTAGGATTAAACCAAAGTTACATCATTTTCACTGTCCATACAGGAGTGCCCATTGGTATACCTACATTACATTAAAATACATTTTTAATTAACCAGGTGAAACATGGAATGTGGACAAGATCTAAATGAGGCTGGCAGTGAAGGCTTCTAGAAAAAAAAATATGGGTTATATCTGTGGAGTTACATTAAATATCAAGTTTCCAAAGGCCATAACTAGGGATCTACCAAAATTGTGATTTCACGATTTTCACAGAAATTATGATTTCAAGCAGGCTTCATGAAAAAAATGGCAAGCTCTGTGAAAAAGTGTGGGCTCTGTGCTTTTTGTTGGGTTAGCTGAAAAAAAAAAAAAAATCCTGAAAATAAAATGCTGCAGCCTCTGGCACGGCAGGATAGCTGCTGCTTCCACCCCTCAGAGCTGAGTGGCTGCAGGGGCAGTGTGTCATACAGCCCTGCCCCTTGCCACCAATCAACAGCAAGGGGCAGGGCTACATGATGGACAACCCCCACAGCCAACCAGTGGCGAGGGGCAGGACAGTAGGATGGACAGTTCTTCCAGCCAATCAGTGGCAAAGGGTGAGGTCACCAGGGCCCCTTGGACAGAGGCATGGAGGGCCCACCATGCTCCCCCTGCAAAAATGGCTGCTGGCTCCGCAATTTGCATGTAAAATCAGCTGGCCACCGCCTTGAGTTTGGAACATCCCCTAGCCATAACCCAACACTAGGAGGGTTTTGTCAGCCATATTACTTTCCCAGAACTATCAACCCCACAAATTCAAAAATCCTGTCAGGCCTCCCAGGATCACAAGAGTTAAAAAAAAATGAATGTGAAGTTCTTCTTATTTACCTTCTGGATTCTGAGCTTTTATAAGTGCACTTTCTTTGTCTTGATTAAGCTTTTCTGTATCTTTTTTTTAATTTAAAAAATGAAAGAAGAGTCTCATTCTGTTTGTTATTACAAGCAGCTGGGGCTTAAAGAAATATAAATCTCATGATTAGTATCACAAATCTCACAACTGTTGGCAACAATCAGTGTCAAACAAATTAATATCTGACCCCTTAATCTTTAAATTTCCTGATTTGGTTGTGCACATTTATACAGATTATATTTAACATTTTCAGACACATGCTTAAAAAGGAAAAGCATACACTGTGGTTTATGTAATTTTTCTGCTCTTGCTTTCTTCTTTTTTGCATTTTGCTCATCTTGCCATTCTTTTGGAGACAGGTTCATTAAAAATGCTTCATAATATAAGTAGTCATTGAGGCAGACTTCAGCTTCTGAAATTTGTCTACAAAAACAGGTAATATTATGGCCAATATGCAAAAAGAGGGTAGTTACATTTTAAGTAAAATGTAAAGGTTAAACGATATTAAAAGTATCATTATCATCATCATATATACTGACACTTTCAAAATATATCAACTTGTATTATTGAGAAACCTTTTCACAGTTGGTCCAGGAGGTATAGGTCCAAGTTCTGCAGTTGAATCGTTAGGACACTTGAATGCATTCATTATTGACATTATGATGTAGAATTAAAAGAGTGTTGTATTGTTAAGTATTCCCAGATATGGCAAAGTGGGGCTCCCTGGCTTGCCACAGTACTAGTTTCCCCAATAACCTTTGGGCATGCTGCCCATTTGTCTCGTCCGCCACGCCTTGTTGGTAATTAATTAAGTTGTTCATTAAGGCAGGAAGCTGTCCATTCTTGCCCCGATGCCAGGGGCCACTATCTGCGGCTCCATTCCTCCCCTACACTACAGCCCAAGCCTCGCAGATGGCATCCAGATGACAATGCTCCCAGCCTACAGCCAAAACAAGCTTAGGCCTTGTTGTCAGGCCTCCGACACTCACATTCATACCGCCCTCCTTTCACCCAGGCCGCACACACTCCACCCTCTCACAGGGTCTCTCTCATATCGACAACTTATGCTACCTTGCTCCCTCTTGGAGTAGGCCCCTTAGGCCATAGGTTTAGCTAGTTCATACCTTAGGTGGCAGACATACCAACTTTTGGGCTTCTCCATGACCCTCCCCACGGTAGTGACCAGCCAATTACCCGACCGAGTCTAAACTTGCTCTGGCACCTTCTGGGGCAACTCTATACACACTCTGGGCTCTCAGTCCTCTGGTTCTTCTCCCCCACTGGGGTCCCTCCTCTCTGCCCCCTTTCTAGGGCCACCCCTCACCAGGACGTTCTTATCCCACACCACAACTGGTGCTCAGGGGTCTCATGGGGACTCTCACCCCCCTCTTGGAGCAGCATGTCATTGTGCTCCACCACAGATCTTGCTTTCAACCCACACTTGGCCTCCCAGCAGTGGAAGACTTACTGGAGTCAGGGCTTACCCCTACCTCTCAGACTGAAACCTCTTACTCAGCCTCTGGCCCAAGCTATAGCCTTAGGTGTCCAGAAACATACCTAGGCTTACTTCTCTCACTTGGGGCTCCACACCACCCTCTTCACTCAGGGCTATGGGACTTCCCTCCCCAGTGGGCTCAGGTGACCATAGCCATGCCTGGCCCCAACTATCTTTCCTTGGGATCCTCCACCCCACAGGGCTCAGATGGCCTCAGCCATGCCTGGCCCATTACTTCTGATGTTGCATGACTCACCCAAAGGTGAGGGCTAGGGTTAAGGCGTTCTTACCCACCTTTCACTGGGATGGTAACTGGCCTGGCATTTCCTCAGGGCTCCCCTACCACTGAGCGCCCCACCAAGCTACCCACTCCTGGCAGGGTACAGTTTTAGGGCATGCCCAGGACCAAGAGTCTCCTGACCATTCTCTATAGCTCCTGCCCTTACCTCCAGGATGATACATGAAGCCTGGCCACCAGCAGCAAACTGCCCTGTTTATATGGGCAGTCAGAAATCTAAAATGGCTGCCGCAATCAAGCACCTGCTGGCTGCTTGGCTCCACTCTTAAAGTGGTAGGCACCAACACTGCCCTGCGACACATCATCCCCCTTAAAATGACTCCTGGGGGAGGTTTCCCCTGCTGCTCCTGCAAAACAGTCCCCCTTCCCTCAGAGCCTGAGAGAGCCCTCAAGTGGTGAGCACACCCAAGGTAATCCACCACATCAGGTCTTAATTCTGCTGAATGACTTTGGCCCCAGACATGCTTTAACAGAACTGTACAAACATTTTCACTTTTTGGTTCATAATTTTTTCCACTAAAACCAGTAACAGACTGAGTGTAGGGTAAGACAGACTTTTTCTCTATTAGTTTAACAGTTTTTCTCCAAAGAAACATAGAAACATTTTCCCCAACCCTCAAGTACTTGCTTGACTCCTGGCCTGACAGAACTTCTAATTATCACCCCTATAGCTTCACAAACACAGAAATAAGCAAGTCATATAAAATAGTAAATAAAACCCTGAAACAGGGAAAATATCCTTAGCAAATTACTGGCAGTACCTGATATGCTAGGATAACAGAACACCTTCATCACTCACAAACCTGACCAGTTTAAATCCTAGTACTGCTTACAGTCAATATACAAGCTGGCTGGCCTGAAGATCTAACTGTTTTACCACAAAGTCCAGGAGTATTAGTCATCAAGACCCTGTTGTGGTAGGGACCGCACAACCACAGAACAAAGTGACAGGGGGTGCTTCCAGTCCCAGGAAAAGGCAATATACAACAAATGGAGAGAACCACAAGACAACAATATTTCTTCCCCAAGACAGTTCTTTAGACCTAATTACCACTGTGATCAGAAAAGCAAGGGTAAGTTAGTAACATAACATCCTCACCTTTGAACCACACGGAGTTCATTAAGAGCTGACTTGAGCTCTCCTGCTGCTTGCTCTTTTGATTTTTTTTCTTGGGCTACACTGTAAGTAAAATAGAAATATTTTAGCATCCTGTATATACAGTTTTTTGTAGATCCAAAATCAAAACAAACATTAACTGTGAGAGACACTAACATTTTAGCTGCATTTGCAGAACTTCCATCATTTGCTTTCAGGAATTCCTCGAATGCGATGGTATCTTCTTTCAGCTTTTCTTCTGCAACGCTGAACTCTTTCTCCTTCTGGAGTGCTGTTCTTTCCAGCTCCTTTATAGTTTCTTGTTTTACTGTTATTGCATACTATGGAAACAAAACAGAGATAAAACATTACCTGTCCGCATGTATTCTGTGTTACTTTCATCATTTCAGCAAGCAAAAGCAACTGGGCAATACATGTATTGGGAGGGGACAGAAGTAAACATCCTATTACCATGTAGCTGGAATTAATGGACCAAATGTTATTTCAATGCTGAGGTTACATATTTAAACACAATGCCAGGAAATGCAGAATCAAGAATCATGCTTCTGCTTTTCACCCACACTGATAGCACTGTCCCAGTTCACAAGTGTCATTCTGTTGTTTTTGCAAAAGAGTTAAGCATTTTAGGAGGCAAACCTTCCTCCAGGGATTATTCCCAATGTAAGGGAAGTCCTTCGTCAGCCCAGAGCTTGAAAAGCATTGCTACACTGGTGTCCACAACAGAAGGCAGAGACAGAATACTGCTGTGCTTGAACTTCTCTCACAAAGCCAACAGAAGGTTTGAATATAAATTTAGAGGTGTGGAAAAGTTTACATTAGCCTTGTCTGTACTGCATCTTCTCTTTAGATGTAGGAAGTATCTGCGTACAATGACATTAATTTGACAGCTTTCACAAGCATCAGATTCAAAATCTGCTACCAAGCTATCACTCAATGGCCGCACCCAGACAAGCACAGCTGTGTGGTATGTGATGCTGCAGAAACATCTGCGGCACCACGTATTGCACGTTCAGTTGTGCTCCATGCTGCAAGGGAGCAGTGCAGAGGATTTTTTTTTTGACCCCTGGACACTCAAGGATTCAAAAACCTCGCAGGGAAAAAAAAAGCAGAGTAGTGCATGTGGCGGCAGTGTGCTCTGCCCAAAACTGGAGCCTAGCTGCCTGGAGCTGCGTTCTGCTGCCAGCCAGGCTCCGTACAGCAGGATGGCCACTAGTGCAGGCCCAGGAGGCTCCAGCACCCCAACTAAGGCGGCTGGAGCCAGCACAGTGCTGGCCCCAGATTCCCCTATGCCACTCAAGGTAACTTGCCATGTGCCCCACTGCATGTGGAGCAGGCATTCCACTTTGAGCTGGGGCGGAGTAGCCCCAGGCTGGCAGCAGGCTCACAGGGTCAGCCCTGGCTGCCCAACAGCAGTGTTGGGCAGCAGAGGGCCTGGCTGGGGGACAAGGATGCAGAACTAGGGTTACCATGTTTGCAGGTTCAAAAAAGAGGACACCTGCCATGGGAGGTGCGGGGGCTGGGGAGGGGAATATGATGGTAGGGGGGCAATGACATGCTGATGCCCTGCCTCTGCCCATTCTGTTGCCCCTCAATGACAAACCATGCCCCCCCAGCGCCCCTCACTCCCAAACAGCAGTACCTTGCCCCACATCTCTTGCTGGTGCCTCCCACTCCTGACCTGCAGTCCCCTAGCACTGTCAGGGCCCTGCACACCCAACCCAGTCACCCATCCCGTCCCCCATGCCCCTCACTCCTGCCAGTGCCCCTCACTCCCTACCAGCAGCCCCTGTCCTCTATCCCTGCCAGTGCCCCTCACTCTCAACCTGCAGCCCCCCAGCAACTCAGGCAGTGCCTTTCACCACCTATCTGCAGCCCCTTCCCTCTCCCAACTCCTGTTGGTGCCCCCCACTCTCCACCCACGGTCTCCCCTACCTAGTGATGCCCTTCACCCCTGACCACAGCCCCCTGCCCCGCACTCCCCACCTGCAGCCCCCTGCCCAAGCCAAGCAGCTCCCACATTTGCTCTCTTGATTTCCATTCTTCCCCGCCTCCCCCTGGCTGATTTTTGCTGTTCCTCTGCTCTCCCGCAAAGTGATTGGCTGCCTGTATTACATGACCCCCCCCCCGCCAAAAAAGAGACATGTCCGGGAAAACCCAGACGTATGGTAACCCTATGCAGAACCTGCAGAGCAGTGTGGCCAGCCCCTGTCACCATCTACATGTGTGTTTCATTGCACTTAAATGCTACACTCTAAAACAGTACTGTCCCAGACAGTATTATATTACTGAGGAGTTAATTAATTTACTGTGCCCTAATACCAGTGCACGTGTAGACAGTGACACTTTATGCACCTAATTAGTCTACTCTTCAGGAAAGCGCACCCAGTGACTATGAACCTTGCTCAACTTCCTACCAGATTCAGGGTCAAGTCCTGCAGATACTTATTCACCCAAGTAGTTCTTCTGACTTAGTTTGTCCGATTAACTTATACTGTGCATACTGGCTTCCCAATTTGAGAGCAATGGGATTTCTTTTCTGAATCAGTCTTACCATTTTTAATATATGGACACACAGATAAACAAACTTATTCTAATATAATTAACTGTTATTCTTATTTAATTTTAGGTGTTCCATTAACTATAGGAAGAAGAAAAATATTTTACAGTACCTGCAGTCGAAATATTTCCTTTCTTTCATTGATAAAATTTCTTACAGATTGTTTGTTAGTATGGCAAGCTTTAAAAAAAAAAAAAGCGTTCAAATTAACCTGATGATGTTAACATATTTCTCCAATTTCTATGAATAAGCTACAAGAAAAGACAATTGTTTTCATATATTTATAATGTATTTAACACATTTAGTTTATTAAACAAAAATGACTTTATATTAACTCTTAATAGGATTCATTTAAAACAATTCACATCCCTGCCACTCTACTGTTGGAGAGAGCCTTCCAAATAATGGAGCAAAGTTTTGTACCAGGTTAATCTAGTCGTAGAACATCACAGTAGCAGTGAGATGGGGAAAAAGGAAAAGTTATGGTTTGTTACAAATATTCCCCCTCTCTTCAGAATGACAATGTATGCTTAAATCCTTGTCCAGAATCTGCAAAGGGAAAAAGTCCTTTAGCAAAATCTCTGTGGGTGAGCTGTAATGGATCCCCATTAAAATCAATAGATTCTAAACAAATGAAGGGTACAATGCAGAACTTATAGGATTTGGCCCTAAACAATAACTTTTAGATGAATGATTGATGTGCAGTCTTATGGAAAACTGTACCAAGATGAGTAACACCATAGGCAAAGCTAAAAGAATATGCTTACTTTTTGCAACAGTAAAAGCCCGGCTGGGATCAGAACGACCATACTCATTTTCCTCTGGAATATGAATCTCTTCTTCAAGTTCCAAGTTCAGCTCTCTTCTAGACTGTCGACGTTTGACTCTTGATGCAAATGTCTGCTTTTTATGTACTTTGACAATCTTTCCAAGTACTTCAGCCTGTATTTACAGATTTTGAGATAAGTGTGTCTATTGAAATGTAAGTTCTCCAGGAGGGAACCTGTCCTTTATATAACACTGTGCCTCGATGGAATGACATGAATACTAACAAGGGGTCAATTGAACTCATTTACTACCTTAGTAGCCACATTTTTGAAAGACTTGTGTGCAAGTTTATCTTTGCTCTCATGTGTTACTCTATAAATATCAGCAGAATTACTTACAGAGGCAAAGTAACACACATGCCTAAGTCTTTGTAAGACTGGACATCAGCTGTAAGTAATCCATTGGTCTTAAAAGGGATTACAATAAAGGGGCAGCAAGATGCTGCATCTGTGTCAAGGTAACAGAATCTGGCTCTTGGCTGCTATATAGTAATGGTTGTGAAGAGAGGCAGGTGAAACAAGCCATTCTGTTGAGAGTCCAAAGAACAGCATGCCTATGAACAGTCACACACACTATGTATGTATTATATATACAAATTAAGAAGCCATATGACTTTACATGTGGAGTACACAGGATAAAAGTCATTAAAATAACAAGCATTATAAAGCCTAGCTGAAAAGCAACAGAAAACCACCAGCTGCCATTGCAAGTTACAATGCTTCCATCTTGTGCAGAACATTACCTATAAAAGGCATCACCCCCACTCTGAATCAACAAGATACTTAAGCACAATTCTTAGAATTTTCGGAGACTCCACTATCATCACACTTCACATCACATTGTGAGCATTATTACATCAGGCCAAACAAACTGTAAACAAATACTGTTAACTCTGTGTAGCAGATGGGAAGACTGAAGCACAGTGTTATTAAGTGACTTATTCCAGGTAACACAGGAAATTGATGGCAAAGATTGGATTGAAACTCAAGCCCCTTTACTCCAATTTCCATGATTTACTCGTTAGTGATTAGACCATACATCATTTCCTGTTTTTAATATTATAAAATCTATAAATGTGCTTGAAGGGCATACTATATCTGAGGCATCCTTCATTTGAAAGGATGCTTTTTGAGGGTACATCTCCATTGCATTCTCAGCAGTATCCCAGCAGGGACAGCGTGTCACTTTCAGGATTGCCCTCATGACTTTAGGCTCCAGCGTATTAAGAGCAGTCACTGAGGATGTTCTTGGAGCAGCTTCACCAGTGCACTTCTGGGTTTGGTGTGTACCAGGCAGAGTAGACAAATGAGACTTACATGGGAAATGTCCCTCCAAGGACACTCTGGTACCCTGAGAAACTCCTGCAAGAGTTCTATGCAGACCCATCCAGCATCAGCCAAGAAATAAGAAATACAGCCTTTCCATCTACAAAAGCTTTTATAGCTTGTACTCAACTGATTAATTTTCATGTTATCTCTAATTTTAGCAGGAGTTTCTTTTTCTGAAGTCCTTTTACTGCTTTAGTAGGAAAGAAACTCACTTCACTGCACAAAACAGTTGAACTAGGGGAAATTTTGACATAAACAGGCTCTGTACAGACTATGTTAATTACAATTGACATGAACACGTACCTTTTCCCTTTCTGCACAATCAACACTTGTGTAAAAAGGTGGCTTACTGCTTAAAGGTGTAGGTGGGTTTGACCTATTTTTGTTATCTATATATTAAAAAAAGAAAAGAAAATACAATGTAATAGTATATAAAGCTTTGCCATAAAAAAATCAAACTAAAGGGCAATTTTACTGGAAAATTAAGCTTGCAATCTAAACTGAGGAAGCTCAGGACCTTTAAATTCTGTTCTCCTGACCTTTGCCATGTTTTGGGTATGCAAGTGGTGCCCTACACAGTAATATTTTGAAAATATACCTCTGATTCTAAACTCATGAAATTCCTGTGGTCACAGCCTACATTCAGCTTTGCATTTGGTCTCCTGGGCAATGGCCTATAAACACTAATGCACACTAGTGCATTAAACACTACAGGCATGTTTACATTGTTGGTCCAGGAAACTCAGTCATGTCATCGAGGAAATAATCCCTGCCTATGTGCTAGTTCTACTCCACGTGCATGAATAGCAGAAATGAGGCAGCAAGCACACCCTAAGAATGCTTTAAAGAGATTTCTGGAAGTTGGAGTGAGTGGTCAGGATGGGCTTCTTGGCATTATTCCCAGGCATGGCACAGAGGCTGTGGAAACAAGCTCACAGATGGACATCTGGAGGCAGGACAAGACAGTAGATCTATGATTATACAGACCCATTCATCTAATACCATAGTCAGCGTTCCTGAGTAGTCTATGCAGTTTTGAATCTCCTCTAGAAGTTATATGGAAATATGCAGGTGTTCTAGACTCTACTCCAGTATCCTGAACTGGGATACAGACTATTCCATCCTGTGTAGCTGCTTGCAACATGGCCCTCCTTTCTGGGATGTATAACAGCGCCCATGATTTGACTCAAAGACATTCACAGAATCATAGGACTGGAAGAAGTCTCAGGGGTCACTTGGTCCAGCCCCTAGGAGCATTCACTTGAAGAAACTGAACCTTGAACCTACACTTTCTTCAGAATACAGATGCTCTTGAGCTATTCTTTCCTACCCTAATGGAGGAATTGTTCAATTGCAGGAGTTTATTCTGGATGAAATACACTCCTATTCAGAGTGTATTTCAGAAGCCTTGGTCTTCTGCATAAGCCCTTAAAGTACAACAGTTCTCGTCTCACAGAGTAAGCAGTACACCAAATTAGTCTATAGCTTATTGTTGTTTTACCCAAATCAACTGAAGGCAGTCGAATAGACTGAGGTGAAGCTGATGGAGCTCGAACTGTTGATGCCGTCCTTGCTCTCGGAAGCTGTCTATCTATCACCTGAAACAAACAGTGAGGAGAGGTAGGGGGTGACACGTTAGTGTAGGAAGAGCCTCGTGCAGGCCCGGCCCTGGCCCCAGCCTACCCTGCCCCACATGCAGATCCTGGGGCGTATGCCCCCTGTGTCCTTGCAGGATGCATGCATCGGTGGGAGCCACCAGCCCCCACACCTCCCCAACGAGCCATGGCTTCGTCCTGTGCTCTGCCCTGGCTGGACAGCTCCTAACCCTGCTCCAGCTCCAGCCCCACTCCCTCCCTCACTGCGGGGGCCTACAGGAGCGGGACTACAGGGAAGTGCTACGGCCCCTCCAGAATTTGCCACAGCACCCCCAACTTCTCCTCCCAGCGCCACCACCCACCCCGAGCACGGCTCAGCCCAGCTCAGCTCAGCCCCCTGCTGTGAAGATTCCATCGCTGGTTGCAGCCCATCCACACCCCATGCACAGATCTGGGAACATATGCCCTCGCAAGGGTGCGTGAAGCGGTGGTAGCTGCCCCCCTGCCCTACGCAGCTCAGTCCCATGTCCTGCACCGGCTGGGCAGCCCCTGCCCCAAGCCTCATTCCCTCCCTGACAGCTGTGACCTCAATCTGCCCCCCACCCCTGGCAGTGACAGCCAGCCCTCACCGTATGCGCAGATCCAGGGACACATGTACCTAACGCCCTCCCAGGGTGCGTACAGGGATGGGAGCCGTCCTCCCCTCCCCCCCGAGCTGCCCGGATGAGTCCACATGGCTCTGTCCCATACCCCACTCTGGCTGTGCAGCACCTGCCCCAGCTTCACTCCCTCCCTCACTGGGGAAGCCTGGATCTGCCCCGGCTTAAAAACAAGAAAAAATATAAAGGGGTGCATGAGCTGAAACCTTGAAACAGAAGCAGTACACTTATTAAAAAAGGTTGAAAACCCCTGGTCTAAAGTATTCAAATTGCACCCTTGAAAGACAAAAAAACCCCTAAAATTGGCATCTTGTGCATAAAATCTCTTGCTGAAACTCTCCCTTCTCCAAACCTACAGGGAACATTATCCTCTATCACATCTCACTGTCCGGGGAAGTCGGACAAGCTGAAGTAACCGGGTGACCAGACGTGCTGACGAGTATCACAAGCCCACTCAGGCTAGGCGCCTACGCGAGTGGTGAGGTACAGAACCTCTGGGACAAACAGTCCAGTGACAAGACAAACCCAAACATTCTGCACTCGGCAACAGGGCTGGGAGATGTTGCCAGGCAACAGACAAACTGCCAAACTGCATCTTCAAGGGCAAAGCAGGGAGAAAGATTAACCGGCCAGTTAAGGCAGCCCCCTGGCAAAGGGAAGTCTCCAGGTGGCACAGCTCCAGCATACAGCTCCAAGCACCCCAAAAAGGCAGAACAGCCCTCAAATTCACCACAATTCACCACTGTCCTCGTGGTGCGCCCAAGTGACTAGCCAACCCCGGGCCTGGGAGGGTATAGCACCACCAGACATTTGTTTTTCCTCTAATTTTATGTATCCCAGGCCACATTAGCCCAAACCGATACCAAATCCAAAAGTCTAGAATCATAAGTGGCCCTTCTACCTAGGGCTGGGAGAAATTTCACTGCCCGTTTTGTTTCAAAGCTGTTTTGAGGTGTTTCAGCCTCAAAACAGCAAAGTCAAAATGAAATGGAGGCTCCAAGCAGGGTTGGAACGAAACAGGGCAGGTAAAAATGTTTCAAAAAGTTTGACAAGGGGGTCGCCCTTGAACAGTGAAGTTTAGAGAAGTCCCGGTTGCTACATTGTCTCCTATTGATTTCTTCCGTTGGTTGATCTGCAGTTTTCCTAGGTGTTAATTGCTGCCTGCTACTGTGTTACGCATTCACTCACTGATTCACTCGCTCTTTCAGGGGCCCGCCTGATACAGGGAAGCGGCAGTTTAATTCCTGCCCTCATTAACAGTGTTACAGTGTATAACTTACTTCTGAAACTGAACACATTTCGTTAAAAGGTGAGGAGCATAAAATATAAGCTACAAGAGTAACGCCATGGCACACAAATAGATAAAAATACCAAAATACAAGAGGAGATACAAAATGCACACATACAAACTTTAAAACACAATTCCTTATCTTATACTGAAAGAAAGAGGA
>JAGPOW010001296.1:53481634-53512180 GCA_030014935.1 Caiman crocodilus
TGTTGAACTGCATTCTGTTGTTTTCTGCCCATATGTCCAACCTGTCCAGGTCTGCTTGTAGTTGTTCCCTGCCCTCCGGTGTGTCCACTTCTCCCCACAATTTTGTACATACAAACATAAGAACACAAGATAAGCCATCACACATACCACAAGTAACATATATCCAACACAACATCTTTACTTCTTGCTTCCAATTCCTTTATAACAAAAAAGGCTCTGTGACAGTTCCGTTTGGCTACCTTAGATGCTGCTGGTGCTATTACTGTTGAGCCAGCTATGTTATTTTCACCTGCCATCATTTACAGTGGTGGACTGGACCGAGGCTGTAGATGAGAAGACCTCACTGAGATACATTGCCGTTTTGTGCAGAAGCCCCAGAGCCAGGAAGGGCGTACCTGAACACATACAGAATGTCACAAGCACCCATGTCATGAGTTTTGCTTGTCGACAGCCAGAGGTGCAGGGCCCCAGAAACCCGAGCCACGCTGCACCTATCTCGTTGAGAACTGGCAGGCTTTGTGGCTGCAGCAGGCCTTGGCAGCCAGGCCTGCAGTGGTTCCCCCCCACCCCAAGCCAGACACAGTGTCACAAGCACCCATGTCATGAGTTTTGCCTGTCAACAGCCAGAGGTGCAGGGCCCCAAAACCCTGAGCCCCACTGCACTTATCTCATTGAACCTTGGCAGGCTTCGTTGCCTCAGCAGGGGCTAGCAAGCCTGCAGTTTTGACCCCACTGTGGCTTCACCCACACAAGTGACAGTAGTTTGGCTCTCAAGATTTTGGGGTGCAATTTCTCTGAGCCCCCTGCACCTATCTTCTTGAAACTTGGCAGGCATCATGCCTCGAGAAGAGGCTACCATTCCTGTACGTTTCATCCACATCTGGCCAGAAGTGACAAAGTTATAGCCTGTTTTGATCTTCCCCATTATATACTATGGGCGAAATGGCAAAACAGGGTTGAAATGGCAAAACATTGAAACCTTTTGATGGAACAAAACTGAACAGCTATTTCAACTTGAAACAAAAGTCAAAACGAAACACTGGTCTGTCAAAATGCTGGTCGAAATTAAATGCTTCCGTTTTGCGCAGCCCTACAGCTACTGGCAAACATCTTGCAGACACACATAGGAGGCAAAAAAAAATTTGAGGGGGCTGAGCTCGTGCACGCATTTGTGCATGCCCCGCCCCCCATGGGGGAAGCGGTGGGGGGAGGAAGGGAGGCTGGGACTGGGCAGGGATTGGGGCTGGGGCCCAGGCCCGCTGCACCTGTGCAGCCACCCCTTCGCCATGCCAGAGGTCATTGTCCGCCGCCAGCATCCACAGCCCCCCAGCTCTGCACCCTCTCTGGCTGCCTCCCCGCACTGGTCCCCACCCAAGTTCCACCCAGCCTGGCCCTAGTCCTGAACTGCCAGGGGGGAAGCCCAGATCTCAAGAGGGGACAGCCTCAGTTGCACTGCTGGGCCAGAAGGGATGGAGCCCCTGGGAACTCATGCTCACCCTGCCCTGGGAACAGTCCTTCAAACAGGCTCCTTCAAAGCCACGGCACCAGGCCCCCCTGATCTTTGCACGGGGCAAGGAACGGCTACAGCTGCACTCTGCCTGCTCCCTGCCTCCTGGCAGCCTTTGAAAGTGGTGCGGTGCCATGTGCATCCTGCTGCTGAGCAGGCTGGGCAGCAAGGCACATGGTGCCCTTTCAAAGGCTGCAGCACCGGAGCCACAGCTGTTCCTCTTCCTCACCTTGCTACCCCGTGCTGCAGCTCTGGAGGAGCCACTTGAGCTCCAATTGTCCCATGACTCAGCTGGGGCCCCATTCACCGTGAACAGGGCCCCAAATGGGCTGGTCATGGGGCAATCAGAGCCCAGCAGCTTGTCCAGGGGCGTAGTGTGGGGGAGCCAGGGGAGGGGAATGTACCCCCTTCCCTGGCTCCCCTACAGTGCATGCAGCAGCAGGAGCCACCTGCCCACAGCCCTGGACGAGCTGCTGGGCTCCCACTGCCCCACGACCCAGCCTGGCTCCGTGAATGGGGCCCTGGCCCGGCTGGGTCATGGGGCAATCCCCACAGTGCAGTAGGGAGCAGGGCAGGGGTGAATGATTTGCTTCTGCCCCTATTCCACTCCCTCCTGCACTGTGGGGATCTCAGTCTGCCTCCCCCAAACCCCGACAGTCAAAAGAAACTTACTGACATGCTGGGCCAGCTGCGATCGTGATGCACCCCTCTCCCTCCTGCTCCAGCAGCCTGCAGCCGGGCTGCTCTGGTGTTTGGGGGGGCTGAGCCCTGCTAGCCCCTCCCATCCGCCACCTATGCAGCCCTGCAGCCCCTCCCGTCTGCCACCTATACCTGGGGCTTCAGATGTTTCCAAATCTTTTGGCAGGCATCCTACGTGCAGACCCAAGCCTGGAGACTTGGGGTTCGGATGCCCCGAGTTTCGCTTGCCCTCAGCCATGGGTCCCTCGGAGCAAGCTAGGGAGGAGACTCCCATTTCCCAGCAGGCACACGCATGGAAGGACTTACCCTTTCTGCTGCGTCAGGAAAGCATCCGGCCTGTCACGGGCAGCGCTGGGACCAAGTCACAAGCCCGCCTGGGCCGTCCGCGGGGCTGTGCTGTGGCCGGCGCGGCTGTCCGAGGACCTCGCGGGCGCTGTTTTCTCTTTGCCTCCGTGTGGCAGCGCCTTGTCGGAGAAACCTGCAGGCAGAGGCTAACAGAGGGAACCGCGGGTGGCGGCGGGAGCAGGGACAAGGAGGGGGCAGGGCCAGGGGCAAGGGCGGGAACTGGGGCAGGGCTAGGCACGGGGCCACGGCCAAGGACGGGGCTAGAACTAGGGGCCGGAGTGGGCTGGTGGGCGGCAGCCGCGGCTGAGCCCTGCAGGGTGCGGAGCCGTGAGGCGGCGGCGCTCGTCCCAGGCCCCAGCCAGCCATTCCCGGCCGGGGCGCTGCGGCCGCGGCTCCCTTCTCCCGCGCCCGCCGTCCCACCGCGGCATGGCCGGGGAGCAGCGGCTGCTGCTGGACAACGCGCGGCAGCTCGTGCTCGTGTGCGCGCGCGGGGAGACGCACCTGGCGCGGGGAGGCGCGCGGGGCCTGGCCGTGCTGGAGGCCGCCAGCGCCGTGGTGGGCAGGTAGGGCCGGGCGGGCAACTCGGGGCGCCTGCCCGGGCCAGGGCTGCCGCCCCTGGGGGGAGCGCAGCGTGGACAGCCGCACCCCTGCAGCTTGCGGCTCGGGCTGTCCGGCTGTCCAGCTACACGTACGGCTAGATCGGTGCCTAGAGCCAGCTAGACTTACTAGAGCTGGAGATGCCCGTCTGGATCTGTGTGTCTGGGCATACCTGGCTGTCCTTCTATCAGCGGGGATCTGTGTATCTACATCTAGCTGTCTAAATCTATCTCTATAGATAAATAGATCTAACTTTGGGGGGGGTTGACAACATGACACCTGTCTAGAGATCTCTGTTATCTGCAGTATTATATCTGGAGATATCTATCTATCTGTCATGTCTCTAGCTATCTCAGAAAATACCTATCTATAGATAGATCTATAGATATCTTTTGCTAGTTATTGCTGTTTATCAATATTTTAGCTATCGCTGTCTACCTATCAATATCTATCGATAGATCTACAGCTATACATATAGGTATAACAAGCTTTCAAGGACTGAAGCTCACTTCATCATTGAGCTTCAGCCCACAACTCCTGTGTGCTCGCTTGCTCCTCTGAGTATTCTATACGGTAGAAATCACCTTTGCCTTCTATGTGATGTGGGACTAACAATGTCGGTGTTGAAAAGGTTCAGTTCAGAAGAAGATTTTCCAGGTGCTTATTGACTCATAGCTTATGGCTGAAAAACAGAGAAGATGTGTTGTTCTTAATGTGGATGAATGCACCCAAGAAGAAAAGCTGCAAAAGGAGATCTGCAATATTAGCTCTTTAACAGAAGGGAATCTAATTTGGGAAAAAATGTATACGTAGTTGTTTTAAAAAGAATACCCCTTGGTTTGGGTGTTCTAATAAGTGCGTGACATATAAAAAGGTGCAGTGTTTTTGTAGTGTGGAAGGTGTGACATGCCATGCCAGTTTGGAGTAAGTATGCTGAAAAATAGTGTAAATTCTAAAATAATCATTCTCATTAGCTAGAAAATTAGTATTCCAACCTGCGAAGATGTAAGCAGACAATCAGTGTTATGGAAGACTTGAGCCACTGATGTCTTTACTCACTTGTAAGACTTGGTGAGGCATGTCAGACTTTGGAGGATAGAGACATTATGTAGACAAAATGAAGCTGTTGTTCTTTCTTTGTATAACTCCCTTTCCATCAGTCTAGGCTAAGAAGGTCCCAAATTTGTAATTAGACCCATGTTCATAGAAAAATAAGTCTGGATGGGACCACAAGAAGTCATCTAGCCCAATTCCATGCTCAAGGCAGAATATATTTTGGACAAGTGTTTATCTAACTGTGATTCTCAGCCAGGGTGTCATCAAACCCTGGGTTGCCTCAGGATCCTTTCAGGGGTGCCACAGGGTGTTGGACAGTGTTAACACTGTTAGGTGTGCAAACACAATTAACAAGGTAATCCTAGAAATTTCAGCTAGGACTCTATAGTGCTAAAAACACTCTCTTTCTGAGCTGTTTAAGACAAGATTTTCTGTAAAAGTTACGAACCATTGATCTAACCTGCTCTTAAAAACGTATAGTGGCAGGGATGCCACAACTTTTCTAGATCAGTGGTTCATTTTTGGACCAGGACCCATCTGTAAACATTGATGGCCAGTCCCAACCTAAAGAGAAAGCAGCCCCCTGGCCCTGCCAGTTCCCCTCACTTCCAACCCACAGTTCACCACTCCGTAGCCTGGCTGGTGCCCTGCACTCCCAATTTACTGGCCCCAGCCCCACAGTGTGTGGGGCAAGGGAAGGGATGGGACATGGCGGGGAATATGCCACCCCTGCAGATTTGTACACCCCCAGCAGGCATGAGGCTGCAGCCTGAGTTGACCAGCATGGGCAGGACTCGGTGCGGGAGGGCAGAGCAGTGCGAAAAGTAATGGATGGTGCACGGGGAGGGCCGCGCTGCCGTCACCTTGTCTCGCTGCCAGCTGCTTCTGCACTGGACTGTGGCTGTACCCTGCTGCCATACCCTGACTGCCATAGCCATTCCCCTCAGGCCATGGCTGTAACCCAGAAAGGAGTTGGGGTAGAGAGCAGTGTCACCTGTTCCCCTCTGCCCCCTGACATGGTTTCTATGCTCCTGCCTCTCTAGCCCATAGACTTATCTTCAAGAAGCTGTGGGAGCTTCTGCACACTGCCTGACTGCCATGTCCACTTGCACATGGCTGCCCCTGCCTGATCGCCCTCACTGCAGCCTCTGGCAGGCTGGAACATTGCTAGCCTGCAAAGGGAAACCAGCAGTTTCCCATATTTTTCTCTTTTAAATGAGAAGCAATTTTTAAAGTTTTCTCACAACCCCATCATATGTTCTTGCTACCCACTTGTGGGTCATGACCCATGGGTTGAGAAATGCTGTTCCAGATAACCTGTTCCAGTGCTTACTCACCCTCATAGTGAGAAAGTCCTTCTTAATATTTAACTTTAATTTCCTTTACCATAGTAGTTGAATAAAAGTATACAGGTATTGTGATACCTGACAGTGCCTTTTTTAGCATTTGCTCTCTAATTCATGCAAGGTCTATCTAGCTAGATCATTTTGGTCCACTAGGTCGGATCCAAACTCCCTGACCAGGCGTCCCATCCACATAGCTAAGGTTTCTGCTGATCTTATCTTGGACTTTTTACATAAGATCTGTAATTCAGTCCAGGTTCTGGTGTGATAGGTGCTGGCAGGAGCACAAGCCGCACTCTCCGCACTCATCACTTTGCTTCTCATTACTACAAGATGCGTGGCCATTTGATTCGTCGCTGCATCCGACAAGGAACTCGGTTGCAGCATGTTTCCCATTGCCTCCTCATCATGGCCCGGAGGCGGGCCTGTGGGGATTTCGGGGGGGTAGAGTGGCTACTTCCGCCCGCCTGCCGATAGCTCCACCCTCCTCTTTTACCCTTCCGTGGCAGCTCCCTTCCTCTTCTGTCCTTCCGTGGGTAACTCCGCCCTCCTTCTCTACCCTTCCGTGGCAGCTCCCTTCCGTTTCGCCACCATCTTGTGATGATGGGGGACCTTGGCTTTCCTCCATAGCTGCAACCCTTTTGATTGCGTGAACAGCACGCAATCGGGCTTCCAACTCAGTCCTTTCCCGCATCAGGGTTGTGACTGTATGGAACATTACTGGCAGCATTCTCCGCTTCCCGTATTCTGTGCTAGACTCTTCAATCGTGGAGTCTCCCTCCATCTCCACTCCTCTGCGGAGCTCCAAAAGCTCCAATTCTCCCAACTCTGGTAGCAGCATATCCAAATTAATCAGCGCTTACTCCTTACTTTCCCGTACGCAGCACATACCGCAAGCAAACTCCCGACTGAGACCTTTATCTTCCTCGCTCGGCTTTTGTCCGACTGAGGACTCGCTGCCCCCTTGCTCTCGGGGTTTAAATCGAATCCGCTCACTCCCCATCACACATCCAAATGCTCTCGGGTGGAGACGCACTTCCCACTCTTTCGCAGGTTCCCCTTCTCCATCGAGCGAGAGGTAACCGCTCACAAATCTTCCACCCGATGCGCCCGCTTGATGGTAAGCGATGTGCATTCCCAACTCCACGGCATTTAGCATGTGGCGTTTTGCACTGCGCCAGGGGCAACTTTCAACCAATTCCAACTCCATTGTGTCTTCCCGGCGTGCCGATCTTGTTCGTGACGCCATGTGGGGGCCGAGAAACGCTGGCGGAATGGGGCCGCTGATAGAGTGGAATTAGTTGGACGAGAGGCAGCAGTGGTTGAAACAAAAAAACTTTACTTACAAGCTGTATACACGACGTATGCAGTGTAGGTACAATCCATAGACAGACACAAATGAAAACCGTAGACAGGCACACCAACATTCACAGTCACGCGGGGTATGAGGTACGTCGTGAAAACTGCAACGGGGAGTTTTTGGTGGTTGATCAGGCCCCCCGTGGCTCTGAAGTACACGTGGGGATCTCTCCCTATGCGTGTCCAAGCTCTTCTCCAATTTGGGTGGAAACCACCCACCCAAGCCTTTTGTACGGCCAGCAAGCCAATTGCTGACCGCCACGTGTTCATAATTTACACTGAGCCAATCAAAAGCATGCACTCCATGGTGCAGCTGCAAGCTTTTGGCGGGCTCTGATTTTGCATCAAGGACTGTTTCCCGCCTTACAGGGAAAATCCCTACACCGGGGACTCGCAATGTGCTTAAACACAGCTGTGCCGAGGCATCTCTTAACCATTCAGCTCTGACATCAGAAAGAAAACAAAATCTTCTAGTAAATATTAAACATAATTTCAGTATTGGAACAAGAATTTGAAGTTGTTTCCTGTGAATTTGATAAGAACAGTATGAAAGGATAATGAGCATGTTAATATTTGACCTCTGAGTTACAGGGTACAAATAAGTATTAATCCCAATACAAAGGGCCCTAAAATTATCATCTTCTGAATCTAAAATGACATGGGGAGTAGAGGCCCGGGTCATCACAGGTACCTTAAAATGTCAACAGAATAATACATGTATTTTTAAACATCCACTGAATTAGCAAGCGGCTTGCCCTGTCCATCTTTGCAGTCCTGCTAATAATGACCTCACTTCTCTCATGTACAACTTGGTTGAGTTTGATGTATAAACAAGCTACTGCTTTTTTGTTGTTTGTTTGCTGCTTACAGAGATGGCTGCATAAAAGCTGTAGGCCCTGTTGATGCTATTCGCAGGCAATTTTCAGAAACATCATTTGAAAAAATAATTGACTGTTCTGGGAAATGCGTATTGCCAGGTTCGTGTATTTTCTTAATTTTAGTGATGCAAATGAGATTGGCTGACTATGTGTTCAGATAAAGCATGGGCATCTCAGTTTCCTAAACTCTCATTCATTAGGCCTGGTTCTATTTTCGTCAGTGATATTTTAACTTTGCAAAGTATCCACTTAAAAAAGACTTTTCCTGTGTTTTGTATCTAGTATAGTAAAGCCCAGATTGTCACTGTACCTGGAGCCCTCTGTGAGGAGTGGCACATATTTTTTTTTCTGCTGCCAGGAGCAGTCGAAGGGTGGACTTGTGAATCCCCATCACACATCACACTGACGACTGCAGTGCCATTTTTGGCTTCACTCTGAGGGGGAAAGTATTCTGCTGCTACTCCATCCCAATACCAACCAATTACTTCCTGCTCTACACTGGCTCAAATCAACTTGTTGGCAAGTTAGGAGTGGCAAATTAAAGCAGTGCTGGTTCCCTACCATTTTCCATCCTTGCTCTGTCTACCAGCAGTTCATCCATGACATCTTCTTACCCCACTTTGCCCTCAGACTGGTGGTTGTGGGTCAAAGTCCATAGCACTTAGGAACCTGAAATAGTAAGGCACTTCTGAAAATGTCATTAGATGTAAAGTAAATCTGGGCAAACACATTATCTTTACAAATTAGGCTGATCATTTGAGCATTATAGGTAGGTAACAATATTCTTCAGCATGGATTCCAGCATGCCATTGGACTTATTTCACAGTCTTTACTCATGGGCGATTCCCATTGAAGTCAACTGAATACTGCCAGATTAATGACAACGTATGCAGTTTATACTTTTAAAAGGGTGCCTATTGAAATCAAGTGATCAGTTTCAAAATGAGTTAAAAATGCATTCAAATACTACTCCTATTAGTTCTCTGACAGTTTCCCTGTTTTTTAAAAATATGTCTATATTTCTCATTTTGTTTTGCAAATGACCCACAGGAGACTGGTTGATCTCCTGTGTCAGAGAAACAGGGAATCGCTATACAAGCTGTCACCAACTTCACTAAAAATAACACGGAAAAAGGCAAAAATATTTACCCTTCTTGTAGTCTTGGATCTTGTGTATAGATTTTGGGGGGGGAGTGGTAACAATGTGACTTAAAATCTTTTTGGACAGAAATACACAGTTTCGTAGTTGGTAGGGTTGGAAGGGACCTGAGCAGATCATCAAGTCCAACCCAGGGGTTTTTGTATGCTTGCTTGTTTTAGTTTGGGGAGTTGGAATTGATACCATGTCTTTAATTTGCTTGCATGTGCATGTTTTAATTCTTTCTGGTTTTTTTTAAAGGTTTAGTAGATGCTCATACACATCCAGTGTGGGCTGGGGACAGGGTCCATGAGTTTGCAATGAAGGTAATTTCCCATATTTACAGGGTTTTTCTTTCTGTTCCTATGGTTTACTATCACACTAAACTATATATGCTTTCTCTAAAGCCCTGTTTTCATCTGCAAAAGATAGTCATTCTTATATATAATAAGGAATGGGAGAATAATAGATGGCTTTAGAGAAAGAGAGGGGACTGGTACAAAAGAAAAGAGAGATGGGGAAAACAAGGGGAAATTAAAAAGGAAAGGGCAATCCAGGGAAAGAAGAGAAGTGGCATTGGGACATTGTGTTTGTTTTGTTTTGTTTTGTTTTAAATCAGTGTGTGGTTTCAAAGGTTGAGAGTGACCTTATTATTTATTATTAAGCACTTCCAGGGAGGGACAATCTCAAACACTGTTTGTAATGTACCTAGCACAGTTGTTGTACCAGTCTCTGTTGGCTTGTCAGGAACTACAATAATAAACAGAATTAATGATAATATGGTTTTCCTATGTGAGAGGAGAGATGCTAGTTAATTGATTCTGAGAAGCAGAGAGATGGGGATAACTTAATTCTGGCATCTCAACCTGGCAAAAGGGTTCCTACTGACATTATGGTAAAGCTGTCCCTATTGAAGGGATAATATAGTCATATTCAGGTGTTGAATTCAACTTCTAGTCAAGACAATGTCAAAAATAAAACAGAAGACAGAATCAATAGGAATAACTTCATGGCAAGACAAAATCCAGTTCATTCTCACTTGCTTCCTCTCCCCCTGGTAGCCATTTTTAAACTATTTGGGTTATAGGCAGAGGTTAATTTGACTTGTGCCTTCAAATCTATGTTAAAACAAGGAGATACGGTCTTCTAAAAGACATTCCTTCCTACAATTCTTCCTCCTCTGAGGAAATTTCTGTCTAACCTAGGCATAAGGCAGGACTCAGATATGCTGCTGTTCTCCTGCTAGGGACACTCATGGTCTAATTTACTAGGTGCTAGCTCATAGTGAAGGAGATAGTGAAATCCCATTGGATTCAGCCAGCAAGGAAGATTGTTTTCAGAGCTGATATGCTTCTCTCTTGCAGCCTGGCAACACTATTCATCTTTCAGGGGCCAGATCCAGCATGGATGCAGGACCAAGGAAGCTCTGAGTACTTCCCAAACTTTCATCATTGCTGCAATTACAGTGGGGCAGAATGGACATGCCCATGGCCTATGCCAGAACACTTCTTAGTCTAGAGGCTTAGACATGTCTGGCAGACAGCCCCCGGCTTTGGTATTTCTTCGCATTTGTTTAACTGGCCCAAAGGAGCTACAGAATGAGAAGAACTACCCAATTACCTTTTCTGATCAATTCCAGGTACATTTAACTTCCTTTTTTCCCCATCAGTAGCAGACTGGATCCAGGCTGAATTATTGCCTCCATGAGAGAGTTTCCCACATTTTAATTCCATCTTGTAGCTGGTTACCCATATCCACTGCAGAACAGGCCAACAACTCCTCAGAATCCCTTGAAAAAAATAAAAATAAAAATCCACATCTAATTGATAATTTTGTTTTAGCTGGCAGGTGCTTCCTATATGGATATTCACCAAGCTGGGGGAGGAATACATTTTACTGTGGAACACACCCAGAAAGCCTCAGAAGAAGAGCTGTTCAATACCTTCAAACACCGACTGTTACGTATGATCAGAGCAGGAACCACTTTGGTTGAGTGTAAGAGTGGATATGGGCTAAACCTCGAAACAGAACTTAAAATGCTCAGAGTGATTGAACGGGCTACACGGTTACTGGACATCAGCATCTCCTCGACATACTGTGGCGCTCATTCTGTGCCTAAGTAAAGTGATTTTTTTTTGTTTCATGTTGTTTCACAAAATATGAAAATGGGTCTTCAGCAGATGAACTGCAAAGAGATGGCATATTTTCCAGATTTTAAGGAGAGGAGCCAGGTATCAGGTAAAGACAGCTGTAATAGAGTTTAGTTGGTCTTGTGGCAACAAAGTGCACCTGAAACAGCAGCATTCAACATCAGTTAATGCTTAACAGAATTTAAAGTAGTGAAGATTGCATTGGTGCAGCAGTGCCAGCTATGAAAAATATCAGATCATTGGGTTTTATGCAGAAATTGAATGGATTCAGCTAACAGGCATGCAGTTACCCTGAGCAGTTTCTGATTCTCCCCATAGGAAGGATGTTTTTAGGGTCTCCTCTTCAGAAAAGAAACCTACAAAGTAGAAGAATGCATTAAAACAATAAATATTGTGTGCAGCATCCCCCTTTGATGACACAGATCCTGGGAGTCAGCTACATAACAGTACTTTTGATTGTCATCGTTTGATATTATCTATTTCTCCCTAATTTAAGATTTTCTTTTAGTGTAAAATGTCCTTTGTTAATTAGTGCACATATCCAAAAGGAATATTGTACCAACTTTAATAACTGGAAGAGGGTTAAACATAAAAACTACTAGAAGCTGACTGAAAAACGCTAAACATTTTATGATAGTGTTCAGGTGATGCTGTAACCATGATGGTCTGGGAATTATGCAAGATACAAGGATTTCTTTGGGTGATCTCTTATTGGACCAGCTGCATAATTGGGATAGAGATACAAGCTTTCAAATGCAAACCTTCTTCAGGTTTAAGGAGAAAAGCCAGCGCAGTGACAGTACAATACATTTGGAGAAGTGGGAATTTACAGTGGAGAAAGTGCCTCTGATGTACATGCAACAATTTGTTCACTGCCATTGTGAATTTCAGTCCAGGATATCTGTTTGCTCCATGCAAACTGGCTTTCCTGCCACCTAATAGCCAGGATTATGAAGTTCTGCTTTGCACACTCCTTACTCCAGAAAGAAACTTGCCTGCAGAGCAAAATCTGGCATGCATGACTCTGGAGTAAACCTGGGTGTTTGTACCCTTTGTCATTGCAGTCTTTGGTTTCATAAAACTACTCTGTTCTCTTTTCAGTTCATGTGCCTGGGCCTAGATTAGAATTTGAACTCCTCAAATTCTGCCCTTTTTGGGTCAAAGCCATGGATAACCCCAACAATAAAGGGATAATGTGGTGCTCATTTTTGGTGACTGAAACAGGTGGCTTCCAAATCCTCAAAGTATATTCAGTGTTAGGAATGATGGGGAAAAAAAATGAAAGCCTCAGGTTCCAGGATTGTAATGAAAGAGAGGGGCTGAGATTATTAAGTCCCTCACTTTGACCTGTATTTCCGATCTGGGATTGTAAAAATGAGCTGAAAATAAAGAAAACCCTAACAGTTCAATCCAGAAGTCAGGTAAAAAGACCAAATATTTATTTTTAATCCCCTGATTTTCAGGTGCTGATGCAGGCTTTTTAGAGGACAGGGAGGGGTTGGTACTGTAGATCTGGATCCCTTTCTCTCCAGGCAGACATTTTTTAAAGCAATATCTGGAGTGAAAATCTTGTTTTAGAATGATTACAGTCTTCAGGGTCTCACTTGGGAGGCCTTAACAGCAAACAGAAGAAAAAGAGTAGAAACAGACTCATCTTTCCTCCCTTTTAGCTCTAGAATGAATCTTCAGCTCCACCCCCTCCAAAAACCGTCAGGCCAAAAGAGAAGAAGAGAGGGTGGTGAGTAGACATAGCAAAAGCCAAACCATCCCTCAGGATTGTTACAACAAGAAGGAAAAGCAATTTGTCAGAATCTGGTCTGGTTTATAACCATGCAGCCACATTTATAAATGTGAGCAGAATTTTGCTGCTTGAATTTACTCCAATGAAAAATTCCAAACATCAACCACATATGGCACCCATATAATGCTGTTGCACTGTTTCACAATGACCCAATTAAAGACCAGATGCTACCTTAGATACTTAGTTTCAGGGTGTCATTATCATTTTTATATTTCAAAGGTGCAAAGTAAAACGCAAACTCTTATAAGGCAGTTCCATCTTCAGGTGCCTAAGAGGTTGTGAAATTAGCAACAGTCTATTGTTGGGAAGCCCCGAGTCAAAACCAGCAGCGAGTTTGAATGATATACTAAAAGAGAAAAGTATAGTTAAAGTCATTTTTCTGCAAAAGGGCCTTCTTAGCATTGATATATGAGGTATAGGTAACTTTTGAGTAAAAACCAAAATAAAGTATTTGGAAGTCATATCTAAGGATAAAATCTTAGCAAGTTAGAATGGAAAAATAGGAAAGTAGAAGAATATTGTAGTATTGAAGGTCACACGTTTTAATTAGTATCTAAGGAAATCTGGTTTATGTATAATCTAGATAACAAGCATACTTTCCCTTTAAAAAGATATCAGGACTAATTCTTGTGCTTATATGACATCACAATATTTCCTGTTGCTTTTCGTTTTTAAATGTAATAATAAACTACGCTTAACAATGGAAATAGAATGTTATAGAGAAGATTGGAAATATCAACTCAGGTAAAAAAAAATTATAAAATATAGCTACTCAGGCACTTACTAAAAGTATTTTGAATTCCTTATATGTATATCTTTTTCTAAGGGCATGCTTTAAAAATACTGGAAAGTTCAATGATATTATTCTTATGCCTTAGTGACGTTTTCTTTTTATTAGAGGGAAAAAAGTTACTGAAGCCACAGATGACATTATCAATAACCATCTCCCTAAACTGAAGGAACTTGACCTAAGTGGTGAAATCCATGTTAACAATATAGATGTGTTCTGTGAGGAGGGAGTCTTTGATCTAAATTCTACCAGAAGAATTCTTCAGGCTGGAAAAAATATAGGGTTACAGATTAACTTCCATGGTGATGAACTTCATCCAATGAAAGCTGCAGAGGTACTTCATTCTTCTTTATCACATTTATGTTTAAGCCACTTTTGCTTCTGTGTTCTTTTATAAAAGTATGATTCATAGTTTATGAAATAGATCACAAGATGAATATCATCAATTTGCAAAACTGATGAGTTGAAGACATAGAACTCTTGACCTTTATGGGTAAATTCTGTACTGGCTATTCAAACATTGACTTTGCTTATCTTCTGCAAGTGAGGCAAAACAGAAAGATGGATATCCATGAAGCCATTCATTACTGATACAAAGCACACGTTTTGGTCCACGGTTTAAAAAAAATAAATCTTAAATATGTTTTTCCTTTAGACGGTACAGTTCCTCTGACTGGCAGTTGCAGAAAAACTGCAGCAAGTGTATGCAGGGAGATGGACCCAAGTAGCAGTTTTGTCAAAGAGAGTCTGGACATTGCCTCTGCATACTCCTCTGCCAAAGCTATTCTTGCATTTGACGAAAATCAAATTTAATCAAGCATAGAAGTCTGTATGGTACATTGCTCTTGGATTTCATAATTTTTCCCATTTCCATTGCAAACAATATCAGTTTCCACTAGATTTCTTCTGTATTGTGTGCACATTTTATGCACATTTTAAGTTTTATGTACAATTTGTGTACAATAGCATTATACATAATTGCCATAACAAATGATCTGTCCAAGAACTTTGATAGGGACATTGCTTCAACAATTCATTGATATTGCTGACTGATTTTTCTGTTAATTTTTTTTTGATGTGCTGCTTAGCTTGGAGCTGAATTAGGAGCACAAGCTATAAGCCATCTGGAAGAAATTAGTGATGAAGGCATCGCTGCTATGGCCCAGGCTAAGTGTGCAGCTGTCCTTTTACCAACTACTGCCTACATGCTGAGGTAATATTTTAATGGATTGAAAAGTATAGTCACATCTGTAACAGGAGAAACATTTTGAGGCTTGAGAGTCTTATTCAAGAATTGGAGTCATAGATCCTTAACTTTCTTAACTCAGTGATTCCATTAATACATATTAATCTAGCTGATAATTTAAAACATCAAGATATCAACTGAAGATACAAACGGGTTAGTTTTCATTAATTCAAATTATATCTGCAATATGCGTATTTGCTCACTTGTTTCTACAGTAGCATGATGTTAAGAAATGGACCATTTCTTTCTCTAGCCAGGTGAAAGATTGTAGGTCTCATTTCAGAAACTTTGATTCTAAGCAGACAGCATTAGAAGTTTTCTCAAAAGCTCTAGTTGCATTTGACAGATATTTAAAATATGCAGATTTCATAGACACTAGGGCTAGAAGGGACCTCAGAAGATCATTGAGTCCAGCCCCCTGCCCCAGGGGCAGAAAGTCAGCTGAGGTCAAAGGATCTCAGCAAGATGAGCATCCAAACACTTCTGAAAGGAGTCCAGAGTAGGTGCTTGCACCACCTCTTGAGGCACTCTATTCCAGGCCTTGGGGGCTCAGACAGTAAAGAAGTTTTTCCTTATGTCCAGCCTTAAACGGTCTTGGAGGAGTTTGTGATTGTTTGACCTTGTCGTCCTTGGGATGCTCTGGTGAACAGGTGTTCCCCTAAATCCTGATGTACAACCCTTATAAATTATAGGCAGCCACTAAGTCACCTCTAAGCCTGCGCTTTTCCAGGTATAAAAGGACAACCTCACTTTATCTTTAAAACCAGAAATATATCAACAATAGCTTCATTTTAGTAAAATCCTTTCGTGCTAATATAGTAATGATGCCAAGAAATTAAAATCAAAATAGTATAAAAGACGGTGCTGAGAAACTAGTTCGACTAGTTAGTAAAGATCCATAATCTGAGAGGTGCTAAGAAGGAGGGTGATAATTGGCCACTGAAAAGCAAGAAAGCACATCCAATGAGATACAGATTCCCCTCAACTCCTTTTCACATTAATGGTAATCAAGAAGTTTGCACTCTCCCAGGATGAGGCCACTGCAGCTCCCAAGTGTGCAGTAGCAAGTGTACAGGAGTTGGCCCAAAGAATCCAAGACAGCAGTCTCCCAGTTGGACCTTTTGTTAGTCTTTTTTCATTCCCTCAGATCAGTGTATCCAAGGAATATGAAGGTGGAATGACATGTGAAACATAGGAGCACCTTAAAAGAAACATTTCAAGTATAGTAATTATCATAGCATGATACAATTCAAAGAACAGACATTGTTTTCTCACTGATTTACTGTCACATAGTTCTGTATTTCATTATATTGGACTAAGACTATTCTAATTGAATAAAGATATTATTGTTCTTTTTAAGTTAATTTAAATCCACAAAAAATTAATTTTAAAAATAGTAAATAGTCATCTGAAAACCTTTAATTTTTTTCTCCATTGATTTATTTCTGGGGGCAATATCCAATTCCATTTCGATTTGCTGCACAATGACTAAAACAGTTCTCAGTTCAAAGTAGCTTTCTTAACAAAGGCCATAATTCTGCAATCTCTTATGCAAGTGTTTAAATTTACTGTCCTAAGTAACTACATTTATTTCAACAGAACTACCCATGGCAATAACGTTAAGCATTTGTGAAGTGTTTATAGGGTCCAGGCTCTCATGAGTACACTCAAAATGAAATTTCCAACTGCTATCTAATTTGATCAAGGATCTCAATGTCATAACGTTGAGAGAGGAATATATTAAACTTTTATTTGTTGCTGAGGGTCAGCTCACAGGAGATATCCCATTGATTGTGGGAGGTTTGTATAATTGCTGGTGTAGAATTATGATTTTGTGTAGTAGCTAACCTTTGAACTAGTCAAGTTACCTTTGCATTCTGCATTGTTCAGTGAGGAAAAAGGACAACACTTGTATTAACTAGTATATCTGGCCTTTTGGTCACTTGAAAATAACTTACTCAATTTACCTACTTACCTGCCAGGATTTGCACAAAGTAGATGCACAAGTGAAGACCTTTTGTTAAAAAATCCTTTGATGCATCCTAATTAAACAGAAGTGTTAACATCTCATTGAGATGAATGGGGAAATAAACATTTTTGCATTTCAGAGATGTTTTAGGTTGTCTGTCAGTTCAGGAAGAGAATTCTACAAACTGCTCATGTTTGGAAGGTTCTTTACAACCATAAGATCAAGAACTACATTTAAAAAAATGAAAATGGATTTTGCAAAATCTGCAATTGTCCTGGAGGATGAGTGACCTTAACTACAGAGGCCTGAAGGGCAGGTGATTGATAGAACTATAATAAACTAAGTAAACTAATTACAGCTACTGCAAGAGCAGTGCACAACATCATTAGGGTTTGGGGTATGGAGTAGAAAGCAAAGTTTGGTCTTTTTCCTGCAAAGCAGTTAGTGAAACTGAAAGCATATAGTATCCAAACTCAACAAAGATTTTTATTCCATAGTAATGCAGATTGTAATAGCTGGATGTCCTGTATTGACATTGATATTTTCTTCTAGACTGAAACAACCTCAGGCTAGAAAAATGTTACAAGAAGGCGTTATTGTTGCTCTTGGCAGTGATTTTAATCCTAATGCGTACTGCTTTTCTATGGTAAGATAGTCTTTATGCATATTACATTACACCCAGTTGCTAACAGTCTCTGACAGTCACAGCTCATGGATAGGCCTGTGAGAATAGGGAAGTATTCAATTTGTATTCAGATTCAGCTGATTCGGAGGACAGTGATTCGATCTGGTGATTCGAATCACTGTCCCCATTCAATTCAGCCGAATCAGAATCAGAGATTCAGTGCTGATTCAGCACTGATTCGGAGATTCGAATTGGCCAGGGAGAGGCAGGCACTGCTGGGTGGCTACAGGTTCTTTCGTGGCTCATCTGGCTGTGCCTGCCTCTCCCCAGGCTAGGGGAGCCACGGGAGAAGCCCCCATGGCTGCCATGCCTGGCCCCCTTCCCCACCCGGCCCCAGCCTCCTGACACTTTAAAAAAAAAAAAGGCTGCAGCAGTAGTGATCAGGGCCTCTGAGGGCCTGTGGCAGAGCCCTACTGCACAGCATGAGGCAGTGGGGATTGCCCCGCCCCCCACCTGGAACCCGTGCCCCGGTGCAGTATGGCTCAGCAGGGTGCCACGCACTGTCTGGGAGCTGGGGTAGCTCCACCTGTCAGCCAGAGCCTGGCACCATTTAGCCCCAGTGGCTTCAGCTCCCAGACAGCATGCAGAGCCATGCTGCACCTGCTCCATGGGGCAGCTGCCGCACAGGTGCCAGGAAGTGGGGGATGGCAATCCCTACTGCTCTGCGCTTGGAGTGGGGGCTCTGTCACAAGCTCTCAGAGGCTCTGATTGCCACTGCCAGATCCAGTGAGTGCCTGGCTTTTTTCTTTCTTTCTTTTTTTTTTTTTTTAAGTGCCAGGAGGCTGGGGCTAGGCAGGGCAGCCATGGGGCCTTGTCCCATGGCTCCCCCGACCTGGGGTGAGGCAGGCACAGCCAGAGGAGCCATGGGAGAACCTGCAGTTGCCTGGCTGTGCCTACATCTCCTTGGCCAATCAGAATCTTCCGAATTGGTTCAGAGCTTTTGGATTCCATTCAGACCTATGAATGGGTCTCCCAGTTCAATTCAGATTCGGAGATTTGGCCGCCGAATCTCCTCCAAATCATATCAGTGACTGAAGCTTCGCACAGCCCTACTCATGGAATCACAGGAAAGTAGAGCTGGAAGAGACCTCATGAGATCATCTAGTCTAACCCCCTGTTCAAGGTAGGATTGTCCCTGTCTAAGCCATCCCAAGCAAGCATCTGTCCAACATGCTTTTACTTCTGGCAAGGCGTTGCTCGAGGAGCCTTCTTAATACACAGCCTGAGAACTATATCCTCAGTTAAAAATAATTGCCCCAGCTCTATCAAACTCAGAAGCTATTCCCCATAAATTCTTTGAAGACTGAGAAGTTCCTGATTTTCACATCTGAATTGGGAGGCCCAGACAGTTCTGTAGAAGGAAGAAACATCCAGTGTTTCCATTTCCTGTTTTAAAATGAGCTTGTGTCTTGCATTTTACTATTTTCTCACCCATCATGGAGAGCTTTGGGCATTATGGAACAGGTAGCTGACTTTTTTTTCCTGTTTTCCTTTCCCTGTTTATTAGCCCATGGTAATGCATTTGGCCTGTGTAAATATGAAAATGTCAATGAATGAAGCATTAGCAGCTGCCACCATTAATGCAGCTTATGCTTTGGGAAGATCCCATACACATGGCTCCATAGAGATTGGCAAACAAGGTGATTTTATTGTCATTAATTCATCAAGGTAGGTACTTAAATTAGGTTTTAAATACCAGTGTAAGACAAGAGAGTCTGATTTTCCATTGTCCTATACCTTTGGAATCGTTAAATCTGTACAGTAGGAACATTTTACACCTAAGTTTGTATTCCTGTTCAATAGATATAAATCACTCCTGTGGAGACTGAGGCCCATGATAAGATTAAAACCTAGAACCATATATATTTAAAAGGGTTTTTTTACAAATTTAACTGAAAACAGTACAAGAAATTCACTACTGATTTCTATGTTAACTCACTCTATTAATAAAATATTGTCTGATAATATTGAGACAAAGGATCAATAAATAATTGACAAATATTTGTTTCTTGTAATTCAAGCAGGCCCTTTATGATGTGTGTGATCTGTTTTTATGAAGGTATTGAATTACCAAAATGCTTTATTGTCTTTTTAGGTGGGAGCACTTGATTTACCAGTTTGGGGGACATCAAGAATTGATTGAATATGTTATTGTTAAAGGAAAAGTTGTGTATAAAAATGAAAGAGTTATGGGCTACTAAATAGTTACTGAAAGAAGATGATCATGTTGAAGGCTATCAGGAGAAAAACAGTATTAAAGTGTTTTTACTACGTCAGGACATCAGATTACTTGGATTTGTATTTAGTAGTGTATCACTTGCATATACTCATTTTGCTTCCTCTATTAAAAGAAACTTTATCAAGCATTTCCAGTTAACTCTTTTTCCTATCAGATCCAAACTTATCTCTTTAATTCATTAAAACAACAAGAATTTATAGCTTTGAAATAAGGCAGACACCTGAAACCAAGAAGTGAAAGACCAGGAAAGCCAACAGATGGAATGGCTGGTGCACTGTTGTTCAGGTCTAGGTCAGTTTTATAGCTCAGACTGGATAAGAAGCTTAATAAAGGCATAGAGTTTGGAATGGACAGTGCCACAAACTTGCAAGCTGTTCTTGTAAGCAGTTATTTTTGTATTGAAGAAGTTTTGGGAGCTCAGTTTGTATTTACAAATTTGTCACCTTGACATTTAAAATAAGCTCATCTGAAATGTCCACATTTGAGACACAAACATTCAAAAAACTATTTTTTTATATATTTGAGGCTTGATCAGAACTGAAATACCTACAGTAATGAATATTGCCTTAACTTCGTAACTTGTGTGATCATGGGTTGATCATGAATATGATGATCTTTTAACTCAAATTAACTGAGTGGTTTCAGGATTTAAGATTCCTGTTGTGAGACTTCTTTGTCCTCCTCTAAATATATTTTCTGTAGGTTGCATGTTCATCTGCAGATTGACTTTAATTAGTGAATGTTTAGGATTTTCAAAATCCCAGAAAAAGATGACAAAGCCATGAGGGAAATACAGAGCGCCCGGGCAAGGGACTAACAAGAGAAGGATGGGGGGGAGGTTGGGATCTTGATTACACTTGATCTGAGCCTTCAAGAGGCCGAGATACTAAATACAATATTTGATCATAATAGCTGGAAGTTAAAGCCCCTTAGGGAGAAAGAGCAAAGAGCTCAAGCTGGGAACAAAGAGTTTATGGCTAGGAAGCAGCCTGGAACTCAAAAGAGCTCACTATTAAGAAGGGGCCAGAGCTACAAGGGCCTTTCCTGCCCCCTAAAGAAAGTTTAAAGTTGTGCTTTACTGTTTTCTTTTCTTTTTTTGGGACAAAGTCGATTGTTCGTCGATTGTTCATATTAAAAAGACCAGCTGAAGGGCTCCCAGGGGAGCAAAGCCAGCTTGCAACGCAGTAGGGCTAGGCACCCCAATCCATTTGCACAATATTTATCTAAAAATTCACATTCACACATGCATGCCTTTAAACATAATTGTCTTAATTGTAGCATACAGTCTACAGTGCACAGAGGAAAGAGCAATACAGCACAAAAGTCAGAACTATTGTAAGTAATATGTTGTTTTCCTAGTACTTTAAATCACTACAGCTCTTCTGCAAATTAGCAAAATCATGAAAAATGCTGGAGGAGGACGACGTCTCAACTTTGTTAATAAAAACACGCATGAAAGTATGAACACCTGAAGAGGAAAGACAAGCCTTCAGAAAAGCAGTATTATTTTTAAAGGCACATTGGGTCAGGAAACGCTTTCAGAGAACTAGACCCTTGGCACTAATGATGCCAATCATTTTGACTGTTAGGTAGATATTCAAAATTTACAATGCATGCAATTAAAACATGATATGAGCCTCTTATCTCTTTGAAGACTTTGAGGTCTTCAAAATATGGCAGCCACTCCAGAAATATGCTTATTATGTTTCTTGATCCTAATTTTATTTACGGTGTAGTAATCAACTAGATCATTTCTGTAATACTTTAATGACTTTCCAGTCACTAGATGTTTTCACTGCAAGCAGATGTGGATGGGGACTTCACTTTTATAGACCTTGAAACAACATCTAATGTGTGCTATCAGCTTTTCCTTAAACCAAACTTGGACAGGTTTCATTAATAACATATAGGCAGTTAACAAACTTGTCAGAGGATGAAAACAAACACTCTTAAAAATACAATTCTGCACTGAATAGTGACTGTCCCAAGGTTACATTATAGCACTCTAATTTTCAGATTAGATTGCAAATGAACCTGCAATCTGAGTGTCAAACTGCATTCTTTTCTTCTGAACTGTGATTAATGTCTTAGGAGCCAAATTATGCCCTCTATGATACTTGGATAACATTGGGCACGTCTACATGCACTATAATGTGAATGATAAACCCAGTGCAGTTTGCATCAGTGTTTATTGTTCCCAGGTGCTGTGTTTACACATGCACCTGGAACTGCAGCACGTTGAGATGGATTGGAGCAGCTGCAGCTGGCAGAGAGCCCCAGGGGTTAGCTTGCCAAACCTGAGACTGCTCTAACTCAGCTCAGTGTGGTGTGAGGGGCTGGCTGGAGCACAAGCGTGCTCCACTGCAGGGTTAGCTGGCAGGCAGTCCCTACACTGAAGCACCCTCGTGTCCCAGCCAGCGCCGTCAGCATCTACACCTGCATTGCGGTGCATTAAATGCTGCTGCAGCATAGCACTTGTGTTTACAAATACTAATCTACAGCAGCATTTAGGAGTTTACTGCAGCCTAATAGGGCTGCATGTGTAGACGCTGAGACTTTACTGTGGAGCTAACTAGGCAATAAACATCTGGTGTAGACACACCTGCTATTATGTTAGGTAGAGCCATAAGGATGATTTAAAAATATAAGGATACTTAGAATTTAATAAGACTCTTTCAAGGCTGTACAAACAGCCAACTTACTCCATATACACATACATATACCTATACCCACAGACATACACACTAGCCAACTGCCCATCAGGAATGGGAGGGGAAGAGAGCGTGTGGCCCAGGTTCTCTCCCAGTTCAGGCTCGAGCCTCCTCCCTCCCTGCATGGGGGCTCAGGCCCACTCCTCCCACCACCACCACCACTGCAGCGCACCCGCTATTACCCCTGTACTTGCCCGTTTAAAACTGGTTTGGGCATGTGGACATGGCCTGGAGTTACTGTACAGTGCTGGCAAAATAGTCATACCCTTTACATCCTGACCTCCTGAACATTGTATGGAACCCTCCTTACTCCCTGCAGATATCTGATGAACCATGAAATTTAAAACTTGTGTCCTCCTAAAACCATAGGTGGCCCAAGCCCCCTTTTCTTACAGTTCAGCTCCCCTTTCTGTAGCATTCCCAAACCTTAAGCTGCCCACCTTCCTTCCACTTTTTCTGAACTGATCTCTTGCTTTCAATTTTCATTGTAACATAAAATAAAGTGCACATATACAGAAGCACATGAAAATTGACCCTGACCTTGTCTATATTTGTTTTAGCTGTATATCCTTTACAGTGTGAATTAAGTTTATCCCATTATTAATGTCACAGCATTTCATATCATTATCAGTTCAGTTTTGCTGATGTTTGAAGGTGCTGCCACTATAATAGAAATACTGCATTTACTCAAACATAAAATTACTTTGATTATAGGACAAGCCCCCCCAATAATTAAGTTCTACATTAGGAAAATTTAAAATTTATTATAATTTTACAGGCATAAAATCTAGTTATTGGAGGTTTGCCTTGAATTTGTCTCCATCCCATTGCTACAGCAGCAAAAATAAATCTGGGGGTGTTTCAGGTGTCTCCTTTGCCCTCTGCCTTCCCCCAACTTCTTTCCCCTGCAGCCTCTTCCTCCACTTCTTGCTCTCAGACCCTGCTTTCCCTGAGCCCATAGAAGTGAGAAGCAAATTTGAAAACACTGGCCACATCTACATGAGACACTGACTGCTCAGTCATTACAATGCACTCATTTAGTACTTGTTTACACAAGTACTAAGTGACTGAGCAGTAACCAGAGTTACTCTGCGATAACATCACTGAATGGATTCTAGGTCCGGCTGACTGTGCAGTAGCTCATTTCTAGTGTGCAATAGCATCATGTCATGCTTTCTGCCACATGATGCTACTGCGCAATAGTAACAAGCTTCTCGTGTAGATGCAGCCACTGACCTTGAAACTAAACATAGGTGTAGTAGTTTGAATGTACTACCTATAGACTTAGTTCATACAGAATTGATGAATGTTACCTTTTTGGGAAACTGCTGCAAGTTTTAGCACAGGTGCTCCATAAACACATTTATAAGCAGCACTTTGGCACCTACTTATATATAGTACAAACGTTGTTGTGGGGTGGGGTGAGGATATTTTGTGTTTCAAGCCAAATCAGTTCCAAATCTGTGAGTCAACCCAGAACCATAAGTGGCCCTACTACTGGCAAATATCCTCTGCCACACCTGGGGCTTCAGATGTTTCCAAATCCTTTGGCAGGAATCCTACGTGCAGGACCAAGCCTGGAAGCTCAGGGTTTGGATGCCTCCAAGTTTTGCTTGCCCTCAGGCATAAGGGTGCAGGAGCAAGCTAGAGAAGTGTCTCCTATTTCTATAAAGTGGGCATAAAGCCAGGATCTTCCCATTCCAGCAGCAAGTGGAAGATTAAGAATACATTACCTCTGCAGGCAGTACCTGATACCAGAAAAACAGTTCTACCCAAGTGCAACTGAAAACACTGCCTTAGTGGTAACACCACTTCCCCATATAGTGCTAACTATGCATGTTAGTTCAAAACCAAAAAGCTCATGATTTACCATATAGTTAATTGGGCCGGACCCCAGCAGCATCAACAGCATTTCAAGTCAAGGTGGTCTCCACAGCTCAGAACTGCTCAATATATGTGTGTACTGCAGATATCCCCTACAAAGCATGCATGTGCTAATTAGACCTTGACTCATGACTGCAACAGAGTGTTCTTGTCATGATTCCTGGGATGCTCCAAAAATGTATATGCAGATGAGACACAAGGCAACTTGGTCTGGCTTCATCTCATGGAAGGCAGGGCCACATGAATCATATGCAACAGGCTGAGAGAGGGGGCAACAGAGCGATTTGCAGTGAACTTTTTGGGACCCCATACGGTGACATTTGCCAGGCATTTAAGGATGGTGAAGGAACAGGAATAACTGGAAATGGGAAAGAAAGGCATAGCTTAGCTGTGAGAATGAAGAAGTCAAAGTGTATGCAATGTAGTGGCTCACCATGCTTTGAAAAAGAATTGGCAGTTAAGGGGACTGTGCTTAATGGACACTATTCTATATCTTATTAAGAAGCACTCACCTGGCATTGCGGTAGGTTTCCATTCATATTTGCCAAATGTGGGTCGTGTGTTTTATAATCATGCTCAGTGTTTGCTGCATTTAATCAGCTTCATAGTCGGTTTCCATTTACTGAGCACATGCTGCTTTTGGCAGCAGTTTAATGCTAGACAATCTAGTTAATAGTTTCCTTATATGTGAATGTAAGGCAAGGGTCTTTTTTTCCCCATGCTGATTGGACAAAAATCCCAGTCTTGTATTTGAGTAAACATAGTATTTAATTTCCACTTAATCAGCACTATGTTTGAGAGAGATGTAAAACAGATAGGGATAAAGGTAACCAAGAGGAACTCTGATCCTGTTGGAATGCAGAATGTCAGAAAGGCCCCTGACCCAAGAGTGGAACCATCCAGATGGACTGAAGTATGAAATTGAGGTTGCTTAGTTCAAATCCTCAATTATACTGACATTAATGAGAATAGAAAAAGAAACAAAAAGTGTACCCATTCCTCAAGGGTAACACAATTCTGCTTAAGATGAACAGAATCAAAAGCAAAATCAAATTACTTGCTTAAAATATCCTTTTTTAATTTTCAGTAGGGTAAAGTATTAAGCAATTTGGTTTTCTCCAACTGCAAAATCCTGGAATTAAAAATCTGTATTATACCAACTGCAACATGTGAGCAAATTACAAAAATAACTAGGTTTATTCACAGGAAGAACTTATTTTTATTTTAATAACATTCAATCAGTAAGAAAGTGGTAACCCAATAAAATTCTGCAATTTTAGTTACTAACTAAAAAATATGAAGAAGTGTGTTCCACCTATATTTATACATAGTAAATAAAAGCATTAACTCAAATCACACAGCACTTCAACTAAGATCCCATTGACTTTCACAGAAGTTTTACCCAGGCAAGTACTGAAGGGTTTGGCATATTGCTACTGAAACCAATTGTACCATCTTTAATCTCAGTTGTTCCAATTCAGAGCTGGAACTGGTAGATGCAAGTCCCCTGAAATGATAAGTTGTACAAATACATTTTAATTTAGCCAACCGTTTTAAATTTTGTTGTTGCAATACGTCATATTCAATTTAAACCACTCTATAATGCCACACTGCTTCATTACAGGTGGTGAAACTGGCAAATAATTTCTCAGTCATCCACAGATTTTCAATCAATTCATTGACATAAATATGATTTTTTCTGGGGGCATGAAATAATGTCCCTCAATGGAAGCATTAGAAGGAATGTTTCTCTATATCAGACTTAACTGAACATTTAAAGCTTTTCCTGAACATCATTATCCTCCTGCTCAACACATTTATCATTTAACATCAAGGAACCCAAGGAAAAAGCTGTAGGTGAAGTGGGTCTTGATTCAGGAATATGTTCTCTTCTGTATTTCTCAATGTAAGGTTCAGCTACTTTCCAAACCTACAGGACAGAAAGAGAAATGACAGTCAGGAATACAGACTGAGTGACTTCATATTTCTACTTAAATGTCAATACACAAATTTAAAAATCTCCCTGCAACCAGTAAAGGGGAATAACCAGAAGTTATAAATAAGCACGTGAACTCCAGAAATGGGCACAAGTTCTGAGATGGTGACAAGAGATTTATTTGAGACACCTGAGCACAAGTGTGAGGGGACAAGAAATGACCACTGTCCCAGAGAGGCAGGATTAGTGTTGTCAGTTTGGAGATCTGCACCTTCTTTGGTGACCCAAATGATGATGATGAAAGTAGGAGAGATAAGGGATATTAGGGATGCCTTACTGGAAATCACCTCATCATACAAGCAGCCAAAGTTGTTTAGAATGCGTGGGTGGATGCCAGAGAAGAAGGAAAGCATTGCTGTTGGTAGCAGATATGAGAAGATGCTGGAGTGAAATTCACAAGAGAAACTAGAAGTTGAAAGGTTTTCCCTTTTTCCCCTTGACTCCTCTAAGACTGTGAGGAAGGTAGATTGTTAGAGTCTATAGGGTTGCAGAGCCTAATCAGTACCTACTTCTCTTTCTAATTCTTCTAGTTTTTATTTTAATAGTGTAAAAAACCCAAACAGTTGGCCTGTGTTAATGATGTCCCAGTAAATGCTTTTTCCTCTTCATTCTCATACTGAGGATAGGACTGTCCTTCCTTTCTTCCTCCTCCCTGATTCTGGAGCCACAACAACAATGAGAAGAGTGGATCCACTCTGACCAGCACCCAGAGTCTTGCTGTCTTCAGTTGAGTCTGGCAGGGATGTAAGGCCTGCCATCCAGAAGTTTAACAACTGAGTTTCAATCTTTATCTGCAAAGTTCTGTTATCTAAGCAATTCTTAAGAATACAATTGAGGAAATGTGTTTAAACTTCAAGCCAGTGGTTCTCAATCTTTTTATATTCAAGGCACCCTCTTTCACTTGCCAACTCATTCACTTGTTTTCTTGGCTACTGAAAAATAATAAAGCAATTCTTCTGTTGCAAAGAGCTCAGAAAGACCACAGCAGATCCAAAATGTTTTTGACACTATAGATTCCTATTTAAAATACTGGAGTTGATCTTGTCAATCCTAACACCATTAGCCACTGGCACACCTAGCACTATTAATATTGTGAGGAATTGTGTCACCCTTAAAAGGATCTCTCAGCACCCTCAGGTGCTATGGCACTGTGGTTGAAAAATCACTGCTCTAAACCAAACAAACTTCATATGTTTTCTTCAGAAGACCTGGTAATAAAACTGCGCATGGAAGGGTAAGAATAGTCTTCTTTCTGTGAAAGATAACACTGAGGGACATTTTAAAGGGAAAATGGCACGGTCCTTCCCAAAGTATCAATTCTATTGTACAAATGCCAGATATCAACACATGCCTCTTCGTCTACAAGGAGCCTGTGAGTCACCTCAATGTCTGGAGCCATGAAGCGATCCTTCATCCAAGGCCTGAAAAGAGACAAGTTGAGAACATTGGCCAAACATTAACCACCACTAAAGTTAGCAGGGCTTCAAAACTGTAACCTCTGGGACATGTATTTGTTATTACCTTACAACAGAGCGCACAAGGTCATAGACTTTCTCCAATGGGGTAGTTGTTTTCAAGGGGCGTAGAAACTCAATGCCCTGGCAGGCTGCAAGAAGTTCAATTGCCAACACTAGGAAACCAAACAGCAAAAGGTAGGGCAGAGATTTTCAGGATGTACAATTCATTACGAGTTTACACTTGAAAAACATTTCTAATTGGAGTATGGTATGATTATTGATCATATTTAGGACCTCACCTCTTCAGTGCTATGCAAATACTAATTGATCCATGTAGCATACTGGCGAAGGCAGCCAGATAAGAGGCCTATTTACAAACAGGAAAACAGAGGCAAAAGTCCAGCACTTTTAAATAGTCTCTTATTTGGATGCTCAGAGATGTTAAGTGCGATTCTTCCAGGTGCTAGGCAGTCACAGTTCCTTTTGTACTTAGCTGTGATAGATGCTTACTGCTCCTAAAAATACCTCTCAAATGATCTCTGTTACAACACCCAATAACAGAGGCAGCCTTAAGGCAGATGAACTATGGACATGGGCCTAAGCTGTAAAAGTCAGATCCAGGTTTAAAACACTCAAGGGAACTTGGGGGCTTAGGTCTGGGGTCTCTTTCTGCCCAATTCTCAGAGCTCTTTGGCAGCATGAAAAGTGTTTTCAAACAACAAATGTGTACTGGAAAAAATTGCACAGCCTCTGCCCTTGTCTCACCTGATTAACTAGAGGCATGAATCCCACACATTCATAAGGGCCAAATTAATCTAAGGAAAACCTTATCAAAGAAACATTGTATTCTTCAGTTACACGTTCACTTTCCTGAGCATGACAAACAATATTTTGTATTTTATAGAATCTGACTGCTGAAGCACCCATTGGTGTAAGCCTATATAAGCCAAGGTACAGATGCTGTTTCTGTGCTGTATAGTGTTACTGTCTTTCCAGCAACAAATAACATTTTTACCATGAAAAGATGCCATTTTAATCTCTAATTAATGAAGAATGGAAAAATTTTGGCTGACTGTCATATTATTAAGTAGTTCTGTTTCAGTGGAATTCACCTGAATCATATCTATTAAAAAGAGATTTGAGTAAAACTAACTATTTAAGAACTTACCTTAAAAACATTTTTGGCATTACCAAAGTGTCTACTTGTTTAAAATAATGGCATTTAGACGGAATCATTCTTAGTTTTAATCCAGTTACAATACAAAAGATCTCTGTACAATCAGGTCTCAATTTTACCTTGTTCAACATGTTCAATAACTCTCAAGGCTTTTCTTGCAGCCCATCCTCCCATGGACACATGATCCTCTGTAGCAGCACTGGTTGAGAGAGAATCCACAGAAGAGGGGTGGCACAAGGCTTTATTCTCAGAAACTGCAAAAGTCCAACATGACTAGATGGTACACTGTGTAGGCAAAGAGGTGCTAGAAACAACAGATACATCTGAAAGATGCTGCACTGAGAAACGCATCTAATTCAGTGCACGCAACGAAGCATTGCAAGTGTTCAGCACTGCTGTGGCTTGACCAAGTCACCTGCTGTACCTATTATTTTGCCTCTACAGATGGCAGTCATTAGGGGTCTTCAGATGCTGATATGAAACTAACAATAAAAAGCAAAATTTATTTGAAGAACTGATTCAAAATATATCAAACCCAGTTTTAGCAGTAAACTTCCCTTCTTGCTTGTCCACCCCCATTCTGCCTGGGAGCCACTGGAATATTCCTGTGAGAGAGAAGGGATGGCCAGACCATCTCTACAAGCCAAAAATTCAAACTTTGATTCCCAGTGTAGGTCATATGTAGAGTGCCCCCTTATGTGCTGCTGCATACAATTACTTCTATGTTATTTGGCACCTTCTTCTGTGAGGGTGCACGGTGCCCACTGGCACCAACCTTGCTACAGCGCTGGCGGAATGAACTCTTCAACTGTCCATGAGGATGTTTTAACTTATAGTAGGGACCAAAGCACTCTATTTTGACTCCAGAATCAGGAAAATACAAGGGCTACTTTTTCTTTCAGCTCCTTTGGTATTAAGCCTTGGGATATCTGGCCTAGAGTGGGATACAATTGTATACTTTAAATAATTCTGTTTCCCCATTTGAACCGTTCCAGCTAAATAGTCTAGAGCTGTCTTCAGTCTTCTCCTTCTTCTTGCACAAGTTCAGTTTCTGACCACCTCACATCAGACCCTTCCAGGTGACCCTCACTTCTTGCAGTTTATGGTTTGCAGGGTCAAGCCTACCAAACTTGCAGTTGTAAAAGAGTCCCTGAAGAACACAGAAGCCAGCTTGACCAGTGGAAGTAGTACAGGTCTGGAAAATGGTCTTGTCTGCTGCTTCAGGAACAAGCATTTTGTTATGTCCAAAGGGATCAGTTTTTCCAGTTTCTTTTTGTCCAGTATACTATCCAAGGTATAGCTGGAGGAATGACAGAGACTATCAACCGATGCATCAAGCCATTTCTAATCAGCACTCAACCTCTCCTGGTGCTAGATCAAGGATCACAGCCATTGGTTCAATCACCCCAAGAGCACATTGGTCTGTTTCAAGCCTGTACTGCTCATACCCCATTGTAAAACTCACAACAGGCCCAGTCACACAATTCTGGCTCCCTTGAAACTTCCCCAATAGTAATGA
>JAGPOW010001296.1:53538847-53566772 GCA_030014935.1 Caiman crocodilus
GCTGATTGCATCTGTATGTCCATGAGAAAACTGTACTCTTTTATAGAAATCTTAATATTCAGAAGTATATTTGAATAAATTTAAATTTCTACATCAGATCTATATGCATGCATATTTTATATGCGCACCATCTCCTCCATGCACCCATTGCATTTTGCAGGCATACCACACCCCATCAAATAAGTCATTAACCTTGTTTTGGGAAATAAAATTAAGGGGAAAAAAAGGAAGATTTTTCCAGAGTTACTAGGCTCTGTCCCTGTTGTTTGTGGCCATCTTCAGCTCACTCACCCCTCCCTTACCTGCTCAATGAAAAGCTTGTTTTAACCCTTTCACAGCTGAATTGTCAGCAGCTCTTGCCCAATCAGCCAAAATTTAAAATTGTAGTTGTTGCTGAAGACTAGACAGATTTAAATTTTTGAAAAAAGCTAAAAACAGTCTGCACAGCTGTGAAATAGGAGAAAATAGACCAGGAATAGCTAAATAAGCTAAGAAAGGCTAGCTTGATTAATGAAACATCAAGATCCTAAAAAGGGGGAGGGCTCAGTAACACCTACTATGCAAAGAGTAAATTAACAGGAATCAAGTAGATTCCAGTAAGTCATGAAGTCAATTGACTCCACCAGCCCCATATGCCTGAATGGAAATATCACTGGGCAAAACATCAAATTCTTTGCTTAAGACATGCACCCCATTTTGGAAGGCTAATTTTTGGCATTAAAAGTGTGTACGGTATGAAAGTAAATATGGTATACAAATTTTAATAAAATCATGGAGGCTTAGATTACACACTGGAAAGCCAACAGATATATTCATATATAAAGTACACAGAAGACTGTAGACTAAAATCACCTCCTTTAGAAGGATGCATAACATACTCAGATATGGATGTGTTCACCATGAAGTGTACATTTGCAAGTTCTGAAAATCAGTCCTACCTGAACAATGGTCGAGTAAATTTCATCCGACCTTGTTCTGTAGCCATTTTTAAAGCCAAAGGAATGGCTTCTTCCCATTTGGCTTGGATGCAAAGGCGTAACCATCTGAAAAAAAATATATATACTTAGACGTGTATTTCTCTTTTATTTTAATTTGCAAGTTACTTCAAATGTATGCTATCTTTGCTAATATCAACCAATGCAGTGCTTCTTATACCATCACCCGAATGAAGACGTAAACACCAACCAGTGTAGCGTTCCTTACACCATCATGTGAACAAAGACCTAACATTTCATCCCTTATGTTTATAATGAAATAGGACTTTTTTCTATAGGTCAGTTATGATTACCTTCAAGTTGTCCTATATCAACTTGAGGGATTATTGTTTTTGCAATGATGTATTTATTGGTATTACAATAGTAACCTGATGCTACTAGTCAGGATTAGAGTCTCATTATATAGCATACTGCATTTCAGACAGAAAACAGCATCAATGAATGCTGACAAGCTTATCTACTTTGCTATATAAGTAAAGTCAAGGGAAAAAATCAATATTGATACAGGAATTGGGAACTACATTCTGTCTTAAAATGGTACAGTCTGTATCAACTGCAAGTTGCAAACGCACTGCAGAATACACAAATTAAACATAAAAGCCTGATTGTTAAAATACTTTGCCAGTGTACCACAAACAGTGATGTTTAGTAGCAAAAAAGCTACTTTAAAAGCTAAATTACAACACTCTTGAAAATAAATAGGCAGTTAGAATTCCAATAAAACAAGTCTTAAGGGAACATAAATGTAAATGAGTAATTTGGGGTGATACTAATATTGCCAAACTAGAACTAAGGGGAGGAAAAGAGGTTGTACACAAGCAAAAACCCCTACTCATTCACCATTAAAATTTCTGTCATTTGAAAGACTGGGAGCTTTTTGGGGAGAACTCACACAACTGGACATTCACAAACAATTGGGGTAAAACATCTAGTGTTGCAAAACACTCTCTCAGTAGGAGAATGGATTCAGTGGTGACCTAGGAGGTGATACTCACTGATAATTTCTAACTGTCTAGGCAGGTAATAACTGTATGGGCATCAAAGGCTAAGGATATAAATGTTTATGGTGCAATGGTTAATGGTTACATATGCATGATCCCTTACTGATAAGAATGCAGCAGAACCCCCGCAACTTCAACCCTGTTTCTAAGTCAACTTTAATCCCATTTGCTTTACAGGATCATGCAGAAGCAATGGCTAGCTTGTGATGCACACTCCTGAGTACCAGCTGCCCCTCCTCTTTTAAGAAGCTACCTTAATCAATGCCCTCAAAGTCTGTATGAAATGAATAATGAATGTAGGAAGTGCTGTTCTTCCCCCCAACCCTGCCTCAAACACTTTTCATGAAGGAATTTTCAGGTTATATCTAATCAACTGACCTGAATCTTATTTCAGAATTGTTTACCGCATTAAAGTTGTAAGCTTCCTGCATTCTCTTTACATGCGACACTGGAAGCGGTGCCTAAAAAACAATGGGAAGGTTAGAAGAAGCAATAGGTTTAAATTCATGTTTCAGAAGAGGAAGCAAGACCCAGAAAGACAACTTTAACTCAGAGAGAATTTTAAACAAGAAGGTTTTATTAATGACCGAAACTTACATTTGCTTCATTCATTCCATGAAGCACAAGTAAATAAGGGGCAAGGAACATGGAGCTTATGCAATGTTAGAACCGATCCAGTGACAGCAAAAGGCCCTGAACAAGGAGCATTTTGGTCCAGTTGTATTTTAAGCTCATTCATGGGACACAAAGGCTAAATGGAGATAAATCCAATCACGTTTCTAATTTTGCTTCTGTCAAGTTTAATTCACTAAACACTACTGGTGCTGTTTACCAGAGGCAGAAAAAGTCAGCTTGCAGATTGGAGGTCTCCATGCTAGGGATGGAAATTTTTAACTAGTCTCAAGTGTGGTGAAACCTAGTCACTTGCGGACACTACAATACACACCTGTGCCTTTGTTTGTATGTCACCTGGTCAGAATGAGACTTGATTCAAACATGTCCTTACCTCCAGAAGCAGCAGTGCCAGGAACTCAATCAATTGATGGGAGGACAGTTCTTTCACATCTGCTGAACAGAAGGATTTCAAATCGCTTTCTGTGGCCTAAGCAAGCAAAATCAGGGAAATTTATTTGGAAGAAAAGGGGAAGAAAAAAAGTCTGTCTACTTTTGCTTTGGGGCATATGCATTTTAAATTTTAAACCATTTCATTTTAAAAAGCTGTTTTACAAAATACAAAAGTCTAGGATAATAGAAAAAACAATGAATCCTAAGAAGAGAAGCTATGGGATCAGGCCTGTAGGCTACTGTTTAGTTTTCATCACTTTGTTTGCTAAGTATATTTAACAGGAGACTTGAGATGCTCATTAAAAGCAGGTAAAAATCCAAGTCCAACAACTGTAGTGAACATTTTTCTCTTATTAAAGACTTTTGTTGAGGAAAAAAAAGTATACAATATAAACAAAACCATGACACTGACAAAAATAAGAATACCACACAAAATTTATTACTGATTTTGTGCCTGTTCTGGCAAAACTAAAAGCAAATCACAACATATCAGTGATTACTTGATATTTGCTTTCATTTTACTTTCATTTATTTCATTTTATAGCAGAATGCCCACATGATAAAGAAGGAACAGCACTGCTACTTGGATATAGTGGATATTGCCATTACTTCGGCATTTTTCTCTCAAACATCAATTTTTAAAAACTCAAACTCACAGGGATGTTTGAGAGAGGATTTTCCATGTGCATATTGATACACAATATATGCTATAATATATAATATAATATATTATTATTTATATTTTATAATATAGCATATAATATATGCTAAAGGTGTATACCTTTCCATGCTCAAAAAGCTGCAGCAATTCTAGAGAACCTTGTGTGAAAATTTAGCTTTTGAAACGATGCAGAAATCCTGATCCCACTGCCATGCATGTACTCTGTCAAGTAATGGGGGTATTTTTTTTTAAGAAAAAAAAGTTTATCTAGAATTAAGACCTCTGCAGGGTTTCTTAACTCACTTTAATCCATCTTTGGCTCAAGGCAACACAAGCATTTGATAGTGTCATATCGTATCTGATAAAAGATTAAAAAAAAGGATTATATTTCAGGCACAGAACTCCTGTGCATTTTTCAGACACTGTTGTACAAATAATAAAAAAATTGATTATACACACATACATTATAAGCCAGATGCTATCACAAAGCAATTTACAAAACATCTGCCACCATGGAAATGCATTTCCATGCTCTCATTCTTCACAATAACTTCCTTCTTCAGGACAGAAATCACAAATATTTTGAACACTGATACTGCCCATACACTTCTGTCCCAAGGCTGATCAAGAGCTTATAGTCAGCTTCAGAATAAACAAACACACAGTCATTTGGAAACCACAGGTTTTTTTTCTTACAAAATTTTCCAAAGGGTGTGGGAGGGGGGAAAACCTTTGAATTTTTTCAATTTACTATAGTAATTTTTAAAAGCTAAATAGGTTCTCCACCCAAAAGTTATCAGAATTTTTTTCACACATGCAATACTTTTGGAACTATTTTTTCCGATAAAGGTTTTGCTGAAATATTGGCAGACAGCTTTGGTACATGTTTTTAAAATATTTAATAGCTTTTTGGGAAGAAGGTAAGAATTGGGGAGTGAAAGAAGAAACAAAACCATCCTTACTTTGGTTTCACTGATGGCATGCCAGGGGTGTTCATCCATGCATTCCAGTCAACTTTATCAAGAATGTCCACCTAAAAGCAATGCAGACCCTTCCTCAGTTCTTTGTCTAATCTTTAGACAAAACAGCTTGCAATTTGAAAATTAGTTTTGATTTTTAGTTATGGTCTGTAATACCAATTTGATGAGGTGGTAATACCTACATAGCTTGCTTGTGAACAACAGCATCTCTTGAAAAAATAAGATTAAAAACTAGATAATTTTATATTCTATACTGGAGATGAAGAGGTACAGAAAGGTTAAATTCTGTTTCAGCTTCATGCATTTACATGGCTACATAAATTTTCTCATGTAAAGAATATTTTAAGTGCATATAGCTGCCCTTGCCTTTTAGAATATGCGCAAGTTAGCAGGTATGATGTTAGCAGCCCTCTTACATTTTAGCCAAATAATTTAGTGGCTAGGGCACTCCCTAGGAGCAGGAGAACTGGTTTCTAGCACCACCCTGCCTCCAGATCTCTCCTAGATGGGTTTTAAATGTGCATCTCTTACTTCCCAGCAAAGTACTCTAACTACCAGGCCACAGGCTCTCAGCTGGAGCCCTGGCTTTTCTCCTACTGGAAGCCAGAGAGTGGCTCAGCAGGATGTGCACTGCAGGGAAGGCACAAGTCTAGGGCTCTAGCTTGCACCTCAGTGGGGCAGAAACTATTCCAGTACTGCTTATCCATCTTATCCAATTAATATCAAATGCAAGGTGCAGTAGGCCAGTTTCAAGATGTGGGCTGGAGAATGCTCAAGGTAATATCTAGTCCATGGTCTGGTCGTTAGAAGTATTCTGCCAGGAATCAAGAAACAATTTCATATCTAGGTTACTGAGCTAAAAGATGAGAGCACCCTCCTCTTCACTTCCTGTAGGTACGTATGCAAGGTGATCCTATTCCACTACAGGTAGAAACAGAATCCAAAGCATACGTCAGTGCCAAAATAGCTATTACACAACTACAGAAGTGCCATTTGGTATAGGAATGTGAAACTGGATTTAGCCAATAAGTGAGTAGACATCTCTTTAGGAAGGCAATTATTCTATACACAGTAGAACCTGGATCATTCTTATGTTACAGTCTGCAACCCACTGGCCATGTCTACACAAGATGTTTACTGCAGAGCTGACTAATTAGCTCCAGCTAATTAATGCCTCAGCTAGCCCTTCCACAGCATATGGCACCTGGTTGGAGCAGTCAAGGTTAGGAGGGGACTTGGGGATCAGCCTGTCACACCAGGGGGCTACTCCAACAGGGCTTCATCTGCTGCAGAGGAGATAGTTGGGGGCACGAGGGTGCTTCAGTGTAGGGGCTGTGTGCCAGCTAGTCCAGCACTGAACCACCCTTGTGCCTTACTCAGCCCCCTCTGCAGCACATGCAGCTCCACCAAAGCAGCCCTGGATTGACAGGCTGACCTCCCCCTCCCTCCACCCTCCCCTCCAGGTCTTCTGCCAGTTTGGGCTGCTTCGATTAGATTCCACATGCAGTGCACAAATAAACTCCAGAACTCAATGTTTAAGCAAAGTGCCCAGGAGCAAAAAACTCTGGAGCGATAAGCTCTGGAGTTTATTTGTGAGCATTAGTTGCATGTGTAGATGTGCCCACTGTGAATTAAGTACAAGCTGCTCATGTATCTGATGCTTTTTATTTACTTTGCTTCTCCACTCAGCTGGAGCACAGCCGTGGTTTAGTGCAGCTTTTTGTTATGTTTCTGTAAAAGTCCCAGTTACTTTGCAATGGGCAGGCAAACCTAACCCTGCAAAGCATCTAGACTCTTCTATATCAGTATTTGACTACATGCAGTATCCCATCCTCTGTTTCCTTTACTATGCCATGTATTCCTTCCGCTTCACACAGCTGCAGATGAAATCAGTCTTAAGTATTATCCAACCTTATCCTTGAAGTAGGAATACAAGAACTTCTTCCAGTCCTCAGTTACAATGCTTTTATAGGCAAATTGCTGTATATAAGCCTTCAAGAAGCCAATGAAGACATCTAATAGCAGGGAAAAAAAGTTTCCATGAACAAAACTAGCATTTGAAAACAAAATAAATGTGTTTAAAACATTCCCTGGATCATCACAGCTCTCACACTCCTACCCTACTAAAACAGAATAAATACCCACCTGGTCCTCCAAGGAGTTGTTCAAGGTAAAAGAGCAAAGCAAAGCCTTTCTCATATGGAACAGAAGAATAAGCAACATCAGTATCTACTTCGTTCAGATCAAGAACCAGTTTAGTGAAAGGGTTTTTCTCTCCAAGGGTATTTATCTGTAACAATATTATAAAGAAACATGTTCACCAAGAGACATTCCAAAACCAATAGTGATTTGCAATCTTCTATCCAAAACCAAACCCGCTGTGCTTTGGAGCGCTCTGCTCCATTTTTCATACTTGACTTACTTCAGGGAACGGACATATTTAACAATTATAAGGCATCAAATAATCCTGATTTAAATTATTAGGATGCAAATGTTATATCTGCATGCTTCTACAGATTAACCCTGTTTCATTCACAGTTAAAATTACAGTGATTTAACTCACTTGTATGGCTATAGGAGCATGCAGAATATATCTTACCCACTATACGGCTGCTCCCAACCAAAAGCTACCACTTTTAACCCCTTCAAAAGTTTTTTGTTTTTTCCTTTGGGCTGGAAGGGACCTTGGAAAATCATTGAGTCCAGCCCCCCACCCGAAGGGCAGGAAGTCAACTGGATCCCAGCAAGATAAGCATCCAATTTTCTCTTGAAGGTGTTCACTGTAGGTGCTTGAACCACCTCTGGTGGCAGTCTATTCCAGACCTTGAGGGCTCGGACAGTAAAGAAATTCTTCCTTATGTCCAGCCGGAAATGGTCTTGCAGTAGTTTATAACTGTTTGACCTCATCATCTATTGGGGCGCTCTGGTGGTCACTCCTGATAAACTTATAGGTGGCCATCAGATCATCCTCGAGCCTGCACCTTTTCAGGCTAAAGAGTTCCATAGCTCTCAGCCTGTTGTTGTAAGGTCTGTTTTCCTGACCTCTGATCATGTGCATGACTCTTCTCTGCACTCTCTCAAGCTTCTCCACATCCTTTTTGAATTGTGGGGCCCAAAACTGGACACAGTACTCCAGCTGTGGCCTCACCCCAAGTCTCTTTCTTCTGTAGTGCTAGCCAGTGTAGCACTGCTGAGCCTATAAGGATGCTGCAGGTTTTTCCTCCCAAGGTGGAGAACCTTGCATTTTTTAGTGTTAAACATCATCAGGTTCTCATCCGCCCATTTGCTGAGCTTTTCTAGGTCAGCCTGGAACGCCCTCCTGTCTTCAGTTTCACTGATTTCCCTATATAAGCTACAAGTGCCCAGGCAGTGCCCAAAAACTGCGAAGAGGCAGCCAAGGGGAACTGCCAGCCTGCAGGGGAGTATTAATACAGGGTTGGAAGGATTTTGTTTTACAGCTGCGAGTCTGGTGTTTATGCTTCAGTTAGATCTACCAGAGGAGCAAGTTGTGAATATAGAGATGGAGGCACCCAGGGACAGAAGTGCTTTAGTATGCTCCCTGTGTGGTAAGCACCATGAGGCTCAGCCCTAAGGCAGGGGCAGAGGCTATTGAGGGGCAGGTGGACCCCCGCCAAAAAGGGGGACTGCTGTCAGGGCAAGGCTGAAGCCCAGAGACTGAGGTCTTGAACAGCAGGCCCAGGCAAATCATGTGACCAGAGAGGAAAAAGGGGATGAGGCTGTGATAGCTGAGATCCGAACAAGTACCTCAGTAGTCTATGGGTATATCCCCTTAAAGTGGAAGTACTGTGAGAAGACAAAACGGCTCCACACATGGCTGGTCAGGGCAGACAGAGCAATCTACCCTGTGAGGTGACTACTGACCTTCAAGGACCCTTCCCCAACATCAAAGGCATGGCAAGCAAGTGACTGGAAGTAAATGGGGGTTGGGAAGGAATAGGCAATGTGGGTGGATCTCCATGGGTCCTACACATTGCCCCAACAGAGAAACTCAGCCACAAATGGGGATGGTTTAAGGTCATAATTTAGGGACACATGTTAAACAACTCAACTTCAATGACCCCTGTTTAAGCATGAAGATACGATAGAAATAATTTACCGTATTTTGCAGTTCTCTCCAACCACCTAGAGCTTGGAAATGCCTGAATTGTTCACCAAACAGCCGTCCACCAATCCTGCGTTCCAAGTACACGGTGTGTCCCTCATTTAGCCTAAGAATTTATCCAGAATATTAATGTGTGTGCAATGGCAAAAAGCACTTCCTTGATTCTTTTATAGGCTACATTACAGCCATTAAAAAACTTCAGTATTATACCTACCAAAAATGATCCCAAGTTTTGTTTGTCACCAGGTTTCCTGTCCAGCTATGGGAGATTTCATGAGCAATAACCTGAAATGTAAATAACCGTATCCCTGAGAAGTGTGCACAGTAAAATCCCCACAGAAAAAAACATATCACAATGTGATTCATTTAACTGATGAACATTTCCAAATGTACTTGTCTACAGAAATGCGGGAAACAAGAAGGGGCTTCCCTGTTGTTTCTTTTTTCTATGTTGTCTGGAATTCCCTGAATGATCCTGAAGTTTTTCCCATTCTGTAACTTTACACACAAAATGAGGGGGAATATTGATCAAAATACCAAGAAGAGTATTTTGAATACTGCTATGTAAGATCAAAATTGAAGTAACATAGCATGATATACTTACATTTGATAGAGATTTGTCCCCTGCCTAAAACAGAAAGACAATTTAGAATGTATTTGCTAGATCAAGTTCAACTCAAAATTCATATCCTAGAGACATATTTCACATTCAGATCTCTGCCTCTGATAAAAGTCAAGAACATCTTATGGGTCTTTCAGAAGATGTCCAAGACCTATGAATTTCTGGATTAATACTGGAATAAGTACTGAAACAATATATGTTACACTTACCAATAGAGTTGGAGTCACAAACGTAAGACAAGGATTCTCCATACCACCATAAGGAAAAGAAGGTGGTAAAACCAGCAAGTCGTATTGTTCCCACACATAAGGCCCTACCAAATCTTCTGCTATTTTCAACATGTCTTCAGTCTGAAATAAAAGTTCACAATGGTTTCTAGTGAGGCTTCTCTAATTACAAATAATAAATAAAAACTATGAGCTATTAAGCCACACACAAGGCTCTCAAGGACATCTTAGATCACTTCACATACCAACAATTGCATGATTGTACTATATCACTTCTGTAGTAAGTTTGGCAGCTGCTTTGCATTCCATTAAGAGGACAACGGAATAAATAAAAAAAGACTGAGAAAATGGGAAAAAAAATGGACTGTTATTTTAATACCGTATAAAACAGCGGGACAATTAGCAAAGACTATGTAACTGACCTCAGTAAATTCATAAGCTGATTTATCCACCAGCTCCTTTTCTGCCCACACCAATGTCCTTGGACCAATTTTCCTGTTGAAATACAGAATTCAGTTAGATGGTGATATCCAATGTTTCTGTGAGGATAATCTTGGGAAACTCAGCTTCCCTCTTTTTCACTGTTACTGTACATGTCAGAATGCAGGAAAAGGGGAGAAGAGGAATGATCTGCTTAAGTAACAAGTATGAAGTTACAGACTTGAATTCTCTAGTCTCCACAACAAGACTGAGAGGCAGGAGTCAATTCCAGCCCCATCACTTGTTCACGTTACTTTTTTTCCCCTTATAGAAAGGTGGGAGCTTATTAGCATTCTCTTATGCTGTGGCTAGACTCAGGCATTTTAATCTACCTTCAAGAATGACTAACCTGCCCAGCAGTAGACTAAATAAATATTATTTCTTTTGAGATTATATGAAGTAGAATCTTAATAGTATTTCACTAACCATTTGTCCAAGAGGGTTTTTTTAAAACTGAATGTGTCCAAATAATGTCAAGACTGACGATTCCTAGATCTTTTTATAATGGATACCATTTCATCACTAGATATCATATCCACTCACCTGCTTTCCAAAGCCCCAACAACCAAAGCAATCAAGTAGCTGGGTATTGGAACCTAAAAGAAATAAAAGGTATATTTAATAAACAGTTGTAATCATCAAAACTATAAATCATCTAGCTAATAAAAGGAAGACATTACATGAGCATAATTATACATACAATTTCTTCACAACTTTCCACTTCGCTTTGCATTAACTCACAAGCTGTGGTTTTGCTGCCGGATATGGCCACTGTTGGTGATATTATAAAGCTGTCTATGCAACCGAGTTTTAGGGATGGCAGAATCCATATTCATTTTATATTGCAACCATTTCCTCATACGCTATAAAAACAGCAGCAAATCTGGGAATGCTTGACATGTTAAAAGAGCCACATATCTACTCCCATGGTTCCCTGTACATTGTCTGGTTCCATTTGTTTTTGAATCAGGACTTCAGGGGACCCAATTGGAACAACAGACATCTGTATGCCGAGCTCAATAATGCAAGAGATAATAGTGGGTTTATGAAAAGCCGAGTTGTAGATCATCTCATCCCGAGTTACAGCTTGAACAATAAGGGGATGAGTACAAAAGCACCAGACTGAGTTTTCCTGTCCTTACTCAGGGTGAAATTGCAAGTTACACTTAGAACATACGTTAAATTTAGAGTGTTCTGTGAGAAGTCTCAGGTTAACGGTAATACCATTTCTTGCCTGCACCACTCTGACTTCCCACTAGAGGGCTGTTGAGCTCTGGTGGAGGGGAGGGGCTGGGAATGATGCATCCTGGGCTGATGGAGGACTGCAAATTGCTTATCTCTGTGAAACACACCTAAGCTATTCTAACATGAGCTAAGTAGTACAGCTCAGAGTTAACCCCCACCTTAAGTAGCATAACTGAGAAGCTCAGAGGGCACTTAGCAAGAGGTAACAACCTTTAACAGGTGGATGCTTGCACTTCAAGTGCCTTTAGTCTAAGTGTAATGTGTACCTTCACCCTTAACACAATTAATAATGGAACTCAGCAATGTTAGTTGAACCTGACTATCTGGGAAAGTCCCAGTGATGTCTTAATGCACAACAAATCTGGAGAGAGTCTAACGATCACTTGTCAATGAAGACTTTACCAACCTATCAGTCCTTCAGAGCCACTGAGGTAGTTTCCTCAGCTTATGCAAGGATTTTGCAGTTCAACAGGGTGACTAATACACCAGAATTAAGCCCAGATAGATGCTGTCCTGGAATCACACATAAAAGGGCATACCTACATTCAACCAATGCTTGTTATTACTGTGGGGGCCAAGAAACGCCAGCAGAATGGGGCCGCCTATAGAGCGGAATTGGTTGGACGAGAGGCAGCAGTGGTTGAAACAAAAAAACATTGTGGCGACCGCAATGGGGAGTCGTTGGTGGGTGATCAGGCCTCCTCCGTGGCTCTGAAGTACATGTGGGGATCTCTCCCTACGTGTGTTCAAGCACTCCTCTAACTTGGGCAGATACCACCCAAGCCTTTTATATGGCTAGCAAGCCAATTGCTGACCACCACGTGTGCATAATTTACACTAAGCCAATCATGAGCATGCACTCAATGGTGCAGCTGCAAACTTTTGGCAGGCTCTGATCTTGCACTAAGGACTTTTCCCACCTTACAGGGGAAAATCCCTGCACCAGGGACTCACAATGTGCCTAACACAGCTGTGCCGAGGCATCTCTTAACCGTTTAGCTCTGACAATTACAAGGAAAACTGGAGGCTTTAACTGTTGCTAAATCAAGAACTGTTGGGGTTTTGTTACTATTTTGCATTTAACAGGCAGGGATTTAAGATAAATCAGCTCACTATCCCAGGCACTGAGTAACCCCAACCCTCATAACCAGTTCCTCACATGTGCCAAAGTCCAGGACTGCATAGTTCAGGGTTAACAGAGCTGTTGCTTTGAAAGGAAATTTGGAGGACAGCTCATGAAGTAAAGTGCTGCCATAAGCACCTCTAGCAAACACGGAAAACCCATTTGTAAAACCCCATTCCAAAGAAATGAAGCAGCCCATCCATCTCATAAGGCTCTCGGCTTCACAGGACAAAGTCAGCCTCCTTCCAGATCATAATCCCAACCCTCATAATATTATGCTAACACAACCCTCCCAGTCTCCTCTCCTCTCTTTGTTCTCCCCATGATATTTCTCTCCCCTCTAACTAACCATTCCAAAAAGCAGGAATGCCACCCTTTCAGTTTCTTATGATGGGGGAAGGAGGGACCTCTTTCACGTGCCCCATATTCATAACTTGGAAGAGGACTGTACCTTTCAAACCATCTATGCATTGCTGGATATAAGAGCTCTAGGTGTTTTGGTATTTATTCAGTATTGAATTCCTATTACATCTGTATTGCACTAGGACAGACAGCTGTTTTATTTCTGTTGTATGCTTTTAACCACATTTATTTTTAAGTGATGCAGTTACATTGGAACATGTCCTTAAACCCAAAGGGTAGCAAAGGTTTATTCCCCCAAAGCATTCTATTTTGATTACAATTAAGCTCTCTAGTTTTACTTGCTGACTTTTTGAAACAAAAGTCACAGAAATGTAGGGCCAGAAGGTACATTAAGAGATCACCTACTCCACCCCTTCAGCAGTGACTCAGGATAAACATATTTATACCATGCCCAACAAAAAAAGTTTATCACCCATTCTTGTAAATCTCCAAAGTAGATTCCATAACCCACGTTCACAGTCTGTTCTAGGGCTTAAAACAGTGGTCACCAACCCAGGGATCCCAATCTACAGGTAGATCCCGGAGCCTCTTTTGGTAAATCTTGGACTGGGGGGACAGCTGGGCATGAGCATATGGTCAATCTGTGGGGGAGGGAAGGGGCAGATGAAGGCCCCCGTGGTGAGTGACTGGTCATGTGATCCAGGAGCTGGGAAAGGTACGTGAGGTCCCAGCTCGGGTAGGTGGTATGAGGTTTGGAGCCCCAGGGGCTACTCCAAGGGTGCAGGAGGGGTGGGAGGCTCCCTCCCATGTCTATGGGGCCAGAGGTAGCAGAGGCTGTTGTCACTGTGCCTCAAGCCCCACTGCAAGCTGGCCACATGCAGATGCAGCTCAGTTCAGCAGCAAGGACTCACATGGGGCAGCCCCAGCCCAGCTGGATCTGAGAAGATCTGGTTATTCAAGGGTGCATGGTGGGGCCTCCCACTACTGGGCGTAACTTGGCAGAGGCCTGTGGCCCCCCCCCCGTGCTCAGGTTGCAGCAGGCAGCCCGCAGCAGCAGCTACCTCATCCCACGCTCCACCCCCACGTGCCCCTGGACCATGGAGACTTTCAGACCTGGCTGGGCCAGAGCCTGATGCCACATTCCTCTGGCTGCCAGGCGAGTGCAGCTGTGGCACAGAAGTGGGATCAGGCCCAGCCCAGCCAGGTCTGGGACACTCTGAAGTTGCGGGGCACGTGGGGAAAGGGGGATGGTGCAGGGCAGGTATGCAGTAGATCCTGAAGTGCTCTTTAGTTCCAAAGTGATCTTCACTATAAAAAGTTTGGAGACCACTGACTTAAAACAACCTTACAATTTGTAAGTTATATGTTTGAAAATCCTAAGCCATTTTTGCTACAAATTAAGCTGTTTTCTTACCCTTCCTCCAGAGAACATGAACAAAACTTTATTATCATCTTTAAAAGCAGCTTTTAAAAATATATAAACATTTATAAAATGATGTGCCTACAACCAGGCACAGTAGTCCTGATAAGGCTGTACCAGTGCCAAATAGGGTGGGGAAAATTACTTCACATCTTGCATAAGAAATTACTCTTCATAGATACCAGAATAAGAACTGCTTTTTTTATTTTGTTTTGTTATTTTGCAGCACGTTAGTGACTAGCTTTCAATGAGTTTATTGGATTATCTACTAGACTTTTGTTCTTACCTTTTGACTGAAACGGTATATCTTCCTATTGACATCGTCTGGGTCAGGCATCTCTCCATCACGCTTAGCACTCATAAGAGCCACTAGTTCTTCAGGAACAGATACCTAACAAAGACAAAGGAAATATTCAAGTACGGGAAAGGTTAATTAGCACAACAAGTGATGTTATTTTTATTAATAGTTAGCTACCCTCATGTAATAATGAAAGCTGGAAACAAGGAGGGACCCCAGGTAGACTTATTTTATTTTTTTTTGTTAATTTTGCCCTAAGATTCAGGTTGTAATGAAAACGAGATGGGAAGAAATTAATGCTTTACATCCCTAAGAAAACACTTTGTCAGGCAAAGGAGTTGCTTTTAAGAGATACAAATCTATTTCCTTCAAATTTTCAATTCACTGTCACAGGGTACTCATAGTTTTTACTAGTTCAAAAAGAAAAAAAATGACCACTCTAACCACAGTCAGCCAGTCTTGTACGTTATTTAAGGGACACAATCAACTGAAAGCCATATAACATTGCTCAAGGATTCAAAAGTCAATTCTACTCCATATTAATATTTGTGGTTTCACAATGTGATTTTGCCAAGGCCTGAGCAACTCTCCCCTGAGGCTTTGATAAAAGTTAAGAAGTATGAGGTCAGATTCAAGACAGAACACTTCGTATGGAATAGCAACACTGTGTAATGGATCACAAAACCACATTTAAGAAAAGAAAAAACATGAGAAAACTTCTGCATGACCAATTTTACTCAGTGACTTTTAAGAGTCCCAAAACAAGGACGGAACAGAATTATATTTAAAAGGCCACCTCCATTAAAAGGCCAACTTTTGGGGTGCTTATACCATGATTTGATGAAATATTCAAGTTGGTTTCCACCTATACACAAAGTTATCCACTTTTTTTAACACAACGACTCAATTTTTGACATCAGGTATGAAATGAGTTTTCTGCTTCTGCAGCAGTCCCATGCCCTGTATCACAACTGTAAATAAGATACCTGTTAATACATATTCTTTAAGAGCCTGTCCTCCCACTGTACCTCAAGAAATAGACTCTCCCAACAAAGGAGGGTCCCATCTCTACTAGGCCTATAATGATATGAGGAGGAATGGTCAATAAAGACATCTCATTCTCGTAGAAGTTAGAAAAATGCCACAAAGGAAACAAACAGATTTCAGCTGTAGCAGGAAAAATCTGTAATACCTTGTTCTTAAAATGGACCATATTTTGCAGTCTCTGTATATGAAATGTTTGCATAACAGAACTGCAGAAAGTGCTTACAGACTATTGCTATCTAGTTTATACACCTTAAAGATAACCATTAGGTTAAGTAAAAAGTCAAAAGCATTACATCTTAATTGCAGCGCATACTGAAGAATTACTTTAGCAAGCCACTATCTGAGTAAGACTGAAAACCATCAACATCTTGATCATCCAAAACCTGCCAATTACAAGAGACTTCCCCATTGTAGTTGCACTCTTTAATTCAACATATATTACTTGAGTTCCTCTACCTCTGCATAGTATGTCATTTTCACAGAAGGTGTATCCTGGCAGGGAAGGAGAGCTCTGCAATGGGCAGCCTAGAAAAAAAATGACCACACTAAATTAAAAAAATCACCAGAATTTTTGTGCGCTGATTTGTGATAAAGCACACATACACACCAAAGAAAAGTGTTATAACATCTACAGTAATGTGAATAAAGATGAGCCCCACAGTTACCCTTTTTAGTACAGACTTGCTACAGGAAATTGGGAAATACAGGAAATAACAGCATGGAAAAAGATACAGATTTCAAGAGCTGAATTATGAAAGCAGTTTGGAGAGATAACAGCAGTTTTTGCAACTGTTAAATCTCACAACCTCTGATAAATGCCTTCATTTGTAGAGCACTTCAACTTTGGCCTTTGATACACAATTATAAATTGTGGACTTTCATTTGCTATCTTTAAGACAACCAGCTTCTTACAGGGAAAGCAATACAATGTTTTTTGTACTTCCTATTACTAAAGTATACAAAAAAAATAGGAGTCCTCCTAACCTGACACTGACTGAAGAGAAATGGATGCTTCTTCCCAGATGTTTGTTCTGGAGTAAACCACTGGAGTGCTGAAGATTTTTGGGAGGTTTCAAAAGTAACTTCCACAATTACATCTTGCCCCCTATATGAGTTAAAAACATAATTAGGCATTTCTGACATACCCCACGCATCAGAGCTGAATTCAAAGGAAAATCCTGTTTGAAAATACTGCAATACCAAGTTTTGCAGAACTTCCTCAGAAAAACTGAAGATTTGGACAAGCTGTGTGTTAAAACTACTTTTCCCCTGTGATTATGATACAAGTATACCACCAACTGCTAGGGTTTTTGGTTGTAGCCATATTGATCTAAGGACATAGGCAGGCAAGGTTCTTTAAGCAGATGTGGTATCTTTTCTTAGACCAAGTGAGTAGTTGGAAAAAAGTTCTTGGCAAACTTTTGGGCAGTCACTCTTCTTCAGCCAGAGGGAGTCTCTGCTCGTCATTCCTTGGAGTCTCAGATCAGCAGACTCCCTATGCCTGAAGAAGGGTAACTGAGCCCAGAAGTTTACCAAAAACTTTTTTCCAACTACTCAGCTGGGCTAAAAAAAAAGATATCATATCTACTCAAAGAACCTTGCCTGCCAACAACTCCTAGATCTTTTTTCAACTGTGAATAACCCCAAGCAAATTATTATTTTGCTGTCTTTATTAAATAGATATCCTTCTTTCCACAACCCTAAGAGTTAAAAATCTGGATTATTTTTCTTGTAAGAGTCCTAGCAAAGTCTGTAACTTTCACATAATTGTTCAATGAACTACTATCTAAAACCTATTTATGCTTCAGTAAGAAACCACAACAAGAAGCTGATAAAGCATGTTATACGTACATATGCCTTATTCAAATTTGAAAGTCGAAATATTTTAAACCCATAAGTAAAATAGTGTCACATTTACTGAATCTATTTGACGAAAAGCATGGTTATAAATTAAACTGGTACATAAACAAACAAGCACACAAGCAGGATTAAAAAAACAACACAAAATGCCCCAATTTTATTCAACACACAGCATTTATCAACTCATTCCAAAAAGAGACAAAGAGCATAACATGAGATTCTGAATCCAAAGTACAATCTGAATATGCCAGGCGAAGGGGGAAAAAAAACATAGTTGTTAGCAGTATATTAAACAACTGATAACTGCCTTGTTATCTGAAAAGGTAGCTCACATGTGTGACTCTCTCTTGGAATTAACAAAACATCATCATAAAGTAGAACAACCTTTACTTAAACTCAGAGAAGCTGAACATCTCGATAAGTCAGCCAGGTACATGTGTAGTTTATAAGTATGTGCACTTTGCTATACCACTAACAACAAAATAAAACAAATCATTTTGAGGTGCACAAGTTCACTGCCAAATAAAACACATGTGCCTACAGATGTTATTCCTTCCAGTTTTGTTATCCTCATGTGCAGGGTGGTGTGTTAATACAGGCTTGTAAACTCCTTGGACCAAAGCCTTTGTCTCCTCTTTGGCAGATGAAGTACCTAACTAGAATGATAAAATAGCCAGGTCTCTTACAAAAAAAAAAAAAAAAAAAGGCTAGCAATAGAGGGGGAAACAAGCCTGAAGCCAGCTAGTCCAGATAGTTCCTAGGGGGGTCTACTTATAGCAGGAAATCAAAACGATCCTAGAATACCCACTACTTTGTACTTCTCCCCATATCCATGGCACAGATACTGACATCTGAACTACAAGACACACGGGACTTATTTTAAATTTTACCAATATTAATTTTGTTTATCAAGGAGTCAGTATTGTGGAACACTTCATCTCCCATTTCAACTACCCATAAAACTAGATAAGACTGCTAGTTCTGCAGCCCCTTCTACCGCTGCCAGCTGTGGAAGAAACCAACACTATGACTTCAGAAGTAATGACCAGTTTTGAAAATTTAACATCTTAAGAGTCAACGTAACCATTTACACATTATTCAAACATGGTCAGATTAGTATATGGAAGATGACTTTTAGTTTGGCTAGATGATAAATCAGAAAAGGGTCTCAATTGTCAAAGACACTGATAGTAGTTTGGTAATAATTTTTTACTCAACGCTACATTTTAATCAGCTCTTCTGTCATCAAGATGCCAAAAACTGCAGTTCAGATTCTTGGAGCTTTGCATTTTTGCAGCTGTAGTTGATAAGCTTAACTTGCACACACTGTACAAACATTTCCAGTCGACTACAAATAGAAATGAGGAGTTTGCCAGGAATGCAAGATCAGTCCCTATAAAAGCAAGGAATATGAAGATCACAGCTCTCTGTACTGCTTTACTGAGGTTGGCTAGAGGTCCTGAGCAATCCCTACTTATCAAGTGCACAAAAGAAGCCTACAGAATCAAGAGTCAGAACTTAGATCTTGACAGAGACACTTTTCATTCCACCTACCTATTAAAAAAGTTTAACAGCACAATTCTGAACAAAAGCAAACTTAAAAAACCCCAGCATGTTAGAAATTAGAGACAGTTATAAAGCACATAGCACAGCAAAAATAAGAATGCAATCACCTTTAAGCAGAGAATATTGTAAAAAGCATAATGCTTTCAATAGTTTGCTAGGTCTCTTTTGCAGAATATAGGTAACTGGTTTGTATGACTTAACCAGAGGAGAATACAAACACATATATATGTATACCTTCTTAGTTCAAAAGGAAGAGTAATTTCCAGTGGTGACCCTTTGAAACTGTGCTTTTCTCCAAGAACAAATTTTGCCTCCTCTCCATTAACAGTCACTTTATGTATCTGAAGGTCTTTTGTATCCAACACCTGTAACCAAACAAGTGTTATGCAGGAACTGCAAAATGTTTAAGCAGAGCTTTGAATTCATGACTGGAAATGTAACTGAAGAAATAGCAGCAGATCTTTAAAGTGTCTCTGCCCATGTCAAACATCTGTTATTTAAGTAAGTTACGTCCAGGACTCTGTGGAAGTCAGTGGCACCTTCATTTAGCTACATGAAGGCGGTCAGAGATACAGCCCCTGATGCTAAATGTGGGTCTTGGATGGGACCCATGCCCTGCTGTGGTGTACACTGCACCTGCCCTATGTACTGCACAGGGAGCATGGGACCAGTCTGGTCTGTACTGTGGGCAGCGATGAGAGCAGATCAGCACCGTGCTGCACCAGCCTGGCAGGCTGAACCCAGCAGGCAGGGCCTGAGTGCAGGCCTGACCTGGCCGGACCACTGCCCCCCCCCTCAGCACGCCCGCAGTCTGGCACACCCCACCCACCACCAACCTAGTGGAAAGCCAAACAACCAAGGAGCAACATTTCAGCCCGGCAATGCCAGGGTGGATCAAGAATTACACACACACAGGACACACGGTTCACACACACACGGATCACATATATCTCACACGCGCATCTCATAGATCTCACACGCGCATCTCATATACACGGGCCACAGACATACACACACACGGATCTCTTACACGGGTCACACACACACGTGCAGATCTCACACACGCGCGCGCAGGGGCAGGGGTGGCGCGGGCGGTACCAGGCAGCGCAGCCCATCGCGCTGGCTGCGCAGGGTGAGGGCGGCATCCCCGCGCAGGGCCCCAGCGGCGAAGTCGACGCGGCAGCTCAGGCGTAGGTGCTGGGCGCGGCAGGCGTCGGGAGCGGCAAAGGAGCTCGCGTCCCGCTCTGCCATGACTCCAGCTCCTACTGCCCCGCGCCCCAGGGCTGCGCCGGGAGCCGAGCCGGGGCCCGCGCGCGGCCCCATGGGAAGGGGAGTTCAGCACCCGCATCCGCAGCCCGAGAAAGGGGCGGTGTGAACTACAGCACCCAGGGGGCATTGCGGGAACATGATCAAAGGCTGCTGGGATGCACCATTCACTAAACTGCTCTCATAGCAGTGTATTGGCCGCGCTCTTAAGAGCTAGCAGCAAACAGCTGGGTATGTCACTCCTCGTTAGTATAGTGGTAAGTATCCCCGCCTGTCACGCGGGAGACCGGGGTTCGATTCCCCGACGGGGAGAAACGATACTTTTTTTTTTTTTTTTTTTTCCTTTCTTTCCTCTTGTTTCTGCTCCGGAGTACCTGGAAGGCAGCTGTTGCTCGGGTCCCGCACCCTGCCTGCCCTCACCCATGCGGCAGCGGCTGCGGATAGCAAAGCTGCTTCTTGGGCAGAGCCCTCAGTCGCCAGAGCACACAGCTGACGGACCCAGCTTGCCCTTAGACCCAAAACTGGAAACGTGCAGCAGCATTCAAGCTACTCACTGCCACCAAAGTGCCTTGAAATACATATCCAACCTATAGCCCCCCGCCCCCCGACAAACAGGTTTCTAACTGTTGTGCTAAGTCTGCAGGGCACACCCCATGATATTCACCTCTATGATCTACACCAATCCTGGTTTTCTCTGATTTAAAAACTCCCCAATTTGGGGGTTTAAAAAAAAGAAACCCTAAAGCTACATTTTTCCAAGTGAAAAATGAAATGAAAGTGAAACGTGTGTGTGTGTGTGTGTATACATACACGCACACGTACACACACACACACACACATATATATATATATATATATATATACACATACATATATATAGTTACTCCAACTTCTGGTTAAAAAGTAAGCCCAAATCCACATTTTGCTGTGATTTAAATGAAACGCTATATATATATATACATACACACATATAGATATATAGATACATATAGGTTCTATTTAAATCACAGCTAAATGTGGATTTGACGTTACTTTTTAACCAAAAATTGGGGATTTTTTTCAATCTGAGAAAACCAGAATCCCTGATGATCAACATGATCCATGCCGTACTCAAATAGAGACTTTTCTGAAAAATTTAATTGCGGCCATCTTTTAGCTGCATCCCTAACCATTTCCTACCTATTTTATTTTATTTTATTTTATTTTATAGAGGCTGCATTTGTAAACTCCTCTGTGTCCTAATATGTTTCCTAAAAATATAGGACAAACTGGCACCTGCAGGATTAAGTAAGCACAGAATAAGATTATTACAGTACATGTGTGCTTTTGAGCTATGGACTTTGACATTGAATGAGTCTGGACTTCAACATTGACTTCAACACTGAATGAGTCTGGATGCACACACGAGGTAGTTAATCTTGCAGCTGCAGGATTTTACAAGCTCAGCCGGTTAACTGGGAGAACATATGGGGAAAATATTTTCATATCTACATAACTCAAACAGCTGAATTGGGTTTAATTAAACTTTCCGAAAACATTCATTTTTTGCCTGAAACCAAGAACGGAAAAATTCACCCCAAAAGGAATCTGAGACACAAGTACAAGCTACTGAGTAAAGGAACATTAGAATGGAAATTGGGCCTCAACTTTAATTATAGAAGTCAGAACTTATATTTTTATGGCTGTTAACCAACCCCTTAGTAATAGGAACATATTGCTTTTATTTTAAGAGCAAGAGGACTAGTCAGTGTGACTAGCATCTAGCCATGCCCAGTCCAAATTGTTCCTGCTACATATTTAGTTAGTTGGCTATGTTTAATTTACAACATAAAAGCAGTACCTAAATTAGACTCTAGGGAGGAAGCATTTGAAAACCTTCACTAGCATTAAGTATAGACTTGGAGTGAGTCATGAAACACTGCTAAATGTGCACCTAGTCACAGGCACAAATTCTTCATGTATTGATGCCATGGAAAGGTAGATGACCAGACAGATACTTAGGAGACTAGGCTACAGGAGCTGGGTGAAAGCTGGGAAAAGCTCAGAAATGACAGAAAGGTGGCATTGCTGGGTGTTCACTTATTGTACACTAGTGAACAGTACATTGTACAATTGTTTCAACTCTAGCATCCTGTTCTCACTCACTTACACATTTCTGAAACCTTTTCAAAATGTATTTTTCCATACTTTCTCCCTCAACATGACTTCTTATAATTTTCAGCTAAACACATTCAGGTATTTTGAGCACGAGGAAATCAAGAAAATGTTTTCTTTTAAGATGCTTGTAACCTTTTATGGAGGGATCAGGGGATGTAGGGTAGTATGTAGCTTTACTTTTGCAGACTTTGTAGTCTAATCTGGCCCTTTCTGCAAAATGCATTTGGCACTCCAGTCTTCAATGTTCAAAGAAATGGCATTAAGATAATGTATAAAGATAAGCATTCGAGTTAAGAAATGGCCCAGTAAAGTTGCACAATATTGCTTGGGTGTATCATGCTGTAAGAGAGAAATTTATCCCCATGCACTCTGCCCTAGTATCAGGGTTGGTCTCTATAAACAGTAATCAGCAGGCACTGCCTTTTCCCACCAGAGGTTTTACAGCGCACACTTTCGATGCAAGGTGCAGAATTCAGCCTCTGTCTCCTGAATTACACCAGCTCCACAAAAGGCAGGTTCTCAGCCAGGGATCCACCAGCAAAAGAAGCAACAAGTAGATGCTGTATTACTGGTCACACACTGCCCTTGTTTCTGCAAGAGGGTCTGCTCAAATGAAAATTCTTAACTCCATGGCCTACAAGTCAGTGGGCAGAAGGCAGCTGCCTAGCACAGAGGTTGATGATATGACAGCCTGCAGGTCAATATGGCCTACTGAGCTGGAGGGCTTACCAGAGCCAGGCAGCTAGGAGCTATACTTGCAAGACTGATGCTTTTCCCTGCCCTGCTGACTCCAGTCTAATGCAGGCTGGGTGATTTTAGAGGCTTTGCTGGTGCCAGTGCTGGGGCCAAGTAGCTAGGAGCTTCAGCCACGCCACCGCTGCTTCTTCCAGCCCCCTGCTGTGGAACCAGCACAGCTTCCAGTCTGCCACGTGCTGCACAGGGGAGAGGTATCTGCAAACTGCATCCACACCACCCCTGCTTCCTTCCCCACCCCACTGTGGCTACAGTTTGGGTGCAACTTCCAGCTGGTGGAAAGCTGCTCTGGGACAAGGCAGGGGTGGGGGCTTGGGAGAAACAGCAGCAGCATAAATGCAATTACCAGCTGGAAACTGCGCCCATGCAACAGCTGAGGGAGTGGGAGGAAGCACTGCTAACATGGGTGCAGCTCCCAGTTACCTGCCCCAATGCAGACATGAGGAAGCCCTTCCAGCCATCAAAGCACCACTGAAGCTAACTGGCCCACACTGGACTGGAGCCAGGTTATTCCAGCATGCAGTTTGTAAAGGGTTGCGGGCCCCTCCCCTAGCACATTTGGAAATGCCTTTTCCTGTAGGCACATCTCAGCAAAACGAGCATATCAGCTAAATCTTTTTTTCCTCTCTGGGTGTGAAGAGAGATGCAGCCTAGCTGCAGGTCACCTGGAGGAACAGGGAGTGCAAGATTTGAACTAAATTGTTAGACAAAGATGAAGAATCTGTAGCAGGCCAAACAGGGGAGTGAGGCAAACCAACAACTCACTTTACAGGCCTGGCAATTTCACACTGCATTTTCTGCCATACTTGGTAGAAACCCTATAACCATAAGAGTGACTAGATAACTCAGTGATAACTCAATGAAAGAGGGGACTTAGGCAGTACACAGCAATGAGGATACAAACTCCACTGACAGCCAGGAGCAAAATATATGGCCACAAGAGCCATAAGCAGGCAAACCCTAACAAGCCCCACAAGGTGGGGAAAGGAGCCCCAAAAAGAATATTTCTGAATTACAGCATGATTTTTTTAAAATAAACATTTTCTTTTTCCTTTGCAGTTCCCTTTCATCCCACAGCTGCTTCCCTTTTTTGACATAACACAACACTCATTCACATGGTTAAAAAAAGGAACCGATTTTGTTTAGTAGCCACTTTATTTTAAAATGACATAGCTGCAAAGAAAGAAAGAAAATCTAGTCACTATGAACAGATATATCCTTATATGAGTACATAAGCATAAAATAGAACGTATATAAGCAAATAAAGGTCCCCACCTAGCAAGCAAGTGCCTGTTCAGTACAAGTTCCTGCTCTAAGAGTAAACTATCTCCCTACCCAAACAGGCATGAAAAGAAGTGGTTTGATTTAGAAGTCTAGTGTTTCCAGTCCTAAACAAATCACTCTTGCTTATGCTCACCTAGAAACAGAGAAAAGAGACTGGAGGTATTCTTTGCTCAATGGGTTCATTGTCCTTCAGTTGGCAGTGTTAGGTGACAGGGTCAAGCTTTCCTCCTTTGCAAAGCATTGAGGAAAGGAGACGTGATCAAGGAAAAGGTAGCCATTAACACCCATTGGAAGAGCTTCTCAGTTGGGGCTGTTGTTGATGGAAGTACTCTCAACTCCATCCCGCAACACCCAGTCAAAGATGATCTCAGAATTACTCCAACCCGTGACAAGATGAGAAAAGCCATCAAGGAGATGCAGAACAACAAGGCATCAGGAACTGATGGAATCTCCACTGAAATCTTCAAGTCAGTGGAAGAGGAGCTCACATCACAATTCCATGCCCTCATTTTAAGGATTTGGAATAATGAGGACATGATCCCCAATGAACTCAAGGATGCCATAATTGTGAAAATCTTCAGATCAGGGGACAAGTTTGACAGTGGAAATTACAGCGGGGATCGCCTTACTGTCTACCGTAGGAAAGTCATTATGAGAACCCTCCTGAACCACACATGCACCTTCCACTTGTTGAAGAACTTCTCCCGCAATCTCAGTGTGGGTTTCGGACATCACGAGACACAACTGACATGATCTTCACTGCTTTCAAGCTGCAGGAAAAATGCCAGGAGCAATATAAATCTCTCTAAAAGTTCTTCTTTGATGTCACAAAAGCCTTCAACTCTCAACCAAGAAGTGCTGAGGAGGATCCTTCTGAGTATGGATGTCCATTGAAATTCATCAGCATTCTTTGCCTGGTCCATGACAGTATGCAAGAGGCGGTTCTCAATAACAGATCTATAACAGATCCTTTTGAGGTGAAGACAAGAGTTAAGCAAGGCTCCAACACTCCTCTCAATATTTCTTACTGCAGTGCTACATCTGACAACCAACCAGCTTCCAGTTGGAGTGGAGGTAAGTTACTGAATGGATGGTAAACTGTTTAATCTCAGCTGGAGCTGACTCAGAGCCAAAAACAAGACCATCCTGACCTTATTCATTGAGCTCCAGTATGCTGATGATGCTATAGTCTGTGCTTATTCAGAAGCAGACCTTAAAGCAATTGTCAATGTCTTTACCAAAGCATACAAGAAAATGAGACTGACTCTTAACATTCAGAGGATTAATGGCCTCCATCAGTAAGCTCTTAATGAGCAGTCCCTAGCTCCAGTAATTCAGATTCACAGTGAAACTCTGGAGAACATTGTTCCCCTATCTTGGAAGCCATCTCTCACAGAAGACTGAGATTGATGAAGAAATCCAACATCACTGCAAACGTGCAAATGCAGTCTTCAGATACCTAAGGAAACAGGCATCAGTGACATCAGATCTGAAACCAAGCTCATGGTTTATCAAGCAGTTATGATCCCTGCTTTACTACCTGGAACTGAGACATAGACAATGTACAGGAGACACCTCAAGTCACTGGAGAAGTAACAATCAACACTGCCCGTGGAAGATCTTTTGAATCTGGTAGGAAGATAGATGCACCAGTGTTACACCACAAGCAAACACCACCAATATAAAGGCAATGATCATTCAACATCAACTTTGCTAGGCTGGCCGCATCATCTGGATATCCCACTTCAGACTCCCAAAGCAAGTTTTGTTCTCCCAGCTTAGTCAAGGCATACACTCAAGAGGAGTGCTTCAAGGAAAAGGGCATACATTCAAGAGCATACTGGAGCTCAAAGGAAGTTCTCAAAGCCAACTTGAAAAAATGCAACATTGACATCAACTCATGAGAGACTGTCACCTAGATCTGAGGAAGAGTCTGCTTCAAGGATTTCAATATTTTGAAACCTTACGACAATAACAGGAGAGAGAAAAGCGGGAGTGGTAGAAACATGTCATAGACCAAATCAAGAATCCAGAGCCACCCACCCCACACAGAACGATGCGCCCGAGTTGCAATAAAGTCTGTCATTCTTGGATCAGCCTCATCAGCCATTTTTCAGACCCACAGAGAAGACAATCATGACAGATGCGCATCCTCAACTGCGAGGGATTGCAGAAGAAGAAGATTGTGTGGATTAACATATAAATGTCCCTGTAGTTGTCTTGAACCATTTCAAGGAAATTTTCTGGCATGTCTTTTGCTTCTGCCTGCAACACAAAACCTTCTTATACCACTGGCACCTTTGTAAAGAGCCTAGAAGCCTGTCAGCCAAGGTAACTGAGCTGCCTGAAGCATTCATGTTCTCTAGGCCACAAATACACAACAGATGGTCCATCAGCTAGATTTGCCCTGCCAACTGATTTAATGCAGGCTGTGAACCAAGGATGTTGGTGGCAATTTGCTGGTTGGGGAAGCAGCATCTGGGTCAGAAGTGCAATGGCAACAGGTGAGCAGTAGCCAAGGTGGCAGCACCACAGTGGCAATTTGGCACTGGGGTGTTTGGATGGACCAGGGTGTGAATGGTTAGTCCAAGGGAATGTGCTACAACAGGGGTTCAATGGAGTGCTGAGGTCAAGCCAGATGTCAGTCTGACTCTGAGGTATCAAGCTAGCGGTCACAATGAAATCAGCATCAAGCTAAGTCATTAGTTGCACTGGGATATTACCAGTCCTAGATTGCCAACCCTGCTCTAGGGCTCCTCCCCCAGAATAATACCATCACGTGTACCACTTAAAAGCAACTAGGAGATCTGTCTTGTGCTGACCCTCTACCCAGGGCTAAATTCTACCAGAGGCATAAAAGAAAGAGTCATAATCCCCACTCAACGCCTCTTGAATGAATTTTCCTGTAGTAGGCAGAGTGGATTTAAGCTCTAGTGCAGTTCTGAATGAAGAGTCAGTGGGACATAGCTGTTACACTGCTCCCACTCTGATTATTTTCTCAAAGGCCAACTATGTCATCCAGGAACTACTTATTCACGTAGTGGCCCATATCTTTTTTGGCTGTTTTAGTTGGCTCACAATGTTTACCACCATGTGCATGTTTTATTGCCCTTAATTTTTAAAAAGTTCAAGGTAAGCAGACACAGTACTAGCAGCCAACACTGTATGAACAAGGACACAAAGACAACCTAAACGGAATGAGGGAGGAGAGGGGTAAAAGAGGCCAGGGTGTTAAGTTACTGTTCCTAAGCCTACTTATACATGTGGAGCAACTTGTAGAGACATGTAGCTGAGTTGCGTTCGTGACAGGTTAAATAGGTCGAGAGGCAGGTTGATAATATAAGGTGTTTATTTAAGAACTGCCTACTTACAGAGTGCCTGACCCTAAG
>JAGPOW010001296.1:53574312-53590307 GCA_030014935.1 Caiman crocodilus
ACCCGTGACAATGGTCCGCGATGAAAAAGAAGTGGTCCGAATGGTCAAAGAGTCTCAGTTCATACTCAGTCTATCGCAGGGGTCCTCTTCGGGTGGCGTTGAGTTGATCAAGGTCCATACTGAAGACTGCTTGTTGATCTATTTTTATCACTTATTTGCTACCATATTTAGATGTGTTTTAAGGCTAAAATGTCCACATTAGAATCTTTTTAGCTTCATGTCATGCAATGTCACAGAAAGCATTCAAACTAGCATAGATTATTTAACTTAGCTGTTAAGTGTAATTATTTTAGTTGCAAATTGTAACATGCATCATGCCTTTTGTCTGAGCACTTGGGTTACTAAGAAAATATTAGAGGAAGGGCCATGTCAAATTAATCATTTTTCTTTTGTGCAACAGTAGCTTGCACAGCTACTTGTAGGAGCTCTAAGGAGCTTTGAGGAAGTTTGCTACATCTTAGATTTTGATGGACTGCTGCTGGGATGGGGTATCCAAATTAGACAGACCAAAACTGCTCAATTTAGATGTTTTAAATGTTGTTGCTTTTTGGATCAGACATGCTTTAGTAGTGAAAACAGCACTAAAGATCACTAGCTAAATTCATTGCAAGTGAATACTTTACAATATTCCCTCAAGTTCTAGTCCAATTTTATGGTACATTTTGTATTTCAAGTTCATTGCTACTAGGCACATGATGCTTGTTTCCAGATGGTTTGGATTTTATGATATTTAGCACCAATGGGTGCCAGTCCTCTTTCACAGAGAAGCAATAATGATAATTAGAGTTATGTGGATGGATCAAGAAGAAACTAGAGTTTATGATTAAAATTATTAATACTCCACATGAAACAGAGAACAAAGCTAGAGATGTTTAGTCCAAGTCTGTTTTGCAGCACCATGAATCATTGGTCTGAAAGATTTCACTACAGCTGGATAGGGCTATATATTTTGAGACTGAATTCCACAATGTTGATATTATAAAATTTGTGCTGTAATTGTGTGTGAGGAAGGGACTGACAGGATACAATTCACATTTCCTATCAGTGGACTATTAAAAGAGCTTCAGAACCTAGAAGCTAATGCCAAAAATTGGAAAACTGAAACCAAACCACCGAAATCAAAACTGATATAGAAGGTTTTCAAAACCACTGAACTGGAATGGTTTAATTTCACCCAACTCTGCCCCTACTATCTCAGTTTATTGTATGCAAGTATGCTTTTGTACATCTTTTATGTACAAAAAAATTACAGCTACAAAACTTAAGAATTAATAGTTGCAATTATGGGATTAGACTGTACTTTCTCTAGCGTTAATTTATGCTTACCATTTACTGAGAACCCTATCAAGTGAGCTTCTAGCTTTGTTATGAACTGGTGACACCTAATGGTAGGAACATAATGAAATACTTTTAAACAACACAATTAGGAAAAATGTAGCAGGGGGAATATTGTATCAATATGAAGCAAATATTGCAATTCCTAGATCTTTTACATTAATTGTGTATGTATGGAAGGATGATGAGGTGCTGTTACCATATAACTATGTACTTTCAGATTTATTTAATTTGCTCTGATATGATGTTTGTGGACTACATGCAGAATTTAGCATACAGGACATTTCCATCATGGATTTTAGTTTTGGTATTCATAGAAAGAAACCCAGTTTCAGTGATAGTTGAAATGGGGAAGAGAGGAAAAGGGAGATAGGGAATGTGAAAATAGACCCAGACATGGGACGATGTGTCAGGGCAAGTGCTGGATAGCATAAGGGTAAGAAGACCCTCCCTGATCTGCCACATGCCAAATGCCGAGGCTGCCTATGCCACCTTGTAGTGCTCATGCTGCAAGGTGGCCACCTCTGAATTGAAATTTCCCTGAGAGAGAAAAATAGTCATGGTGCAGTTCTTTGCAGTCCTGTCCTTGACATACCCCAAAAGTCACCAGGATCAGGAAACAGGATCCTACTAGTTTGGAGACAAGGCTTTCTGTACTAAGAGTATTCCCAAGGGAACATTTACACCTGCTTTATGGCCACCTCTGTAAAGGGAACTGAGTTTGCCTTTACTGCACAGTTTAAGTGGCTGGCACCCAGGTCTGAGCTCATGGGTTTGCCTGAATCAGATATGAACAGAGACCATGTTGGAGTGTGTCTCGAGTGATAAATGCACATCATTCAGTAGCTGTGTCCCAGCATGGCTGATTCTCTTCTTTGGGTGAAACAGACATTGCCCCTTGTCCCACAAAGTTGGGTCCCTGCCACTTCCATGGCCTAATCCTGAGAGACAATACTCAGGGCATGTCATTGTAAATGGGGGAAGTCCTGGGTTTGCCCACTTCTAGAGATGCACCAGGGAATCTGGATTGAGACTCTGGACACAGTAGCATGAGCAGGGATGGATGACAGGGGCACCCACCCCAGGTATGAAGTTAGGAGGAGCATCAGAATCACCTTCTGCCTCTGCAGAGTTCATGTCTCTGCAGCATACCCATGCCAGAAATACCAAAACAGCCCCTGGCTGTTGCCACTTGAAGAGCAATAGCCAGGGTGGGTAGAGCATGCATGGTAGCAGCAGCAGTTCTGCTGGGACTGCATAGAAGTTCCCAGTGTGGCTAAGACTGCTGCCCCTAGCCCCATCCATCTCTGTTCTTGGAGCTCTTGTGCCCCCTTTCTCCCCTCCCCTGCAGGGTTTGCCCCAGGTGCCAACTCTGCCTGTAACACTAGTGCCTAAAGCCCCAGGAGCCCCTGCCTGGGTTTCCTGGTTTCCCAAGTGTGGCCTGATTCTGATTCCAGGCACACCTCTGCAAGCAGGGAAACCTGGTAGCTGATGACCAGAGATCCTGGTTTTCTCTGATTTAAAAAAATCCCCAATTTTCAGTTTAAAAAAGTATGAGCACATAGAGCTTGCAGCAGTCAGCTGTGTAGAAGCAGACCAGTTTGATATCCCCTAGCCTGCTGAGGTGGTGTGGTGTGGAGTGGCATGGGGTCCTAGAGGCAGTGGCTCCACAACAAGCTCAGGAGGGCTGGAGGATATGGGTGGGTAGAGACTACCTTAGTGCAGGACCTCTTGGATGTAGGCAGGAGCAGTGTGCAGCAGGATGGTTTTGACCTTCTGGAGTAAGCAGCAGGGTGCATGCAGCATGGGGAGCTCCATGAGCTGGGCTAGTACAGAAGGATATGCCCACCCCTGCCTGGCAAAGTCCAGGAAGTCCACAATATGAATAAAGTGGGCCAGAACTATCCTCTGTTGGACCCAGGGAACCTTCATTGCTGGCACCACCAGTGATGGGTTTTTCAGCATGGGCTTGGCTAAGAGGTCAGCAGAGCTACATCTGGGGACCTGGAGTAGGAGACCAACCTCTGGGTCTTGAGGAGGTCCTGGTGGAAATCCAGCAGGTTGCTGAGGCCTTGTATGGGGGAACCTGTCAGGTAGAAGAGCTGCTTGTTGTATCAGAACCCCTGGAGGAAGACATGTCATGCTGGTTCAACACAAGGAGCCTTGAGGACCTGATTAGGAGGAGAGACCCTGGAATAACTGGTTTGGGCAAGAAGCCTTGAGATTGAAGCTGATAAAAATTGAGTGAAATGCTCTGAGACTGATTACTTGGACTTGTCAAGGCCATGGAATTGAGGGGTGAGGCTGACAAAACAACTTGGGACTAAGATACTGGCTGAGAGGACCAAAGTTTGGTTAGGCCTAATCAGGCTTCAAAATATTGAGGCAACAGAAGTGAACCTGGGAGGCCAGAAGGGACTGTTGATGGAGTTTACCATGACGAGTATGGTTTGGACCAGACAGGTAGCCCTATGATGAGATGGGCATCAGACTTGGTGTCACAGAGCCAAACCTGCTACACTGAGGTCATAAACAATTGAAGCTGGATCTCTTGTACTGTACTTTTCCACTCTGACAAAAGATAATTACTGAAATACTGGTTCCTTCTCTGATTTCTCCCTCACTCATCCACCCCTTTCCCATGGAGAACTTAGCTATGTTCTGAAGAAGTCATTGCCAATTGGTTCCAGGATGTCCAGTTTCTATTTTGGACTTCTGTGTCAGCTGACACCCAAAGATGACTTAACACCCCTCCGTTTTGTTTTTTAATTTGTTTTACAGAATAAAGTACTACAGAATATTTGACACAGTGGTTCTCTAGCACTTGACCAGTTGAGTGCAGTATGCTGTAGAACTACAGCTCCCAGAACTCCTTTGCCTTAAGGAGCTGAGTAGTTGTGATTCTGGCTGGCAATGCCTTTTCCTTATGAAAGGAATTGCCACCCTCTGTTCCAATGACCTCAGAAAAGAGTTTTGATAAATTGTATATTTGGCTATGTACTATCATTAGATTATCTGTGACAGTTTGAGATGATAAGAACCCAGATATCATGAGCTGGACAGAGTACAAGAACTCAGATACCATTTGTGTATCCTAAATATATTTGCCATTCTCAGGTATCTGGTCTGAATTTGGTCTCCTTTGCCATGGCAACCATAGCTAAGCAACTCTTTTGAACAGTCTCAGTGATAGCTGCAGATATAAAAAGGAGGTATTTTTGTTATCAATTTTGGATATCATCATTTTAATCCATATTGTACTATATTCTATAGGATTGGGAATGTAATATTTTAGAGGAGTAATAACAGGTATGTAATACATTCTGAATAAACAGGTGGAAGCAGGACAATGAGCTATTCACAGTGACTTTTAATTGAACTAGGAAATGTCTCTAATATTAAATCCTTCAGGTTGAAAATCACTAATCCAGCATTTAAGCCACAGTACATAAAACCATGGGATGGGTAAGTGAGAGCAAAACACAAAACAAAGTCAAGCATATGTAGAGAGCATACCTAGCCAAAGAAAGAAAACAACCTATAGATGTGTAGAAAAATGTATAAAGTCTATCAGATCCTCTGATTACCTCAGTATTTTTTCAATAGAGTTCTGTTGATTTACACCTGCTTCAGTCGTTTTCCAGCCCAGCCTCAAGATCTCCTTCCTGACTACAAATAATTGGAAGGGTCAACTGCCATCATTTGGATACCCAGTTCTCTGATGACACCTATGTCTCCAATAAACACACTTCTAGCAGTAATTGGTCATGCAGAAATTTTCAACTGCTATAACTATTAAGTTATTGTTTATGGCTGTTTTCTATTCTATACTGAAAGACATTTTATATGTTGATGCCCTGATGGTGGCAGTAGCAGATTTTGCAATATGGTTTGCAGAAAACAATGATCCAGGAGTAAATAACCTTGTTATGTCCACAAGAGAAGCAACTGCCCATTGTCTTGTAAAGCTATTCAAGTTTTTTGTGGTTTTCATTCTTTGCATACACATGCAATTAAGATGGCAAATTCTGACTTATAGATATCCCAGATAAACCATTTGGAAGCCATGCATCATTGGAAAGGTGGTAGACTCTTTTGGGTCCTTCTAGACGAATTTCCTCTTTTCAAGGCTTTCTTGATTGGAGTAAAGAAGGACTATGAAGTTTTTGAGGTTCAAGATTTTCTTTGTACTAAAGATCCTAATGTTGTTATGTAGTACTTTGTGGCTATGGTATCTGGGTGGGGCTGGAGTAAATAACTTTATTGGATCTTTTGGACAAAATATCCATTACCTAATTTCCTGCAACCACAGAAGACAAGCTTAATGACCCAGGAATCCTTTCCACTCCTCTATTTCTAACATATGTGTTTCAAACAACAGAGTGCACTGCAAGAGAAGGATTTTTATGAGCTCAGCACAGCCAACAGTACCATTGTTGATAAGCTCCTACTTTGAAAGTGAGAGGAGAATTATATGCATTTTTCACCGGCTCATCAAAATCAAGCTCCACATCAACAGTTAATAAAAGCAGTAAAACAGTCTCATGGATGAAGCTGCCTTGATTCTTGTTTTACTTGCTGCTTTACAATGGTCTCATGATTAGGGATTTCCTCTGTTTTCTCTTGCCTTATATTTTCAAATTGTGGAACACTTTCTGGTCTGGTGAACTTGATGCTGTGCTATGATGCCATCTAACAGGGGCAAATAACTGGTAACCTTTTTGCCAAAAGAGACGCTAGTCCCTGCTTTTGTTCAGTTGCCCTCTGTGGCAGCTGAACCAGTAATTGTCAACTAGGGTGCCATTAGTTCTTTAATGGGTAACACATAATGCTAGCATTGCTACATGTACAAATACCTATATATGATTCACATGATGCTCCAGTGGTACCATGATGTTGGAGAGGAGGGACAATGCTGCTACAGACTGTGGAGGGGTGTCATAGATTCATAGATTATAGAGTTGGAAGGGACCCAATGGATCATCGTGTCCAGCCTATAAGAGCAGGTCTAGCAAGGCGCTACCCCTGGTGGGACTGGATACCACTTGGATTAGGTGGAGGTCCTGCACACAGTGTAAGAACCTCCATGAGCTGCTTGTTTTGGTCGCCTACTCCTCCCAGCAGATATCCAGGTAATTTAGATCCCCCATGACCACTGCCTCCCTTGCCTGTATGGCATCTGAGAGCTGCTTGGAGGATACCTTGTCTAGCTCATCATCCTGGTGAGGAGGTCTTTAGTAGACCCCCACTACCAAGTCCTTTTGCCCTGGGCCCACTTGGATCCTGACCCACAATGCCTCAATATTCCCCTCTTCCACTCCTGCCTTGATGATAGAAGATGTGTACTGCTCCTTAACATAGAGTGTTACACCACCGCCTTTTCTCCCCACTCTGTTGTGTCCATACAACCTGTACTCCTCAATGCCTACCACCCAGTTGAGCTTAGAATCCCACCATGTTTCAGTTCAGCCAACTAGGTCAAACTGTGTGCTAGCAAGTAGGAGTATGAGCTCCTCCTGCTTGTTCCCCATACTCCTGGCAAATGTGTAAAGACATTTTTGCACCCCAGTGGGTGCTCTTGGTGTCCCTTTGCCTTGATGGCATGTGTTCCCCTTAGTGCTTACCTAGTTGGATCTGATGCCTTGTTTTGGCTTTCCAGCCCTGGGTTCTCATCGACCACTGGTTCCCCATCCCCTGTTGAATGTAGTTTAAAGTTCTTCGGAGGATATCAGCCAACCTGCGGAAGAACAGATGCTTACCTTGAGGAGAGAGATGAAGATCGTCCCATCCTAGGAAGCCTTCTCCCGGAAGTGCTGGTTGTGGTTGTAGAATCCAAAGCCCTCTTGAAGATACTATCTCTGGAGCAGCCAGTTGACTTCCCTGATGTGGGCATCCTGGTGCCTCTGGTTGCTGCCAGCTGGAAGGATGGAAGTGAATACCACCTATGCCCCTGACTTTCTGAGCCTGATCCCCAGCTCATGGAAGTCCTTCATGATGCAGTCAGGACTACTGCCAGCTACATCATTAGTGCCCACATGGACAAAGACTATGGGGTAGTAGTAGGAGGACTTGTCACTGAAGGTCAGAGAAAATGCAAGTCATAATATACTACGTTTAGGGGCAGGCCTGCAGTTTTTTAAGAAGGGGTGAAGGGCCCTCTCGTTTGCCACCCCCAGTAGAACAGTAGGGGAGGAATACCACAGTAGTACCTTCATGGAAATCTCCCTGGTCCTGTCCAGATAAATCCCATAGGAAGACACAAACCAGGCCAGGATTATTACTATTTAATTTTGAGAGCCTCTGGGTTTGATAGATATTTCACAGAAACAAAAAGTATCCTAATTTTAAGGACCTCACAATCTACATTTAGACTTGGCAAAACAGGTCAGAGTAATCCACAGGCAAGAAGGTGAGGAAGAAGAAAGTTGGAGCAATGCTTCCAATGAGCTGAAGCAGTTAGTAAAAGCTAACACAGCTCTATTCTTTTATCACTTTTTTTAAAAAACTCAGTTCTTGCAGCAAGTATGGTAAAAGATGGTCCTAAGGGGAATTAGAGAGAACACTCTCTCCATGAAACTGCTAATAAATGAATGCCTGGAAGTGAAGCAAAAATGTATGTATTTGCTACCAGAATCTCAAAAGCAGATGCTACTACAACTACTCCTGAGATGAGAATGCAAGTCATGCATACAGAGAGCTTGATCCTAGTCTCCCTTATCTTGGTGTAAATTAAAAGCAACATCACCAAACAGTGAGGCGTTACACACCATTATGAGAAGGTTTTAAGGTAAATCAGTGTGCAACTACAAATATTAAATACGGGTCTGTTCACATTGTTGCTGAGGCTATTGTTAAAGAAGCCTCTAAAAAATATGAGAGTATTAAACATAAAATAAGAAACTAATTCCGGGTAGCCAGGAATGTGCAGTAGCTTTTGTTTCACAGAATGGAATTAAAACCCGATATTAAGACTATCAGAAATTAATTTTGGACATTAAAATGCATAAAGCTTTTTATAATCCCTGGAAAAATCATTACTAGGCAACTTACTTCTATGTTTCCAGTCAGAATTTTCTCAGTGATAATACAAAATACTACTTCACACCAGCCTGATTGCCTTCCCCTCAGCATTTTAGAAAATGAAAACTATTTGTACACCTCAGTCCTGCAAAGTGCTTTGGAAAGAGCTGTTTGCTGCTGTGTTGATGCCCTATACAGCAGGAGTGTGCCTGTATGCATCAAGTTGAAAACTAAGCTCTACATTTTCAGTTCCCTTTAGATTTATTTAGATTAGATCAGGATTAGCCATCACATTAGCTAACCCAATTTAACTATGATCTTCTCCTTAGTGCACATGCAAATTAACACTCTTTGCCTCATTTCAGCTGGCTAAAATTGACCTTAAAATTATTTCTAGGAACATTTCAAATACATATGTTCCCAGAAACTATGTGAATATAAGATTAGTATTTTGTTGTTAACACTTCTGACCTAATTTTAAATGACTCCCATTCTACAGTACATGAAATTCAATCATAAACTATTGGGTGTTTTGTGGCAAAAGCACAAGACTAACTCAGAAGAAAGGGATTCTATTTGATGAGTACTCAATGGGCACATCTCCATGAGACACGTTAATGCACGTTGGCCTAAGTTAATGTGTATGTCTATATGTGAGCATCCTCAATGCACATTAACTTAGGTTAATTGCATCTAAATTTGAGACCTGCAAATGCAGGTCTCAGTTTTAGGAGTGATTAATTAATGTGCATGTATGCATATGTAGAGGTGATCTGGCACTAACTGTAGTGCCAGGTCTGCCCTGCCACTAGGGAGCTGGCTTGAGCTGAGCCCCAGGGAACATCCAGGGGTTGGAGTGCTGGCATCTGCCATGGGGCCCTGCTCCCTAGGCCCTCTCCCATGGTTCACCACTTTGGGCTTGAAGAAACAATATGTTGTAAATAGCTTTCCCCTTCTATATAGTGTCCCACTTGTAAGTGGATTTTTTATTATTGGTGGGTGAGGAGGATGTTGGAGGGGCTCTGTTGGTTGAGAGGGGAGGGGGCTCTGTTTGTTGGCAGGGGAGTGGGGAGAGATGGGGGTCGGTGTTGTGAGGGTAATAACGTTTTTTTGTTTCACCCATGTTTGCGTCCTGAGAGTGGTGCTAGGGGCGGGAAGAGGTAGGGGGTCAGTGGGCAGTGGGGCAGGTGGGCTGGAGCAGGGAGTGCAGAAGGAGGAAGTCAGGCAGGGTCACCCATAGCCAGTGCCCTTGCCGCCACTGCCAAGTGAATAGTTGTCCTGGGGCCTGGTGGGGAGGGGCTCACTGGGGCCAGCAGTGTCAGCACCATGGCCAGCAGGAACATAGGGTGCTGGTCATCGCTGGCAGGGGCCGAGCTGAAGCAGTGGGGTGCTGGGTGTTGCTGGCAGGGACAGGGGATGAGTCAAGGGCAGGGGCAGGGGCTGGATCAGGGGAAGGGCAAGGAGGGAGCAAGGGAGGGGAGGCAGGGTGGTCAAGGAAGGAGCTGCAGCATGCTGCCCCTGTGCTGGGCACATGGCTCCTGGGCAGAGATGGGGCTGGCCAGGGATCAGAGTTTCCCAGATGGCTTCCAGGTGCTAGCAGCTGGCTCTGGCTGTAACATGGCTGCCAAGTGTTGGCAGCCATATGGCTGGAGGCTGAAGCTCTCCCTGGTGGCCACAGGGGCACATGGCAGGGCTACATGGATTTGGGACTAACTTCAATGCCAAGTCTCTGCACATGTAAACACCTGCCAAAAATCTTTAGCTTAATGCTCATTACATTTAGTTTCACTTGAATGCACATGTAGACATGCATAATGTTCTTCTGATAACATTGAGAATGACACTTTCTGTATTAAGCATTCTCAAAATTTGCATAGGAAAAATTATAATCTACCTCACACATGTTGAGAAGGATCCCATTATACGTGTAGGTAATGGCAGAATGGGATCTAATGCATGATCCACACAATCACACCTTGTTCTATACCGCAGGTGCATGGTAAGAGGTGCAATGGTGCATTCATGCTTTAGATCTTATTGCACCTTATTGTCAGTGAAAGGGGCACCTCGAATCACAATACCCAATCCTGGAAAGATTTGTTTGAAGACATAAAAACCTCCATCCAAAGATTTTATCCCCAGAGAATGACTCAAATAATAATAAAATGTGGATGACAGTATTACAACTTTGCTCAGACAGATAGTTTTATTGTAAATATGCTGTTTCCTTTTCTCCTTAGCTATAATTGCCTGGGTTATTTAAGTATCTGTGCACCTTTGGTAGTTACGGCATCAAAAACATTGCATTGGAGCCTTTGCCTGCTGTAGTCAATATGCTGAATATGCTGAAGTGCCAAAGAAGGTAGGGTGCTGGTTGCCTCCCTGTAGCATTTCTGTGCCCAACAATTGTTGTTTATGTTTGTGTGGTTTTGGCGTTTATGAAATTTACAAATTAATGTCACTCACTAGAGGGCAAACTTGAGGAAGATGTAATCTGGGAAGTATTTTTTTCACAGCTCTTTCAGTCTCAATCTGCTGCAGTCCTTGGAACTGCCCATGAAGGCATCTCTCAAGGCAACACACCTTCATTCATGCTGACTGTAAGCGTGTTGATATGCTTGCTGCCATGCAGGCAGACGTTGCCTCCTTAGGAGTCTTTCAGACAGTCTAACCAATAATTCACAAGCAGACTTGGGTGTCTGCAGCCTCACTGTCCGAAATAACTCTCTTGGGAAACCCTCAGCCAGTCCATATGACACAAAACAATAATATTTGGTCCTTACAAACAAATAAGTTAATAAAGCCAACTGTTAACATTTCCCCAGGTGGCAAGAGAGGCCCCATTAGCTATGGCCCTTTCTAGAGGCAAGCATTTGTAGACCTCAGTCTGCTTCCTGCCCAAAACCTACTCTTTTCCTCAGCTCAAGTTGCCTCCTTGCTTCCCACTTGGGCTTTAAATTGCTAGCTAATTCCTGACAGCTGAGCACCTATCTCATGGATGATTGCGTCTCTTATAGGGCCAGACTCCCTTGTTATGCTGAATGATGTAGAACAGGTATGATATATCCGCAGGAGGAGAGCAACTCCACTTCACGTGTGATTAGCACACAGAATAACAGTTCGCTAAAGCTGAGAACAGTAAATGACCTTGAATAATCATATCACAGTAAATAACCATGGAATGCATCATGTATTAAGGACCAAACAGCAAAGCACCCAGAAACATGGAAAAATTGAACCGAAAGAGAACTCAGGAAGTCCTTAGAATCCACTGTTCAAGGCAGCAGCATCTCTATTTAAACCAACCCACACAAATGCTAGTCTATTCTACATTTAAGTCTTCCAGAGCACTTTTACACATGCTCCAGGGGTGTGAAAGGTGGTACTATTTTGAAATACAGGGACTCTGATATACAAGATGCTGGAGGCTGCTGAAGCGCAGTAATTACCATGCTTCAGAAGGCTCAATTAATCAAGTCTGCTCCAATACTCTAATTATGTGCTCATGTAGAAGCACCCCTAGTGACAGAGGTTTCACAGTCTCTTTAGCTAATCTGATCCAGTGCTTAACCACTCTCAAAATTAGCAAGGTAGAAACATATTTTAACCCTGGTTGGCAAAGCCTTTTAACTTTGAAGTGTATTCATGTGAGCTTTATGGCCTGAGTGGGACATAAGTATTTATTTAAAGTGATTAGTAACTCAGTAATCTTAAAATTGTAACTGTCTTGGTCAGCCAGAGCCGACCAGAGGAAAATGCTGGTTAATTAAGCAGATGTCAGGTGGACTGGTGGATGGAGAGGTTGGACAACATGTTGGTTGCAAAAATAACTTTTACTTAAGCTTTACTTACGCTGCTGGTGGCCGTGACGCAGGCGGTAAATTGCTTGCGTAATTACATAATTAAGATATCGCAACGAGTTAGCAAGATGAAGTTGTAGACGCAACGAGCATGCAGGACAGGGGATACGTCAGGAACAGACAGGGGGATGTTGGTGGGTGATCAGCCTGCCAGCTTTTCTCTACCACGTGGCAAAGTCCTCTGTACCTTACCTTGTGTTCAGAGCTCTCCAACTTGAATGGAAACAACGCAAACTTTTATACCTTTAGAGTAGCCAATGAAAATTTGCCAAGTAGGAATACTTAATTAGGCAGAACATACCAAATTTAAGATGATGCTAATCATTTGGAGGGGCGGTCTATTGTGTTAAGGACACTCACTTGGTTTGGGTTGTGACAGTAACATTCATTTTACACATTTTTATTGTTGTACCTTGATTTTAGCAATCTAGAAAGGACTCACTTGTGTACTGGAAAATATTTATCACTGTTTAATTGGCCAAAGTAAAAGAGCCCCAAAACAGCACCACACCTAAGCATCATATAGCAAACAAAATCCATTGTGCACTTGCTAATATGACATCTGAAATATGTCTTGAGAAGGAAGCAGGCTGACAGGAAAACATGAAGTTGCCTCAGTCAAGCTGTTATCCTATATAGTCATCACCTCACAAAGTGTAAGCCCAGGAGAACTTAGAGTGCCACCATGGGCAAAGAACCTGTATGTTCATTCCAGAAAGCAGAGGAAATTTATTAAATCAGCCTTTACCTACATTTTCAGTATGATAGCTTAGTTTAAAGGGAATGCTTTTGCAAATGTCACACTGTATCAGTGGGGCCTATTGTTTCTAGTGACATGCCAGAAATTATGCCCCACATCCCTTCCAGGTACCACTCCAATCTCCTTTATGGATATGAATCTAGGTCAACATTATATACCTAGACTTCCAAAAGGTTTTTGATCTAGTATCTCATGATATCCCCAACATACCTACAGGCTCAGTAATGACCACAGCCGAAAGGAACCTAGGGGTAGTGATAGACCGTCATATGAATATGAGGCAGCAGTGCAATGCTGTGGTAAACAGAACCAGGCAAACAACTTGCTGGCATGCATTAAGCATTGCATCTCATGCAAAACTAAGGGAGTAATACTCCCACTGTACTCCACACTGGTGAGACCACAGCTGGAGTACTGCATCCAGTTTTCAATGCTGCACTTCAACAAGGATGGGGAAAAATTTCAGAGGGTCCAAAGAAGAGCCACCTGTATGATCAGGGACTTGCAAGACAAGCTAAACCAGGAGTGGCTGATGGACTTGGGCCTCTTCAGCCTACAGAAGAGAAGGCTGAGAGGGGACTTGGTAGCAGCTAACCACTACATCGGGGGAGTACCCCAAGAACTTGCTGAACAGCTTTTCACCAGGGCACCCCTAGGGAAGACCATGAGCAATGGATACAAACCCCTGGAAGGCCGCTTCAGGCTCAATTCTAGGAAAAACTCCTTCACCATCAGAGTGTCCAGACTGTGGAATAAACTCCCTCCAGTGGTGGTGCAGTCACCTACCCTAGAAATCTTCAAAAGGAGACTGGACAGTCACCTTGCTAGAGTCACTTGACCCCAATTGTCTTTTCCTGCCTATTGCAGGGGGACTGGATCCAATGATCTACTAGTTACTTTCCAGCCCCTAACAATCTGTGAATCTATGAATTTACTTCTGGTCCACTTCTGGATCCACCACCAAGCACACAGGGGACCCTGCCCCACATTCCTGTGGGACACTCCGTCTGCCCCACCATTTCAGCATTCATGAGCCATGCCTGGTATGTAGAAAAACCATATAAAGCCATGTCTATGGCTGAATCACTGATTCTCCAAATCAGAATCAAATCTTCAGATTCGGCAGAATCGAATTGGGACAGCGATCCGAGTCAGCAAATTGAATCACTGTCCCTCGAGTTGGGCCGAATCCAAATTTGAATCAAATATTGCCCACTTTGCACACCCCTATTGCCTGCCCCTTCCCTGATCAGATGTGCCACACACACAAGCTACCCTTGCCACATGGTATACAGGCTGCAGATTGGCTACTCCAATCTAAAACCTTCAAAAATATTAATCCAATGAAGTAATTTGATTGGCTGAACATTCTAACACCTTGTGGTGCCCCCAGCTGGCGCTTGTGAGTATAGTCCCCACTCTGTGGTCTGGGCCCCTCACTCTCTTGCTACAACTTGATGTAATTGTATAAGGAGGAGTTCAGTGGTGTTCCTTCCCCCAGGCCCGCAGATGGGGATACTCACAGGTTGTATACAGATGTTCTTGGGGCTCTGCTTCCCCTACAACGCATCCCCTTGCCAACTGTGTGAATCATTGTGGTGCTACACCAGTTCCGGGCTGCAGCCCATCCATTGCCCCAAGGAGCCTCCGCCTCCTCAATTGTGGGCGGGGTGCAGGCTTGGAAATTCAGCCTACCCACCCCTCTTCCTCTTGGGTCCACCCCTGATCCCTACACTGGGCCTGTGGCCAATGATGGATGCATCAGGGCTGGGATGGACATGGCTGGATGCTCTTATGGAGGAGCACCAGCCATGAGCCTCTCATGCCCCAGGACCAAAGTATGCAGTGTTCCAGCCGGCACCCAACTGCTGTCTCACCCATTTGCCATGGGACAGTTTCAGAAGGCTCATTCCTGCTGGTGTCCTAAGCCTCAGCTGGCCCAGCATCCCACCAGCTGGCTTCCACCATGAGCCCAGCTTCTGTCTGGGCTTTTGAATCTCTTCCGTGGCAGCAGTTTCAGCTAGCATAATCAGTTGGCTGCCACCCAGCTTGATAGACAGCTGCTTGATGAGTCAATGCAACGCCAGCTCACATGGCCCTCTCTTCACCCTGAACTACCTCCTCAGTAAGTCTGTGGTGGTGCCAGGGTCCCTGTTCCCCTCTCTGGGAGTGTTGGGGTCTGCCCCTGGTGCTTCTGGCCCCTGAGGGAGCACCCCACCACCACACACCTCCCCTCCCACAAGCTGCCTTGTGGCATCTTGGCATTTCACTGATCTGTTGCCAACTGGTTGCCTCTGGTGTACTCATCATGCTTCCTCAGCCGGCTTATCTTGGTTGATATACCTGGAAAGGAAGTCTGCCTTGAGGTTGTCTTTGCCAGGATGCTGCAACCCCATGAATTTGAATGGTTGTAGGGCAAGTGCCCAGTGAGTTATCTGGGCATTCTCTATATGGGCTTTCATCAGCCATTGGAGTGGGGCATGGTCTGTGACTACTTGAAACTCCCGGCCCATCAGGTAGTGCCTAAAATACTCTATTGCCCAGCGTATTGCTAGGCAATCCTTTTCTTTGGTAGTGTGCTTGACTTCTGCTGGGTTAAGGTTATGGCTAGTGAATGCTATGAGGCACTCTTCTCTTCCCCACTGCTGTAGCAGAATAGCACCAAAGGCACTGTTGGATGTGTCAGTCTGCAAAATAAAAGGTGCTGAGAAGTCAGGAGTATGCACTACTATAGCTCTACACATTGTCTCCTTTAAGATCTCAAAGTTTTCTGCCATCTCGAGAGTCCATTGTAAGGTCCCTACAGCCCTTCCTCTTGGGGCATCTGTGGCGGGCCAGTAGGGGGCGCTCCCGCATTGAGCCGCCCACCTCCCTGTGCCCGACCACCTTCCAGGCTCCGAGTGCCTCCCTTGGGTGCCTCACGTCCGGCTGACCCCTTCCCTGGAGCACACCCGCTAGCCTGGGGTTTCCGCTGCCACCATCCAAGGCTCTGGACTTACTTCTGGCTCTGTGCACCTTGG
>JAGPOW010001296.1:53590407-53616738 GCA_030014935.1 Caiman crocodilus
ATCTGAAATACTGTTCTCTAAATATCTAATCGGATCTCAAGTACCTTCTCACTCTCATCATCCAGAGGTGGTTGAGTTTCTTCTGGAGGCAGATTACTCCTACGGCATGCAGAGAGAGCACGTTCAGGTTCACTTGGATGACCGCATGGCTAATGGCTACCAGCAAATGGCTACCCTTCTTCTCCCTCCAGGCCTTTTATCCCTTCTCTGACCTCAGCAGCCCAGTCCAATTGAAGCTGCCAAAACTGGTCACAAGCCGACCCATTTCCCAAGGATCCCTGGTTACCTGGGCTGAGCGTAGGGCCAGGGCCAGGTCGTTCCCCTGCCCAGGTGACCACAGCATCCCCTTCCAGGCCCAGGCTTTTGTCATGCAGACAGGGAGGAGATCCCCGCCCTGAGGGATTCACCAGCAGCCTCTTGGGCTGGCACAGAGAGAGGTTCCTGGAGAGAGGCACCCACGGTGGCATTTCTGCCACAGCATCAGTAAGAGATGTGGCAAGGTCCACAAAGTGTGGAATAAATCTCTGATAATAGTTGATGAGCCGTAAGAAGGAACCCAGTTGGCGTTGGTTATGTGGCTCCTGAAAGCAACAGATCACCTTGGCTTTGTCTTTCACAGGTCTGATCATCCCCCAACCCCACTAAATCCCAAGTCTCATGTAGAGCCAGTTTGCATTTTCTAGGGTTAGCTGTCATTCTGAGCACGTTCAGCTCTCCTAGTATGGCTTTCAGGGCATGGAGGTGTTGCATCCATTCATTGGTGAACATGATTATGTAATTGATGTAAGTGGTAGCATTAGCCACATGCGGGGCCAATAGGCATCTATAAGCCTTTGGAAAGTGGCTGCAGCCCCATTGAGCCCCAAAGGCATTCGTAAGAATTCAAATAAGCCCCAGGGCATTCCAAAGGCTGTCTTGGTGCAATCCAAGGGTCTCATGGGGATTTGCCAGTATCCTTTCGCTAGGTTGATGGTGGATATGTATCTCACTTCCTGTATTTTCTCCAGGAGGTGGGAGATATGGGGCATGGGGAAAGCATCAAAGGTTGTCAACACACAAGTTAAGTGACCCATCAGATTTGGCGACAGGCACTATGGGGCTATTCCAGGGACTTTGAGATGGGCAAATGATCCCTTGCTCCCACATCTTATTAATCTCCTGTCATACCTCTTCTTGGACATGCTGAGGTATGTGCCTCCGTCTCTCTCAGACCAGGGTGCCTGGTGGGGTTCTGATCTCATGCTCTAGTCCTTTGGCCTGTCCCAGGGTCTCTTGAAACATATCCTGGAAGGCCCTCACCATCTTGGTAAATTCCCATCATTGCTCAGTGACCAGGTCTTCCCCAAACTGTACTTGTGCCCTCAGTGTCTTGTCAGCCCTTCATTGCAGACAAGGGAGTCCTAGCTCCTTGTCCTCTTTGTTGTGCTGCACCATCCACCCTTGTGGTGTCTTCCACTCCTTGAGTAGGTTGACATGGTAGATTTGGCATTCCTGCCAATCTCCCAGTTGAAGGACCTCATAGTCTATGGACCCTATTTGCCTGATCACTTTGAAGGGTTCTTGCCACATGGTGAGTTGCTTGCTATTAGATATAGGAAGCAGAACCAGCACCATATCTCCGGGTTGGAATTCCCACAGCTTCGTTCCTCGATCATACTGGGCTTTCTGTTGCTCTTGTGATCTCAGATTCTGGCCAGTGATCAGAAAAAAGTCAGGCTACTATTAGATGTGCAACACAAAGCATGGAAGTCTGAAAATGACAGGTCTTGTTATGTCCAGCATCATTTCTCACCATAGTCTCAAATTTCCCCTTTCTGGGTGTCTACAAAACTGCACCAGACCTCTTGTGAGTCAAATAACACTCCTTTTTGTGGGGACTGGATTATTGAATCAAACTCCTCACTCCTTACCTCAGTCTCTTACTGGGCTCAGAGAGTGTGTATAGAAGTGCTCCTTGCATGTTTTACAGCACTGTAATTTAAAACATTTTTTATAGCACTATAAAGTTACAGCACTCTTAAACATAACAGAAGTGCAGTGTTCGAGGTGGGGATGCTCTGAGCCTCATTGCATTTTCTAGGGTAGGAGGATAGGGAGACTCCATAGCCTCCTGGGGCTGCTTCACCAGTCAGAAATTTGACCAGCATACAGAAGTTATTTAAAGCACTGTAGGTTGCTAAAATGTTGTAAAATATAGTGCTTCAAATATAATACCTCATTTAACAAGGGTTAATTTAAAGCACTGTACCCAATAAGGTGTTTTAAATGGCAACAAAACAACAACTTCTGTACACACCCCAAAGTCCCTTCTCCAAAGCCCTCGTCTTGCTGTGTGGTATTTCTTTATGCTTTTCTAGACAATCATCACAGACTCAAACCTAAGCCCAGACCCATCACCAGCACTAGAAAAAAAAGGACAGGTGAGATTAGGCTGAACTCTCTTAAAAAGACATTGTTTCAGTGACAGTTTGAGTTAAGAACAGAAGTAAAGATGGTCATGAAGAAAGCAGCAATCTCCTCTTGCTGGTATTACCTCACGTTTGGTGGATGTAGGTTTCTCAAGCACTTTAAACAAACTGAACATGAACGTTTGGTCTATGCATGGTTGAACAGAAATGTTCAGCAGGTAACTTGGAAACTAGAGTTCCTGAGCTCAAGAAGGAATCCATGTTGTTTTCTCTTATTTTAAACTCATCAAGGGGACTGAAGAGCCAGGCAGGAATTAGAGGTGCACCGCTACATCAGTCCAATATCAGATTGGCATTGATATAAAGAAAAGTGACTGTATCAGAAATCGGCCTGATGTAGCTGATAGTATACCCAATAAATGCCCATGCAGCTGCACAGCCACAGTACAGCATGTAGGTAGTGAGGAGCACAGCACAGCAGTTTGGAGAGCCGTGTGCTGCTAGTAAGTCTGTTATGGTGGAAAGGGAGGGAGGAGGAAAGGGGCGTGGGAGGCAGATCAGGCCCTTGTGGTGAGGGAGGGAGTGGGTCTGGGGCTGTCCGCTGTCCAGCTGAGATGGGGCAGAGCCGTGACTTGTCCATGGGCACAGGGAGGGGTGGCAGCTCCCGCTACTGCATGCACCCTGGGAGGGCATGGGGGGGTGCCTCCAGATCTGCATGGGATGTAGGCAGAGTGGTGCTGCCCCATTTTGGAGATTAAGGAGATGGTCCTGTTCACATCTGTATGAAAGGTGAAGAGCTATGTACCACTTGCATGTTGCTAGCACTTCAGTTCATCTTGCATAAGCAGCACTCCTATATAGATGTTGAATAGAGTGGAGGAGATGAGGCTTGAAAGATCTGTTGGTAAGGGTTTTGAGAAGAGTTAAGCAGTTGTCAGCTATAACTCTTTGGATTTGATCAGAGAAAAAGATTCAAAACATTGCTGTTCATACTCCTGGAAATTCTTAGATAGAGAAATAACAGGATTATTTGATAATCAACAGTATCTCACGCTCTAGAGAGATCCAGCAGGAAGAGGATAGATGTAACTGATCTGGAAGAGGTCATACACCAGAGCAACAAATGATGACCCTGCCCTGTGTGCTGACTTCAAGCCTGGCTCAGAGGAATCCAGGATAGTAGCAGCTGTCAGGATGCAATGGGGGCTGCTTTTTTGTTGTTGACAGAGCTCTGTTTAATGGCAAAGTCTTTCAACTGTTTGCCAGCCAGAAACACAGCTGAGTTTGGCTGCTCCTGAAGAAGACAACTCTCTGAGAGTGACAGAAGCCTGGAAAGTTTTCATTTTACTAGGTCCTTACATGTGTATAAATCAGGAGGGGAGAAAATCCAATTGCACCCACCTATAAGTTTGCTTGTTCTCTTGTTAGACAAAAATTAACACAAGAAAATGGAAAAAATCCAACAGTTATTGTTCTCTCTGTCATAGGAGCCAAAGGGAGGACAAGCAGAGACTAAATCCCTAGCTGGTGATAGAAGTGGAGCAGTTGAAAAATCAGCGCTTATTAATGTTCAGGTATTTCAAATCATTTAGCTAAGAAAAAGATTAATTAAAATGACCAGTTAGCACTCTGAACACGTCTGAATGAATGACCTGCCTGTTTGTCTCTTCCCGTGTTAAACAGGTATTTGTGAAACAGACCATCCTGTTAATCACAGCAGGGAGGACAGCTGGTTGGAAAGGAAAAGATACAATAACCCATTTGTACAAAAGCAGTGTGGATACAAGAAAGTTAGTTAAAAGAATCGAGGTATTGAGCTGGATGTAGAAAAACAGCTACATTTTCATCTCCATCCATGTTCCTTATGGGTATGTCTACATTCACATTGCAGTGTAGTGTGGAAATACTCAGGCAAATGCTAAACAAACTAATTCAGATACTGGAAGCAGTCCTAACAGTAGCATGGCATTCCACACAAGCTAATTTAATTTAATATTTGAGTTAGAGCACATTGACAAGTCTGTATGGAGATGCTGTTATTGTTTTTACCCAAGCTGAACTTGATCTGTGAATGAAGAAAGAGAGTTTTAAACAAAGATGGATAGCTCACCTATGAAGATTAAATTAGCACACATACATATACACCCATATATAAAAGGTGAAATGGGAAAAGTTCTCCTTTGGAAAAGCATTTACTGCATTTGACAAATTTGGTTGCTGTCATTGTTTTTGTAATGCTGTAAATACATTAAAACTTTGTGTTAGGTTATTTTTTCTATATGTTATAATTGAACATTATAACTGAACATTATAATTTTGCAAGGTCATGAAAGATATCTGGAGAGACCTAGAAAACTACAAAATCCTGCACCTAATCTAAAATGGTTGCATTGCTCCAGTACTTTCTAGTACTTTGAAAACAAAATAAGGAAAATGAAAGGAAAGAAAGAAAGAAAGACTTTGACTTTTAAGAGGCGTTAATTCCAGGGAGGGTGACCCATCAGGACCAGTAGAGGGTAGTTACAGGCTGGCCCGAACACCTGGGCCTCACAGACATGGTCCTGGGCTCACGGCCTGCAAAACCTGCCCATACATTCTTGAGTAAAAACCACCCTAGCGAGCCAACAGAATATTTGCATATTTACACATTTAGAGTTCAGCCAGCGGGGATCCCCACCGGGGGTTCTCAGCAGTCGACCCGCGTGAAGCACAGTCTGAGGCCTCAGCCCGCTGGACGCATCGCTGAAGCTGGAGCAGCCGGGGGTGTTACAGGGCAAGGAGAAGGCGCCCCGCCTTGACTCGGTGGAGTGCCCCCTTGAGGGCCCAGCGTTCCTCGAAGGCGGGCACCGTCTACCACAGGGCCGCATGCTCAAACTCGAGGGAGAGGCGGGCCTGCACCAGCAGGTGGAACAGCTGCAAGGCATCGACCGTCCCGGTCCCAGCGAGCCGGTTTCACCGGCTCTTCAAGGTGGCCATCTTGGCCTGGCCCAGCAGAAAGTTGGCCAGACTGACCATGGCCCACTCCAATGCCCGGTATGGGAAAGAGTGGACGTAGACATCATTGGAGAAGTCCCGGCCCAGCGCCCGAAGCAGCGCGCCCAGGGTGGCAAAGAGTGGCTGCAGCCAGGGGCAATCGAGGAACGCATGGAATATGTCCTCGTCCGGCACCCCCAGGCAAAAGAGGCAGGCCGTCGAGGCCGCCGGGTCCAGGCGGTGAACGAAGATGCCGGTGGCCAGGATGCCGTGCACGAGTTGCCACTGCAGGTTGCTGGTCTTCTTGGCGGTGGGCGCCTTGTATAGCATGGGCCACACCGAGGTCCTGCACCACGCCAGGCACCGCCGCCACACAGTGTCGGGGCAGCCGGCCAGCACCTGGGCATGCCGGGCTCGTACCACCCACAGGTAGAGGCCCTTGCAGGGAAGGGTACCAAGAGGGCAGCCCATCTTGCTGTTGGGGGGCACCGGGAGCCTAAGCAGCGTGTCGGGCCACTTGGCCAGCTCACCGGGGACCGCAGGGACGATGGGCAGAAGTGGGAAGGCGTCAAGTGCGGTGTCTGTGGTGGGCAGGGTCCGGCAAGCCCGGAGATAGGCTTCCAGGGTGGTCGCTGCTTCCGCCAGGAGGGCGCCCTGACAGTCTGCAGAAGCCGGCCCGCGGTGCGGACAGAGCGCAGTGCCAGCCGGGTGGCCAGGTCCTCGGGGGACAGCCACGCTGACCGAGCAGGGTCCAGGAGGTGTTCCAGGCGGATGGTGCGCGCCTCGATGAGGGCCGCCGTGAGGATGACGGAGACCAGGCTCGATGCGACACGCTGCAGGGCCGGGTTGTAGAGCAACAATTCCCGAAGCAGGTGCAGGAACCGCAGGTGCCTGGCCTGGGGGCAGAGCTGGAAGGCCGGCCGCCAGGCCTGCACCATGCTGTGGTAGAACGGGGGGAGGACCACCTCGTTCAGGAAAACAAGGTCCAGCAGGTACAGCTCCCAGTCCAAGCCGAGGCCCCTGACTCGCTGCAGGAACTGGCACGCCAGCTGCCACCACGGGAGGTGGCCTTTGGCATACAGGAGCCGCTGGAGGGCCTGCAGCCGGTAGGCAGCCACCCGGCTGGCCAGGTCAACCAGGCCTTGGCCCCCTTCCCTGGTGGGCAGGTAGAGGGTGGCTTGGGGGAGCCAGTGGCATCCGTCCCACAGGAAGTCGACCAGGAGCCACTGCACTCTCTCCAGAAGCTCCAGTGGAGGGTCCAGCACCGCGCAGCGGTGCCACAGGGTGGCCGCCGCCAGGTTGTTGGCCACAAGGACCCGGCCACAGTAAAAGAGGGTGGGCAGGCGCCAGCACTGCAGGCGGGCCTCCACTCCCTCCACCAGACCCTCCCAGTTGCAGACTGCAAAGGCCGGCGGCCCCACGAACATGCCCAGGGCTTTGAGGCTGTCCTGGTGCCAGGTGAGGCCTCCTGGCAGGTCCGGAGGCTGCGCGCGAGCCCACGTCCCCAGTAGGAAGGCATCACTCTTGCCCCAGTTGATGCGGGCCGAGGCGGCGAGCTCGTAGGCGTGCTGGCAGTCCATCAGGGCCTGCATGTCCTCCTGGCTGCCCAGGAAGACAGTCATGTCATCCGCATACGCCATCAGCCGGAGTGGGGGGCCAGTGGGAAGGCCCGGCGCCGGGGGCAGGGCGAAGCCGGTCGGGCAACCTTGCAGCGCATGCAGCAGCAGCTCGACAGCCAGGGCGTACAGCATGCCCGATAGGGGGCAGCCCTGGCAGATGCCGCGCCGCACAGGGAACGGGGAGCACAGCGCGCCATTCACCTTGAGGAAGCCGTAGGCGTTGTGGTACAGGGCCTGGAGCACCGCAGTGAAAAGCGGCCCGAAGCTAAAGGCCTTGAGTGTGCCGAGCAGGTACCGGTGGTCGAAGGCCTTCTCCTGGTCCAGGGAGAGGACGCTGACATCCAGGCCGAAAAGCTCTGTGGCCGCAAGCAGGTCCCGCAGCAGGAACAAGTTGTCCTGGATGGTCCTTCCCGGCACGCAGTAGCTGTGCTCTGGCCCAACGACGGAGGCCATGATGGTGCAGAGGCGGTTCGCCAGAGCCTTGGCCAGGATCTTGTAGTCGGCGCACAGGAGGGAGATGGGCTGCCAGTTCTTCAGGCAGCTGAGGTCCCCCTTCTCAGGTAGCAGGGTGAGCACGGCTCGGCGGCAGCTGGTCAGCAGGGTCCCAGCAGCGAGGCTCTAGTGGAAGATGCAGAGTAGGCTGGGTCCAAGGAGGGGCCAGAAGGCTCTGTAGAATTCCACAGGCAGGCCGTCCAGGCCCGGGGCCCTGCCTGAGGCAAGACCGCCCACTGCAGCCTCCAGCTCCGCCAGGGAGAGCTCGCACTCCAGGGCCTTGGCCTGCGAAGCGCCCAGGTGTGGCAGGGCCTGATGCAGCTCCCAGGCGGCCCGCGGACAGATGGGTTCGGCCGCAAACAAGTTCCGGTAGAAGACGACGGCGTGCTCCCACACCTTGCCCGAGTCCGTGAGCAGCCAGCCTTCCGGGGTCCGGAGGTGGTCCAGCATCTTGGCCGTGGCCCGCCCCCTCTCTAGGCCAAAGAAGCCAGTCGGGGCGTCGGCTTCTGCAAGCTGCTGGCAGCGGGCCTGGATCCGCATGCTGCGGGTCGCGCCCTCTGCCAGCTCTTGCAGGCGTTTCTTGCAGGAGCAGAGGCTCTTGAGGAGTGCCGTGTTGTTGGCAGCACAGAACAGGGCCTCCTCGAGCTCCTCCACGTCCTCCTCCAGCTCCTGGGTGCGGCGGTGGAGCTCGCTCGCCGCCAGCTGGCTGTACTCATGGCAGAACTCCCAGATCTGCACCTTCCCCATGTCCCACCACAGGCGCCAGGAGGGGTAGTCTGCTCGCGCCGCCTCCCAGTTCCTCCAGAGGTGGGCAAAGCAGTCCCTGAAGCCGGCGTCCTGCAGCAGGCTGACGTTGAGGCACCAGTAAGGGGCCTGTGTGCGCGCTCCGCCGGGCAGGCTCAGCTCACAGCAGACTAAGGCGTGGTCCAAGAGGCCCAACGGGATGATGCGGCTGCTGTGCAGCAGCAGCAGGTGGTACTGGCCGAGGTAGAGGTGGTCGAGGCAGGCCATGGCAAGCCCGCTGGCACTCATCTTCGCCCAGGTGTACTGACGTGCGTCAGCGTGGAAGACCCACCCGGTGTCAGCGAGGTCCACCACTTCCAGCACGGTCTGCAGCTTGCGGGCCGAAGGTAGGTGCGGCTCCAGCCCCATCCGGTCAAGCAGTGCGTCGACGGTGCAGTTGAAGTCCCCACCCACGAGGAGCAGGTCATCCTTCTCACTGGCATCGTGCAGGAGCTCGCCCAGGGTCTCTAGGAAGGTGACCCTCTCTCTCCCGTCAGTAGGCACGTAGACGTTGACCAGGAGCAGGCTCTGCGCCAGGGTGATGTGGACGGTCTCGCGCGCCACCGTCGAGTTGTACCACAGCTGCGGCGAGAGGAGGGTCGCCACTCCAGTGCTGAGGTTGGTGCCGTGGCTCAGGAACATGTGGCCTCTCCAGGAGGCATGCCAGTCGGCCTGAACATAGACGTCGCTCTGCGTCTCCTGGAGGAAGGCAATCGCCAGGCGCTTCTGCTGCAGGCCCTCCAGGATGGCCGTCCGCTTCACCGGGTCTCTGCAGCCATTGGTGTTCAGCGAAGCAATTGTGACCGCCATGAACAGGAGAAGAGGGAGGAAGGGTAGGCAGGGTACGGGTGGGAGAGAGGGTGATAGGTACTGGACAGAAAAAATGCAGAGACGGGGAGGCCTAGCGTTGCCTTACCCTATTCCATGGGCCCATCTCGGCCCCACACCTCCCTCACCCAGGTCACCAGCTTCTTGAGCTGGAAGGCATGCTGACGCGTGCCTGGGTCCCGGTGCATGAGCCTCGCCGCGGCGCTCACAGCGCGGACAAACTCCGTGGGGTCTGGGCACCACTGCCGGATGCTCTCGGCTATATTCCTCTGGCCCTGGGTCTGGTCTAGGAGATTGAGGAGGCCCCCGTAGCTAGGGGCCACCCAAGGGGGTTTCTCCAGGAGGAAGTGGATATTGCCGACCGAGAACCGGCGGGGCTGTACCCTGGGAGGAGACTTCCTGGTGAGGCCGGCAAAGGTGCCCTCAACGGCCAAGCTCCCTAGCAGGCCCCCCTCTCTATCCGGGTCAAGCACCGTCTCGGGGAGATCGATCCCCATTCGTTTTGGGGGGCAGATGTCATCCTGCTCCCGCGGCCGCTTGCGGCACTCCGAGGGCAGGCACTCCACCTCCTCCTCCCCGTTGGCCTCGGCAGGCAGGGGAGCGGGAGGCAGGACTCTCCGCCGTCTCCCCCATCCGCCGCTGCCCAGGAGGCAGGCACTCCTCCCCCGCCTCGTCGCTCACGGGCCCCACTGGCTGGGATGGGGGCGAGGGGTTGCCGGACGTCTCCGGGACACCCTCAGTCATGGCCAGAGGCGGCAGGGTTTCCAGGGGGACAGGCAGAGCAGGCTCAGGTTCCCTGGCTGCCTTTTCCCCAGTGCTCTCTGAGACAGGCCCCGAAGGGGCAGGAGCTCCTTTAACCACTCCTTTTTTCTTCTTTTTGTCTTTCACTTTTTTGGGGGTAGCTGGCACCTCCCCCGTAGGGGGCGGGCCAGGCTGCTTGGGGGTCACCACCTCCAGGTCCACTGCCTTGGTTGAAGCAGGGGTTGTGGGAGGTGGAGGGGGGGCCCCGGCACCCGAGACACTAGCTGCCCCAGGGAGAACAGGGGCAGGAAGGGACTGTGAGGACTCCCCAGCCCCTCCACTGGGTGGGGTGTCCGCCAGGACAGGGGTGGGAAAAACCTGAGAGGATGTCCCAGGCCCCCCGCTTGGGCGGCATGCCACTGCCAGAGGGGTCGAGCCCCTCGGATGGAGAGGGGATGGAGCGGGGCTTGGCAGGTTCCCCAGCCCCACCCTTTGAGGAGGGTCCCGCTCCCGAGGTGGATGCACTAACCTCCTGGGCGGGCACAGCGGCCAGTGCCCCGGCTGACTCTGCCAATGGGCACTGAGCAGCCAGGTGGGAGGTGCCGCCTCAGCGGTGGCATAAATTCCTGCCCTGGGAGAAATACACCACGTACGACCTCCCACCAGACATAAAGGTCAAGGAGGGAAGCAGTCTCTGGCTGTCCCCCTTAAGAAGCATAAATGCCTGCCTCCGGAAGGACAGGACATGCCTCAGCTTGGGGTCCTTGCTCCCCATGCTCAGCCTGCGCCAGGGGCTGCTGAGGACCCCGTAGCACTCGAGGGCGCTGGTGAGGGCCCAGTCGGACAGGTGTGGGGGCACGTTGGAGGCCACCACCCGCACCGCCAGGGTCTCCAGGGGCGTGACCAAGTGATAGACCCCTGAGACGTCCAGCCCCGCCGTGCACACCTCCCTCACCAGGTTGGGAGAGCTCAGGTAGATGACGGGCACCGAGTTAACCCAGGAAGTGTACCGGACGCTGCGGTATCCCAGCAGGTCCACCAGAGCGCCGGCGCAGTCCTCCACCATCACGTGGAGAGGGGCGTGCACGCGCATGCCATGGCTGAGGGCACTTTGGCTGCTGGCAGGCATCCCTTCAGGAAGAGTTAACTCTCTCCCAGGCGGGAGAGGGGAAAAAAAAAAAGCCTCAGGCTGACGCCAGGGACTGGGACCGGGATGGGGCTCAAAATGCCCCAAACTCAGCCTGAGGGGGAGCAGAGCGACCCCGCAGGGGCTCAGGGCAAGCCCCAAGGCAGGGGGAGATGGCAGGGATCAAGGTAAGGGGCCCTGGGGAAGGGAGGCAGCAGGAATTACAGGGAAAACCCAGGCGGGGGTGGGGGAGGGGCAGAGGCAAACGGAGCTGCCAGAGCCCAAGGGAAAAACGCTCAGAAGAGGGGGGGGTCCCCAGGGAGAGGGTGGGGAGAGGCAAGGGTTTGGGGGGAGCAGGAAAAGTGGGGCACAGAGTGCAGGGAACGCAGAAAAGGCACCTGAGCTGCAGGAGCTCAGAAGGGCTTTGCCTGCCAGCAGCCATCTTTTGACTTTAAGAAACATTTATTCTGGGGATGGTGACAAATGGGGGCAGTAGAAATCACGTACAGGTTGGCTCGAAGATCTGGACCTCAAAGTACAAGGCCTGGCCTCATGGCCTGCAAGACCTGTCCATACACTCTAGACAAAAAACCAAAAACCATAAAGAACAAAAAGTATGTACATATATACATATTTACAGTTCTTGCCAATGGGGACACCCAGGGGGGCCTGGACAAAGTCTGAGGTCTCAGCTCACTGGATGCGCCTCTGCACCTTGAGCAGCTGGTGGCGTCACAAGGCAAGAAGCAGGCGTCCCGCCTTGACTCGGCACAGTGCCCCCTCGATGGCCCAGTGTTCCTCAAAGGTGGACACCGTCTGCTGGAGGATCGCATGCTTGAACGCAAGCGAGAGGCGGACTCACACCAGCAGATGGAAAAGCTGCAGGGCATCGTCCATCCTGGTCCTGGTGAGCCGGTTTCACTGACTTTTCAGGGTGGCCATCTTGGCCTGGCCCACCAGGTAGTTGGCCAGGCTGACTGTGGCCTGCTTAGCCACCCGGTACGGGAAGGAGCTGATATAGGTGTCCTTTGAGAAGTCCTGGCCCAGTGCCCAAAGCAGCACCCGGAGGGTGGCAAAGAGCAGCCGCAGCTGGGGGCAGTTGAGGAAGACATGGAAAATGTCCTTGTCCAGCACCCCCGGGCAGAAGGGGCAGCTGCCAAGGCCACTGGGTCTAGGTGGCACGCAAAGGTGCCAGTGACCAGGATTCCATGCACCAATCTCCACTGGAGGTTGCCGGTCTTCTTGTCGGTGGGCGCCTTGTACGCTGGGTTCCCAGGCCATGCCAGGCACCGCCGCTGCACAGTGTCAGGGCGGCTGGCCAGCACCTGGGCATGCCGGGTACACATCACCCACATGTAGAGTCCCTTCCAGGTCAGTGTGCCAAAGGGGCAGCCCGTATTGCTGCTGAGGGACACAGGGAGCCTAAGCAGTGTGTTGGACCGGTCAGCCAGCTCACTGGCCACTGCTGGAACGACCAGCAGTGGTGGGAAAGCATCACCTGCGGCATCCATGGTGGGGAGGGCCTGGTAAGCCTGGAAGTAGCCTTCTAGGGCAATTGCTGCTTCCATCAGGAGGTTGGCCCTAACAGCCTGTAGAAGCCGACCAGCGGTGCGGACGGAGCGCAGTGCCAGCCAGGCAGCCAGGGCTTCAGCTGACAGCCAGCCCAACTGAGCAGGGTCTAGGAGGTGCCAAAGGTCGGTGGTGCGCGACTCGATGAGAGCAGCCACGAGGCTGGCGGAGGCCAGGCTCAGCATGACATGCTGCAGGACCAGGTTGTGGAACAGGGACCCCTGAAGCAGTTGCAGGAAACACAGGCGCCTGGCTTGGGGACAGAGATGGAAGTAGCCCACCAGGCCTGCACCATGCTGTGGTAAAACGGGGGAAGGACCGTCCCGTTCAGGAAGGTGAGGTCCAGCATAAAAAGCTCCCAGTCAAAACCAAGTCCCCCCACTCGGTGCAGGAACCGGCATGCCAGTTGCTGCCACGGGAGGTGGTCTTCAGCATACAGGACCCGCTGGAGGACTTGCAAGTGGTAGGCAGCTACCCTGATGGCCAGGTCGATCAGGCGCTGGCCCCCCTCTCTGGTGGGCAGGTAAAGGGCAGCTCACGGGAGCCAGTGGCGTCTATCCCAGAGGAAGTCCACTAGGAGCCACTGCAGTGTCTCAAGTAGCTCCGGCGGAGGGTCCAGCACAGCGCAGTGGTTCCACAGGGTTGCTGCCGCCAGGTTGTTGGTGATGAGGACCCAGCTGAAGTAGGAGAGGGTAGAGAAGTGCCAGCACCAGTGCTGCAGGCAGGCTTCCACTCCCTCCACCAGGTCCTCCCAGTTGTGGGCTGCAAAGGTCGGTGGCCCCAGGAGCACTCCCAGGCTTTGAGGCCTTCCTGGTACCAGGCGAGCCCCCCCAGCAGATCTGGAGCTGGTTTGCCAGCCCACATCCCAAGCAGGAGTATGTCACTCTTGCCTGCACATCCTGCTGGCTGCCCACATCACCTGGATCATCAGGCCCGGTCCCGGTGGCAGGGTTAAGCCGGTCAGGCGACATTGCAAAGTGTGCAGCAGCGGTTTGATGGCCAGTGCGTACAGCATGTCTGACAGGGGGCAGCCCTGGCATATGCCATGACACACTAGGAATGGGGAGCACAGCACGCTGTTCAGCTTGAGCAGGCTGGAGGTGTCGTGGTACAGGACCCGGAGCACCATGATGAAGAGAGGCCTGAAGCCAAAAGTCTTGAGAGTGCCAAACAATCAACGGTCTTCTCCACGTCCAGGGAGACAAGTCGACATCCAGGCCAAAACATTCCGCAGCCATGAGCAAGTCACACAGCAGAAACAGGTTGTCCTGGATGATCCTGAAAAAAGAAAGCAAAAGGATATTTTGACAAAGTTTCATCGAAGTAAAATGAGAAAGTCTGAAGTCTACTCCCCCTTCTACCGTTTATGCTCTTTTTAGCAGGCGTGTGTACAAGGTGGGGGAATCAGAGCACCTACACAGTAGGAAAGAGGCACTGTTAAAAATGTGATGTGGTTCAAAGGGCTTTATCCAAAATCCAATGAAGGCTCCCTTCAGCCTTCAGTGGTCTTTTCCCAAAGCACAGGACCAGAAGTTGTGAGCTTTTTGCTTTATACATAACTGAGCATCAAGCTTCCTGTGTGGCCCCAGGCAAGTAATTTAAGTTATGTACCTCTGTTTAAAGACATATAATACTTTTCAACTGTGTTGTCTCACTTAATACCTTGTTAGTAAAACAATGTGAGAACCTAAGAAAGTGCTACAGGACTGTATCGGATTCTTACTGTCCAGTAAATAATCTCATTTTACAGTGTAAATAAATTGCTGTTTTTAAGATGTGGAGGATTTGTGAAGACAACTGTTAAATAAAAGATTCCCACAAATTACACGTTCTCTTATGTGAGCGTGTTTCCTTTGAACTTTATTCACATGTTTATTTAGGTGGGGGTGAGAGTGCGTGTGCATGCGTGCGTGTGTGTGTGTGTGTGCGTGCGCGCGCGTGTGTGTGTGTGTGTGTGTGTGTGTGTGTGTGTGCGCCACAGGGACAGGACAGACTGCCCCTCCCTGAGGAAGCTCTAACAGAGGATCTGTGGAAATGTGCTTCCTCTTCCTCTAACTCCCCAACCTTAAGGTCAGAGGATCTGGAAAATCCTCCTCCACCCTGTGGCTTGATCTGATGATTGTAATAGTACCTCAATTCCCTTCTTGCCTTCCGGTCCCCACCCTTCCCTCTCCTAGTCTAGTAACCCTTTAAAGTCTTTTACATCTGGTTGTCTATCATCCTTATATTCTGAGTGGGATGAGGAGAGAGATATTATTACATGATTGGATTTCTGTTGTGTGTTTGAGCAGACCCTGAGAGAGTCAGAGGACCAACTAGTGGAGGCCTCCGGAGGTTTAGATACTTCTCTGAACTTTTGGCCTATGCCAAGCACATGTAAATGGTGTCTCAAGTGCAGTTTCTGCAGTGTTTCCTTTCAGTCAGGCACAGGCAACTGAGAGACATGTACAAATTACTATCTCAGTTTAAGCAATGTATTTGATTGTTATCTCCAAAGTTTAGATTGACGGTTCAGGCATCTTTACTGTGAGGGCCTGGTAAGTATGAATGGACACAAACATGGGAACTGGGAACTCCTGCATTGTAATTACAACAATGGGGGCCTCTACACTAGAGAATTGTGCTGTCGCTGGTTGAACTGTTGGGATGGCACCAGCACAACTATTATTTAAGTCCTGCAGAATAGTCACACTAACCATTATGTTTTGGGTGAGCTATGACCGACCTCAATATACCTCTGAATTAGTGAAATGTTACAGACACTTCCCTGTTAGTACGTCTACACGTGCATTCATGAGCAGTGGTTGTGTGCATTTAGTTTAGTACTTGTAATAACAGTTACTATAGGTATTAAATTAAATGCGCAGAACTAGCACTGCTGTGCAGTAGTGTCAGCACACACATTTTAGGTGACACTACTGTGCAGTAGACTGATTCAACTGAGCATTAAGTTGGGTTTTGCCCACCACACTAATACACAGTATAATTAGTCTACTGTGCTTGAAGCATCTCAGGTAGACTACCCACTGGCTATTTTCTAACAATTTCCAGAGGTCCCTTATTGAAAGACAAGACTAGCTTCAAAGGCCTTTGGGGAACCACAACGGACTCAAAGGGGAAAGAAACAAAGTACCTGAGAAACACATTAGTTCTACGGTATAGTCTCAACAGGAATACAAAATGATCAGAACTCACTATTTGCCCTAAGCACCAGCCTTAAAAATTAGCATTGAACATTTCACAACAGTATTCCCGCAAACCGTATGAGATGAGAGAGACAGACAGGTCATGGGAAATATGTTGCAATTCAGTGGTGGAAGGGGTTTCTCTCCCAGTTTGTTAACCATGCCTATGAGTAGGTGGAAGGAAACCTTGACAGGTTGCTAGAACCTAAACAATAGATTAGTGGGAGAGAGTTGTTCCTCAGTGGGAGCTAGCTGCCACATTGCAGCATCATTCTACTGGAAAGACAGATACACTCCCTGTGGAAGAGACAACAGCAGTCCCATTAAGGAGGATGGATCAGGCCCCCACTTGCAAATTGTTTAAAACTACTACATTCGGTATTGCTTTTTTTATTTATTATTTTATTTGCCTTCTGGGTTTTTTTTAAGTCTTTATGAAATCTTTATGGTTAACTTGAAATCACATTTTCAAACTTTTCATTACAACCACGAGGGCTAAGAAAATACTGTTTAAACGGAGTGGGAAGCTGAGATTTTTACATACTCAACTAGACTCCAGAAGCTAGGGCTTTATGAGAAATGCTGAACACCGTAAAATCAGTTTGTGACATTGTGGTCAAATGTGGCAGGGATATGTTATGTCTCAGGTGGCACTGTGCTCAAATAATCGAGGGTGCTCAGTTAGGCTTCTTGAAGAGAACTGGGACTATAGAAGGGACTTGTATGCCTTTCATATGTACCTCATCTAGCCAAAGCTGTCAAATAATATATTATCAAATATGAAGCATCTGTATGGTGATGTACTCCTTGGTGGTTCATTATGGGCTGTGGCCTGAAGAGGGAGAAGGAGCTTTTAGCACATTAGCCATAGAGGAAGATGGAACTGTGAAGCAGCACTATCTTGTCTAGCAAGAGACGAAGGTGGAAGTCCCCGCTGCTTGAGCAGATCAGGGAGAGCTGTGCTCTCTCTCATCTTTCCTTCTATATTTTCCCTGTTTACAGCCATTTTCTGAATGTTTACAAATGTGGCCAGACAAAGTATGTGCTACTAATATTTTTGTTAAGTCTGTGGTGTTCTTACAAGTGAGCAGAAGGGTTCCCATTACTTCCCTCCCCTCATAACATGTATTCTTTGTGACCCAGTAAAATCAGTGGGCTTAGTGCCTTCTTCCCCTTTTCCTGTTCAACTGCTCTTTTGCATTCAGTCACATGGCTCAGCCAGCTGCTGTGGTTCTGACTCCTTGTTGGATGAGAAAATGGAAAGAGTCCTGCTACATTTGCTGCAGATATATGTCCAAGATTGGGAAAATGAAAATGGGAGAGAAAAATGTCCATCCACAAGAAGGCTGCCTCTGCACACTGGAGAGAAAAAAAACCCAACAGTGGTAACAGGCATGCAAACTCAGAAAGCCATCCACAGCTCCTGAGTACATGAGCTTTCCCCAGCAGTGAAAGTAACTGAAGACAGATATGTATTTTGCATAGAAAATGTCTCTCCTTGTGCATTTTTTTGAACAGGCTCTGTTCCCTTCTAGCCATCTGCCAGGGAGAGAACGTGGGACCCTGACATTATCTTAATGGCATCTTAGTCTGCATTTGGTTCATTCCTGGCACCCAACAGCAGTGCTGTCTTCTCCTGACTCTTGGTCTGACAAGAGATTAATTCAGAAAACCTAGGTGCTACCCACAATCAAATATAGCTCAGTGGATGTCCATATCTTTACCGGGATGCTCTAATTGCTTGTAAAAAGAGCAGGTTTTAGTCACTGTTCTCTAAATATGTCTGTATGTTGGCCATGCTATATAGCCCACAGGAACTATTTTTTTGGAGAGTAGCGTGGATACCTTAACTTTCCTACTGAACCTTCTCGTCTGGGGCCTCCATGCAAGGCTGTATCAAAGGGAGAGAAGAGGTAAGGTTTCTGTGTGGGGGAAGCGAGAGGAAGAGAGGAAAACAATTCTCAGCTGATGGGTGGCCCCAAAGGGGCCTATTATCAGGTATTAGAGGAAATGACCCCAGGATTAGAGAGCAGTAACTGACTCCTTTTCAGCTTTCTGGTCTGATTTCTCAGCAGAAAATCTGAAATTCTGGACAATTGTTCAGAAAATGAAGGGAGGGCTACATTGCTTTTACCCACAGTGTCCTTATTCTATGACTAGACAGTCAATCCAGGATCTTTTAGTACCACAAAAATGCACTCTTAGATTATTTCTGTTAGTCTAAAAGTACTCATATAAAACTCGCTTATTTCATATTGATTTTCACTTTTATATAAATAATAATTCACAGTGATTAGTATGTGCTGCTTACCTTCTTAGTCTGGTATTTTTGCTCTTATATTTGGATGATGCATGCTTAACAGGAGCAAAAATTGTTTCTCCAAGAGTTACTGAAAGTGCACCTCTATTTCAGCATTTTGGTTAGCCTGAGCAAATACTTTAGCTTCCATCGGTATTTGTGGTCTGCAGTAAAAAAAAGATAGAGGTTGGTCACGTTCATCTGCATAGTGCTTTACTGCATTGATAGTGGCTGTGCACTGAACACCACAGCAAGGTTTCTGACCCACAGAATACGTACTTTCTAATATTAGCATTGAGCAATGTGAGCAACACAGAGATGCCCACATAATTACCCCTCTTTTGAAAGGCCTTTCAATAACAACACATGCGCATACAATGTTTTTCATTTAAAAAGCACAAAGTGCTTTGGGCCTTATTTCCTTATTATGTTGAAGTCCTTCTATATGGAAAATATGGTAGGGACCAGCCTGGAATAAACCATAGACGACTGTGTCTTACAACAAATGCTAATGGGATGTCTAGAGCAGATGTTACATTTGTAGTGCTAAAATGCTGCCTTGTAGCACCACAGAAAGCTGTATGTAGCATTACAAAGATCCTGAAAATGCTGCAGAATACTATTTTTTTCCAAGAGGAACTTTGTTTTGTAGAACCATGTCTAACAGTTGCACGGAATACTAGCCCCACTATCCCACAGTCATCTGCTCTCTATCCCCTGCTCCAAGAGAGTGAAAGGTGAGGTTGGGGAAGAGGCACTGGATCCTGGATAACATGCCCAGTGATAAGCTGTCAGGGAGTCCTTCTGGGATCCTGCTACCACCACTTGTCTCCCTAGTGGGGGTGGTGCTTGGGAACTCCACAACCTTGTCTGGAGTAGCCCCTGGAGCCAGGCCAGGTATGGCTTTGAACAGAGAGAAGCTGTGGCTTCTTTCAACTCTGAGACTTTCTCTCCTGACTATCCATGGCCCTGCCTCAGGGAGATACCTCCTAGTTCAATTCCCAAAGGAGGGACTTCATCAGTCCAAAAGGGAACAGAGCAACCCCCATGTGCCACCAGCAAAATGGAGAGTTTCTTTTCTGTAAAGGCATTTAGTTCAGGGCAGAGACCACAGTTCAAGAAGACCCTGCCCCCTCCAAAGGGTTATGCAGCCTCTGTCCCCCCAGTTCAACCAGCACAGCCCTGAACACCCCAAAGTTATCTCAGTTGTCCTCTCCCCAGCCTAACACCCCCCCCAAAACATCCCCAAAGTAGATCAGCTTTTTCCTTGTTTCTGACCATCTACATTCTCCATGCTTATATGCTGACAATCTCCTTTTCAAGCTGTTCTATCCATGGTGATGTTTGTCTCAGTCTGCTTCCCTTGATGCCTTCTGCATGTCACCTGCAAACCCACCTTGCTGAAGTGTCAACTAGGCTATTCAATTTTCTATTGATTCAGGAAGTTCATCTCATTTTATTTGCAGGTAGACAACTCAAGAACCTAGCATGACCTTCTTTCCCCATGTACAAGCTAGTCACAGAATGGAGACATGGAACATTATCACACATGATATAAATACATTTATAGATGTACATTTATAAATACATATATACATTTATAGACAGAAATATTCCAATAACACTTATAATACAGCATATCTCTCCCACCTTCAAAGAATGAATTGAGCAGGATCACTGCAACTAGTGATTTAGGGCAGTTAAAGCCCCCCTTTCGTGATAAAGCATCAGCAACAACATTTGCATCAATGTTAGCATGAATGACTTCTATATTGTGATTCTGGAGAACCAGGCTCCATCCACCACATCAGTTTGATGTTGGTACCTTTCAGATGATGTAACCAAGTCAGCGGTGAGTGTTCTGTGTTCATAGTAAAAAGCTGTCTAAATAGATACAGCTGCAAACCCCACACTATGAGGTTGATGGTATCTTTGTATACCCCCATAGCATTATATTTTGTAGCACTGCAAATGAATGCCTGTCTGTAACCTAGAGTAAAATTTACATGGGGAATCAATTAAATTGAGTTAAAACACTGTGCCATGCTTTAATATAAACATGCCTTTATGTTGTCAATTTTCTGGGACAAGCACTATCATGTACTGCTTGTACTCAGCTGAGGGCTTTAGACACTACTAAAAGGAATAAACAAAATTATAATAATAATTTTTTGCCCTTTCCCTCTTCATATGCATTTCTTTAGTTGTTCTGAATATAAAACCCATAATGCTGATATTAAATGAGAAGAGCTGGAAGATGACATATTTTGGATATACTTAAATGAATAATCTTGGTTACTTTCATTAAAAGACATGTATCATTTATAATTTCTAAGATAAAACTAGATAAAAAAGCAGTAGGTAGGCAAGATGATAAGATAAAAAGACTGAATAGATTTATTTCTGAAATTACCTTTTTCCGCCTTTATACTCTTCCCTAGGACATCAAATACCAGCATCTTGTGCTTGACAAAACAAATGAAAGAGTGTTACATACAAGTATATTGTCTTAAGTAGAACATGCAGTTTGATTATTTCAAAAACCTTACATTTTATAGTAGACAAACTTACAAAAGATGCCAAATATAATGAGTAGGGATGCAAATATCATTTGACTATTAGTTTAACCTCCTCTAATTACATCGATTTAATGGTTAACTGATAATAACACAGCAGCTGGGACACAGCTGCTGCTGAGAGCCACTCCTGGGGCCTTTTAACAGGGAGAGAGGAAGTGGTAGCAAGCCCAGCCAAACAACACAGCCCACCTGAAGCCCTGCACTGGGAGGGAGGGAGCACCTGTGAAGGAGCAGTTGATTTCTAAATTGATGAGTCATTAGGCTGCCTTCTGTTTCCCTCTAAACTCATAGGCTATGGGTACTTGTCCCCCATCATCCCACCCCTCCTGCTCGCTCCTCCCTCCCTCCCTCCTGCCTGCCTTGCTGCCTTCTGGTTCCTGCTGGGGCACTGCGTGCCTTCCCTTCCCCTCTTCCCTGCCAGACTGTGCCCACCCCAGGTTAAACAGTAACCGATAAGCTATCCGGTTATCACAGGGCTTATTGGGTAAATGATTAAACATTTAACCTTTCGCATCCCTAAATGAAAGTCACTGAATTTTCACCAGTCAAGGTAATACTTGTGCAATATTCCTTATGTGACGAGATAGTGATTGCCAGCCTGGGCTTCACATTCAGATCCACGTTCTCTGATTCTGAAGACATGGAACCAAATTCATCCCTGACTTCAGAACTTCATTAAAGTCTTATATTCATTAAAGACATATTAGGCATAAAGCTGGCTCATGAAAAAGATTGAAAACTCAAGTTCAGGCAACCTTGTAACCCAACAAAGGGAGGAAGGGGTAGGGACCAGCGTGTGAGAGAAGAGCCTCTTTTATGTGGTTTAAGACACTTAGAGGTGAGGGTCACAAAGTCAAACATTTGAGGCAGGGCAGGAGGAGTTTAAGTAAGAGACAAGATTTGTTCACAGCAGTAGCTAATAATTTAATTGTGTGAGATGGTAGACCTACTGAAAAACTTTCTGGTAAGAAATAAAATGTCACAACATGGATTTTAAAAACCATGCTGAGTTTAAGAGAAGGCCCCTTATGTATATGTCAGGTTTCATTATAGGTTTGACTGGACTGCAGTGTTTGTACTTGGTGTGCAGCAAAGAATGGTACACCCCTGCCCTATCCCAGGAGAAAATCTTAAAAGCACTGAGAGCCAGAGTTCCTCCCAGGCTCCCCATTTGCTTAGAGGGGATAGCAGGAGTCATTTATGTCATCCTTTCCCAGTATTGCTCGCTCTGCAATTTCTACTTATGCTTACTGGCTATGGGGCTATACAGAGTCATAGTCAGAGCCATAGCTCCATTCCCCCTCCCTGCCCTTTCATGCACACCCATTTCTGAGGGGAACCATTGGGTATAATCCTAAAATTGTGCTTTTATCATTATGTCAATCAGTTTGCTGCCTGGGTTTCCATAGGATTCTGTTTCTAATGTCATTTCAGTTGTCCTTAGCATCTGTATTCCTACACGCGATGCTTTCAAGAGGCCAGGAGATGGAACAGAAGCACATGGGACCTATGCTAATCTTAAATCCTGTGGTAAAGGGGAGAATTACCCTCTTTTTACTTTGGGGAGCAAAGAAGAAAAACTTATTCCCTTCCCCCTGCCTATAGACCTACCAAATTCCCCTGGACAGACTTGTGTGAGGCTGGGAAAATGGAAAACTGATGCCATAGCAACAGTACCTCCTCCTTCCATTGACCTGAATTTGTCTGCTGTGATCCTCAGGATTTTCATCCTTCCCATATGCAAAATGAGGAAGGGATAATCTGGTGGATACTGCAAGAGCACAGGAGGCATGGCTATATGAGATGTTATGTCACTGTAGCAATGAGCTACAGGGATGTAGCTCATCCCTACAGTGTTGTAGGGTCAGTGGGCACTAACCATGATGCCGCTGCTGCTATGCAATAAGATCAAAAATGACCTGTGACCTCTGAGAATAGGGAAGTATTTGATTCAGATTCGGATTCAGCTGATTCAGAGGACAGTGATTCAATTAGAAGGTTTGGGTTACTGTCCTGAATTGAATCACCTGAATTGGCTTTAGAAGATTTGGCACTGATTCAGAGAGATTCAGAGATTTGGCCATAGATTATAATGGGAAATCACTGAAATACCTATAACTTCGTCATTTTTTGGCAGCTTTGAATGAAAATAGCAGGGATGGTAGCCCCTTCTGAGGGCACAAAGCCTGCCAAGTTTCAAGGAGATAGGTGCAGAGATTTCTGGTAAACTGTACCTCAAACTTCTGCAAGCAAAAGTCATGTTACTTGAGCGTATTAAGGCAGATTTGGATGAAAGCAGCAGGGATGGCAGCCTGTAAAAGGGGGCCTTCCCAGTGTCAGTTAGATCTCTGCCAACCCACCTGTTTCTGAGCCAGTTGCCTGCCTCTCTTTTGCTCAGGCAGAAACAGCTCACAAAAGGGACAGTAAGGCTACAGACAGAGACTTATGTGCTTGTGCCAACCTCTGCTCTATCAGGTGTTCTCTTGGAGCCTTAGCCTAGACAATCAATCTTGTCTGTCCCGGGCCTGTGAGTGGACCTCAAAGGCTACGCCAGCTGACGTCCGGGGATCCCCTTAACTCACTTGCCATGACTTTGAATGGAACCTCAGTGGAAGGTTCCCCTTTGAGGTAGCCTCCAAGGCTGTCATGCCTCTCAGCGGGCACTCACGGGGCTCCAACCTCCCCTACACCCCAGCCACTTGCTACCTTTGGTCGTGGGTCTTCTGGCCCTTTAGTGTCCCTGGTTCCTCTCTGTCTCTACCCTGGCCTCCCGTGGCTCTCCAGGCATGGACCCCAGTGTCCCTGGGCCACGGCTCCGGCGTGAAGGCTCTGAGGCCCTTTGGTCCTGGATTCTTCTATCCCGTGTCCCTAGCTCCCTATTCCAACCAACCCATGACTCAATGTTTGATCCCCACCACCGTGTCTGCCAGAGAGATGTGACCGGCGGGCCAGGAGTCCACAAAGGAATAAGAGTGCCCTTCAGTCTATGGGCCCTGTGTTTTCTCAGTGCCTCAGTGACCCAGACTTGGTTGCTTGCCCCAGTCAGGGCTCCTATCTCTCCCCTAGGCTTGACCCTACTCCAGGGATGGTGTCCTGGTCAACCCAGGTCCTATGAGTCGTGGCTGACTCTTCTTGGGGATACTGTGGGCCTGTTTGCAGGCACCCTTACTCTGTTAACCAGCCCTGCTTGGGATCTTCTGCCCTTCACCCCATGGCTATCCCAGTTGGGGTTCCCGTTAGCCCTCGTTACCTCTTCTCCAGGCTTCCCCATAGTTGCTCTGGCTTCCCTAGCACTTGTCTCCTCCTCTGCTCTCCCCGCTCACCACTGCTCCCTTCGTCAGGTTCCCCGCCGGCTCTTTTGCTGGTTTCTCTGCTGGCTTCTTGGCTGGCTTGCTGGTCAGCTCCTCTGCTGGCTAGCCAGTTAGCTTCTCTGCCGGCTTGCCAGTTGGCTCCTCTGCCGGCTTCTCTGCCAGTGCCTTCACTGCCAGCTTCTCTGCTGGAGCCTCTGCTGGCTCCGCTGTCGTCTTCTCTGTTGGCTCCGCTGCTGGCTTCTCTGCCAGTGCCTCTGCTAGCTCTGCCCCGGTCTTCTGAATGCAGTGGCTGTGCCTTTTGGGCCATGGGCTTCCCCTGTGGAGCCTCTGCTTACCTGCCTTCCTCCTGCGCCCTCAGGGCTGCTTTTTGTTTCTGCTGGGTGGCGTCTCCAGCTGACTTTACCTGGCCCCAGCTGGATGTGAGCGTGGCTGACGAACCACGTGGGTGGTTTCTCTGCGTGCATTTCCCCACACCTTTCAGCCCCTGGAGAAGTTAAGTTGGGGGCTTTTTCCTATTTTGGCCTGGGGTTCTCCTGTAACCCCGGCACCCCTGGGACAGTGCTGTTTCTATCTCCCTCCCCCAGAGCACTGTAATTGGAAGGGGACTTAGGGAAAGATCACAGTCACTGGCCAGCTACAGATATCAGTCTTTCTCCACTCCCCACCCCCTCCATCTTCTCAGTTTCTGTTACCCTGAAAGACTGCCTTCTGAATCTCCAGAACTTTTTCTGAATCTTTTCCAAATCCACTTGTAGGCTTCAGATTGATTCAGAAGGTTTTTTTGGTCTCCCAATTCAATTCAAATTTGGTGATTCAGCCTCCAAATCAGGCTGAATCTTCTCCGAACTGAATCATCAACTGAAGCTTCGCACACCCCTACTATTGCTGCTCTGGGAATGTGCAGTACTGGAGGGTACTGCGCAGTCAGGGGCATGTGTAGATGCACCCAGTGAAGGCAAAAGGGAGTGCAGATATGTCAATTGAGAAACACAAAATGAAGGAAGGAAAAAGAAAAGAGGTGGAAGAGTGGGAAAGCCCAGATGTGCCAGGATGAGAGGAGCCAAAAAGAAGGGAACAGGAACAAGAAGTGAGGAGAAGAGTCCAACTGTGCACAGTGTCATAGTCCCTCACTGGTTATTAAGTAAGCATCTGACAGGGTCAGGCTCAAATAACTGCACAAAAATATTTTTTTGCCAAAAGCCCTTCGTTCAGAACTTGTTGAAAAGGTCACAGAAAGCAGAACTTTGTGAATGCCACTTTCTGTAATTCACTGAAATAGCTAACACTAAGAGATGGATTAGACTGCAGGGGACAGAAAGAACAGACTGGGTGTGATGTAATGGACTGTACCCACAATACAGCCTATCCACAATCTAGTTGAAATTACCCTGAATCCCTTTTTCATCTCCTAATACAATTCTTAAAAAACAGTGCATTCAAATTGCCTCTTCCTTGTGCCTCTTCTTTATCATCTTCCTCCCAACCTTCCTCTTAGTTTTCCAGGTCAAAAGGGCACAACTTCCTGTCTGCCTCCTAAAATTTTAGTCTCCTTTATGCTGTTACAAGCACTACAAAAGAATAAATACCATTTTGTAGATAAATGAAGACTGCAAAATATTTATAATAAATATGACCAGAATTTGAGTGAATAAAGCCAAAAAAATAGAACTTGCAAGCAAAGTGACTCCTTCACAACACTCACAAAAAAGAAACATGTGGAAAAAAGCCTAAATGTGAATATCAAATAAAATCCAGACATGTAAAATGGAAAACCTAATTTATTCTGGAAAGAAAGGCAGACTTATTGATAAATCCTCAAAATATAGAAAACACTTATTTGGAGAGAGTGAAGTAAGGATGACAGGAAACAGAAAATGTGGCACCACATAGCTTTGAAAAAAATCAATAAGATAAGCAAAGTGGGGATTTATGGAAACCAAATAAATGATTACATGAATTGAGCAGAATGAATAATATAATACTAGCTAAGAAAATGCCTGCTAGTAACAAAAAGCTGGAAGGTTTACAGTTTCATAGGGTATAAACTGATCTTTCATGAGAATTTCTAAATTCTTACCTTCCTAAGGTTACTGTGTAATATTTTTTGTAATAATAATTTTGTTACTAAGATATGTGTTTTTATATAAACCAGGTTACTTTGAAGTTCCTTGTTAAACCACCACAAATATACTGTAGCACATTGTGTGGGCAGCTAAGAGGCTGATATTTCTTGAAAAAAATATGTAAATGAGCTCGTAATGTTAAGAGTGTTCCTAATGAGACTAATATAGAAGGAAGTCAATTAATTTAATTAAGCTATTTGCACATAGACACATACATGCACACAAATAATCTTGTGTTTTGTTAACAACAATTGAAGAAAGAGCACATCTCAAATAATAAATGAAAAACCCACTT
>JAGPOW010001296.1:53617136-53631587 GCA_030014935.1 Caiman crocodilus
GGCTTGTTCTGGGGTTAGAGGCTCAATCATTTCTGCAGTGCAGCAAAACGCATAACACAAACCATTATGATATAGTTCCCAACACTAATCAAGCCAATCCTTGGACTTTATTAATCCTGACAATATCCAAAACCCAGCCCACCTAGGTACCTGTTAGTAGATGTGTAGTTAAGAAGCACACCTTCAGTTGCTACCTACTTTTTTTCCAAACAATTTTAAGATATTCAAGATGGTGTAGGTACAGATTTGATTTCTTTAACAGGCTTTGCTGTTGAAATGCAAGAAACTGACTGCTCAGATGTTGAGACAACAGTTCTGAAATTTTGAAGAGATCTTACTGGTGTACCTGTGAGAGCTGTACTTTACATATAAACTTTGAAGCCTATTTGGAACTATTTAAGCATAAATGACATCTAAGAAACAAGGATTCATCGAGGCAAGGAACTCAGACATAAATTAAATATGATTATAGACAGATCCCTTATTTTCATTACTTTATCATTTTCATACAATGTACTGTTTGCTTATAGGTTCTTGAAGTTAGAGCATTACATAGGTAGGAAATAACAGGCACCTTCCTTGTCCTTTTCATCCTTGACCTTTTTATTTCCCAGTTAGACCTCCAATCCTCATAACAAATGCATTTGGCACTTTACCCCTTGAAGGAATGAGAACAGTTCCTTTAGTCTAACTCTTGCACAAATCACCTGGCTGACATTTTAGTGACACGGAGTAACAAGTGTATGTTAAGCTTCATTGCTAAGCAAGTGAATTGAGTTATTTGCACAAATAGATGGGGCAATGCACAGGGGGTGCATGCGGGTGCATGTGCACCCCCTAGAGAAAGGCGCCACCGACATTGTCAGTGGTGCCTGCAGTTGGTTGCTGCTCAACACGCGACCACTGGCACTGCCAGCAATGTCTGTGGGCGGTCCGCAATCCCTGCTAGCCGCTGCCACCGCTGCTGGTGGCAGCTGCGGGTAGTCACTGACCCTTGGCCAGCGCTCGCCCCCATCCCCGTGCCGCTGCTGACAGCACTGGCAGTGTCTGTGGGAGCTCCCATCCTTACCACCACCAGGCTCCTGCTGCTCCTGCTGCCGCTGCTGCACTCCCTCCACCGCCATACCCCCACAGCCACTGGGGGTATGAGTCGTTCATGCAAATAGCTAACTTCCAGTATCTCGGTTGTGCCTTTTTCAGGATTCAGGTTAGGATGTGATATGTAGGAATCCAGGTTTTCCATTTCCCATCGGAAAATGGAGAAAAATGCAGACCTCCACTGTTACCTGATGAAAATGTGGATTTCTCATTTTAATGGAGAAACACATAGATTTTGCACTTTTGCAAAGAGCTCTCTGAAGGCTGGCAAAGTTTCAGCCTAGAAAGGGCTGAGGGGAGCAAGAGGAGGGCAGTCAAGCAGGGGTGCCATGTGCATGTATATATACATGGCTGCCAGGCAGCCTAGAGAGCAGCTCCCACAGGTAAGTCTGGTGAGGAGGAGCGGGGATTGAGGCCCCCATAGGAAAGGAGGGAAGGAATAAGCTGGCAGGGCTTCAGGCCCAGGGCCAGAATGTGCAGCTGCTGGGCCCTGGCAGGGAGTGGGACAGGGCCATAGGTGGGTTGTCTGAGGGCAGGGCTGGTTTCCCAACACTGAGCACACTCCCAGGAGGGCAAGGGAAACTGCCCCAAGATCTGTACATGGGGCAGGGGTAGGAGCAGGTGCAGGCTGCCTGCTGTGGGCTTGGGCTTCCCCCACTACTGCCCTCCACTGCTCAGCGGGTGGGACGCAGCATGGCAGGGCAGAGCGGGGCTGGGTGGGGAAGCTCCTTGAAGCTGTGAGCTTCACACTGCTCTGGCAAGGTGTCCCCTGCCTGCCCGGCAACTGCAGGGGTGACAGCATGGGATTGTGCCCCTTGCTGTTGTGCAATGGGCAAGGGGCACATTGCCAGGGCAGCACAGAGCTCACAGTGGTTGCAATGAGCTTCTCCACCTGGCCCTGCTCTGCCCTGCCACACTGGCGATACGTGTATCATTTCAGAAGCTGGGAACATCCTGAAATGATTCAGAACCTTTCTCTAGGACAGAAACTTGTTCCATTATAGCTAACTGCCTATCCTTTCACAGATCCTTCACCTACTAAGGCCCTCAAGATTTAATTCTCTTTAATATCAATGAACAGCAATACAAAGTTTTTTGTGGGAGGTGGTAAAACAACAAAGGATGATATAGGTGGCATTCAGGTCTACATCTTTGAGCTTTCTCAATGCCCAGTCAAAACCAGCACTGAAATGAAGAATGACTGGTTGAAGCTAAACCTAGGCAACACAATGGTGATGTTGGTAGGAAGAAAAAATACATCTAAGAACTTGCTGTTTTCTTTATGACAACCACTTGGTATCAAGGACACCTAGGAATCCTTTGGTTTCTTCACAACCATAACCTCCCTTGACAGCTGCTGTTCTCTGAACCAATCCATTTGTCAATCAGGAGAGAAAGGTTTGTGTGAGTGTGGGAGACAAATATTATGGAATATAGGTACAGATTACTGAAAGTGCTCCCACAAGAAATATAAGAACAATTGCTGACTCTCATCATTCAGAATTAAATACAAAATTAATCTTTTTTACACGTCTTTACCTCAGTGAAGTTTTCATATACACATACATATTTTTTAAAAACTCTATATATGTTTCTTAGAAAAAAATAATTGCTCGGAAGCCTTTAAAATGAAACTTTATCAAAACTTGACACAATTGGACATTCTAATCTGACAGGACAGTCTCTGGGCTGGTTGTTAAAACTTTGAGAAAGCAATGAATTGTCAGCAAAAGTTTTAGCTGCTCACTGGTACATCCCCTAGAAACAGCAATGAATCTAAATCTTTGTGTGTAGAGGTAGGGAAAGAAAACTTGTTTGGAAAACGGGACAAGGGGTCATTGTAGAAGTTTGTGTAGGCACGCAATGAGAAACTGCTATGGATAGAGAACAATATTCAGGAAGCTACTCTTTATTATCAGTTGTGGTCAAGGGGACCTGGATTAAGATATCCATTCCCAATTATGTGTTTCCATCAAGCCATAACAGGCCATAAACAGAAGAAACTGAAAGAAAAAACAAATGAATAGGTGGTATGGGACAAAGAAAATTATTGTATTTCATATTTTGAGTGATGACATTGGAGTTGGTGGGATTTCACAGTCTTTCCAACTTGCCTTACATGCATATTGAACAAAAGAAGAGGATTGGATCTGTCTCAGAATAGAATAAAAGTACTTGATGACCCTTTTGTTAGAAAATGGGAGCCATTATTCGTTAACAAAAATTGTTCTCATAGCATTTCTAGATAAAGGGTCCAATCCTCTTCTTGTTCTGCAGAGTTTACCTACAGAACAATTCCAAGAATTGCAGTGCAATTACTCCAGATTTTACACAGGGAAAGGCCAGAAGAGAAATTTGCCAAACATCTATTAGCCATTGTAGGGGTACTCTCTAATGTGAATATATATTTTGAAACTATGTTAAAAAAAATCTTGTTCCTTATTTAGTCATGACCATTCTTCAGTCAACTTTGCAAAACAATATCCCAGCCAGTCTTACAATTTTGTGGTGTAAAACTATTTTCACAATTTGAATTTGGTTGAAGCACTAGTCTTTGAAATATGCTATCAGCTTAGTAAATCTAAGTAATTTATCATAAAAATAAAAGTCATGCAAGAAGATGTTGAAAATACAAGAAATATAGAACTCCAATATTTTTATTAATTAGGAAAAATATTAAAAGAGATGTTATCAGTGAATTCTGTTATGTCACTTTTTTGTTCATATTTTTTTCATCCCCTGTGTGTAGGAACATATTGATTTGATTCATTTCATTTGTTAACATATATATTCAAGTAAATAAATAAAATGTACGTATTAATCAAAAAGTGAAGTGGCAAATCAAAGACCTATAATCATTACAACAGCAAAAAATACATTTTGTTGCATCAAACTTCACTTACACAGGAGGATGCTCCTTTGTTCTGTAATAATTTGAAATAATTTTAAAAACATCTACTTATTAAGAGATATTTTCTGACCTATGTAAAGCAATTATTTATCATATAACCCATATAAGTCCTCCTCTTTCAAACTACCTCAGCTTGAGAGCTCTGTAGATCTTTTATTATTTTGCTCTCATAAACTTAATTTTAAACGAATTATAAGTATGCCTTCTGGTTTTTAGCCCCACGTTCCCCACCCTTTACAAGAAATGAATATTCTCCAACGTGGAATATATTTAATGCTTCTTTGCTATTGCAAGGCAAATTCTGCTAAATGATTTAAATGAGAAACATATATAGATCTCAGCAGGGCTATAAAAAAGACTTCTGACATACAGACATACAGTAAGATGGTAAAAATGTACACTTATTTCTTTGGAATATGCAGGCTGAATATTAACTAAGTCTCCAGGCATTTAATTTATGATAAGTATTAATTTTTAAATAATTCAAGAGACTGTATCTCAGATCAAAGGTCCTTGCTAATTTCCCTATTTTTTTTTACAGAAGTCAAGAAGCTTATCCTGCAACTGCAACAAGGACGTAGACAGTCTGGTTTGACTGACAAGTGAAAAGTGGGAGCTAATGAATATTGCTCCAGTGTCAGACAGGTAAAGGGCTCCCCCCTTCCTGTTAATTCAGTTGAAACAATGAAAAGAAAAAGCCAACCCACCCTTGTCTTGTTTGGCTTAGACATGAACTCTTGATAAGACTCTGAAAAGTAAGCAACTTTTTAATGTGTCACAAAAATAGTGTGACACAAAAACTTAGAATTTGTGCCTTGGGTATCAAACCAATGTATCACTGAAAATGCATTCATGCATTCATACAGTTTCATCTGTTGCAGATTACAGAAAATGACTGAGATAAAGCAGAATATAATATTTTAACGAACATTACATACTCCACATTTCTGTATGGAAAGGATATCCCTGCAGGAAGGAGAAAGGTGGAGTACAGCCCCTGTAGCATTTCTTGTTCTGCATTGTACAAATCTTTGTAGGGACACAGGAACAGGATACGGAAGTTTCTACAGGAAAATGGAGAAAAGTTCAGATATAAACAGTATCCAAAAAAATTTACCAACAGTTTATTAGATTTCCTTTTTCTCTTTGAATGTTTTAGTACATTTATGGAACAGTAAACAAAATGTCTACAATTCTATGCCTATACATCTCTGTAATCTCCCTTCTGTAATATATGCTAAAATATTTTTAAAATAAATTATACATGTTAATATTAAATATAGCTCTTCAAAAACAACTACTTTGGAGAAAAGATTCTTTTTCTTAAAATAAAACAGACAAGTCTCAAATCTTCTGCTATTGTTATTTCAGTATATTGAAGAATCTGCTAAGTTTAAACATGACACTAAGATAAAATTATGCCCTTACAGCATTTATACCATAACTGACTTGATGCTTAGTCCAAAGGCTATTGAAGTCATTGACTTTGATTGGCTTTGGATTTGATCATAACGCCTTGATATAGTAAAATACAGAGCACCATATACAAGAAACCCACAGACCAACCTACATATCTGCACAGAACCAGCAATCACCCTAAACACACCAAGAAAGCTGTAATATACAGCCAAGCCCTCCACTACCATCAAACTTACAGTGAGGAGAATACCTGTGATCATCATCTCACAAGTCTCAAATGGCTTTCACTCAACAAAGATACTTCTCCAGAGACATAGATCATATTTTTGAAAGAGCTACCTGGATACTACATGAAAAATTGCTGCAGTACAGAAGAAAACCTCTATGAATTGCACACCACTGTTTATGACATACCATCTTTCCCTGAAACCTACACAGAAAATCCTCAAACAATTGCAACCCATACTAGAAGACCCAGTTCTTAAAAAGATTTTCCCAGATCCACCCATCTTAGCCTTTAACCAAGCACCGGATCTCACCAACCTTATCACCAGAAGCAAACTTCCTATAGCCCAAACCCACCAAATGGATCCAGACCATGCCAGGACAAGAAATATAAAACCTGCCAACACATTTCCACCACCCCCACAATTACTACACCCCACAACAGCCATCAACATGCCTGAATCTTACAGCTGCACCTCCAGAAATGTAACATATCTCATCCACTGCATCAAATGTCCTGACGGAAAATATGTAGGAGAAACCAAACAACAACTGAACATCAGAATGAATGCACGCTGCAAATCGATCAAAGATGAGATTACCCAATTACTTGTGGGGGCAAATTTATCACAAGAAAAGTACTCTCTCTCCAATCTCTCAGTTCTAATCCTCAAAGGGAATTTACAAAACACCTTTCACAGATGAGCCTACAAACATCACTTCATCAAGCTACTAGATACAAAAAATCATGAACTAAACATAGCCATTGGATTTATGACGCATTATAACCTGCCTAGCATCTGACTCCCCAGGTAAGCTCTCCACTTTTTATTAGCTATATTCATTCCCCTTCCTCTCCCCCCACACCCCTGTCTCTCACCCATTGACTACCTCAATTTACATTTTCACTGACTGGCTTTCTTGCATACCTACTGGCCTCTGGTTGCTTTACTATGCCATCCAGGAAGAGCAGGAAGCAGATGCTTCCTCAGCCTGATGAAGGGCATCTATACCCAAAAGCTTGCAAAGAAGAATTTTTCCAGCTATTTGAGTTGGTATAATAAAAGATATCAGATTTACCCAAAGAAACTTGTCTACATATTGATATAGCAAAGCATTTTAGCAAGTGCTTAAATCCATTCTTATGCAGAAAAGCACTTTAAAATATATTCCCCATGCTTAATTAATTAGGGACAGACTTAAATATGTACTTATGTACTTTCTGTATCAGGGTCTAAATAAATATCCAGTATGTTAGGAAAGCTTCTCGTGTTGTTGATCATAATTGAAAAAGGACATGTCTCGATAATGCCTGGTTAACCCTGAATAACTAAATGTAGGATAATATTTATGTAGACATTACAAATATTACCAAATAGTACAAAAACCCAAAATGTGAGTGTCAGGTTTTCCATCTGAAACTTTATACAGATAGGCTAAACAGCTTTAAATGATATTTGTAACACTCTTCTGGGCTGCAATCAGGGTCACACTGTAGCCCTCCATCTGCTACAATTTAGAAGGACCAAGGAATGTTTAGAAAATTTAGAAAGTAATCTTTAGATTATTCACTAATATTTGCATCTACATGGTAAGTGTCTTCCAATTTATTTTTTAAATATAGAGCAAAAAAATCTCTAAATTAAACTTCCTTCTCAGAAGGTGTAAGAGGAATGCTACAGTTTAGTTTCATTAAAGACAAAATATGAGACAGTATGCACCACTCCAAATGATTATGAAGGAACATTGCACTAAGTTAGAGAAATGCATCAGGGCTGTGTGAAGTTTTAGTAGCCTATTCAATTTAGAGGAGATTTGGCAGCCAAATCTCTGAATCTGAATCGAATCGGGAGACCAATTAAAAGGTCCAAATCAAATTGGAAGCCTCTGAATCAATTTAGAAAAGATTCAGCCGAATTCAGTGATTTGGCATAGACTAAATGGACAGCAGTCTTCAAGGATGCTGGACACAGCTGCCTCCAGCTGGTAAGGCTGTTGTGGTGGGCGGAGCGGAGAGGGAAGGAGCATGAATGAGGGGCAGATCAATGCCCTCACTGCTAGGGAGGGATTTGGGCTGGGGCTGGGACAAGCTGCCCAACTGGGGCAGGAGGGGGCGGGACGTGGGGAGGAGGGTAGGGGGCATGGGATGTGGGTACAGCAGTGCTGGGTGTGGGGGCGATGCACTGCTGCTGCTTGCCCAGCTCAGGGAGAGGGTGCATGATGCAAATGTGGCTCACTTCAGATAGAAGGGGGTAAGCAGCAGCAGGGCATAGCTTTCTCTCACCATGCTGCTGTGCCCACATCCTATGCCCCCCTGCCCCGGCTGGGCAAGTGGCAGCAGGGCATAGCCCACTGCTGGCCCAGCTGGGGACAGAGGGGCCTGGGATGTGGCTGCTGCCACCACTTGCCCAGCCAGGGTGGAGGGGCATGGCATGTGGGTGCTGCTGCTGCTTGGCCAGCCAGGGTGGGGCAGCAGCGGATGTGGGTGCAGCAGCACTAGGAGTGGGGGCTATGCCCTGCTGCCACTTGTCCCCTTCCACCCAGAGCAAGCCATGCCAGCATTGCACCTCCTGCCCCAGCTGGACAAGTGGCAGCAAAACATAGCCCCTACTCCCAGTGCTGCCATGCCTGTATCCTATGCCCCCAACCCTGGATGGGCAAGTGGCAGTAGCGCCTACATCCCACACCCCACTTCCTGTTCCAGCTGGATAAGCAGCAGCAGCGCCCACATCCCATGCTCCCCTGCCCTGGCTGGGCAAGTGGTGGCAGCACCCACATCCCATGCCCCTGCACCCTGGCTGGGCAAGCAGAGGGCTATGCCTTGCTGCCACTTGCCCAGCCAGGGCAGGGGCACACTGGATGTGGGGACAATGCTCTGATGCTGCTTGCCCCCTTCAGCCCAGAGTAAGCAGTGCCTGAATCCTGCCCCTCCCTGGCTGGACTAGTGGAAACAGGGCATAGCCCCCACACCCAGTGCTGCCGTGCCTGCATCCCCCCCCCCCCAAGTCCTGCACCCTCCACCCCAGCTGAGCAGCTTGTCCCAGCTCCAGCCCCAGCCCTAATCCCTCCCTCACTGTGGGGGCGTTGATCTGCACCCCCATGCCCCTTCCCTGCCACCTCCCTGTCACCCACCACCACAGACTTACTAGCTGGAGGCAGCTGTGTCCAGTGTGGTGAGGACTGCTGCCTGTTTAGTCTATGGCCAAATCTCCGAAGAATTGCCAAATCCTCGGATCTGAATCAGCTTAAGTGAATTGGGACAGTGATTTGAATCTCCAGATCAAATCACTGTCCCTCTGGATTGGCCAAATCCAAATCCAAAGCGAATCCTTGCCATTTTTCACAGGCCTAAAATGCATGTGTGTGGAAAGCCAAAAGAAGAAGTTGAAGATAGAACTTGTTGTTTAATTATTTTTAAATGTCTTACAGAACTGATTTTTGAATGAACTGAGGCATATAATGCTACTTTATATTATTCCTCATGAGCAGCATATGATGCTCATGATTTAGATATGGTGTAATAGTTGATTTTCCTGTAAATGTAAACGTATTATTTTTTGACATGTCAGGTTTTATGATTTTCTGAATGTCTCTTTGTTTTCTCAAGTGCCTTGCATGGAGCATGATGTATAGAGTATGATGCTAGGTATAAATTTGACTGCTAGGCTGGTGGGGTTTAAGAAAATGATTATTATAATTATTTAAATGTTGTTTTCTAATGCTTGTATGTTAATGCTTCTGAATCAAAGTGCTGCAGCACTTGAAGGGCAGGGGCAAATTAATGCATGGGCCTGCGGGTCTTGTGCCCAGAAGCCCCTGCCAATAACAGGCCCTGTGGGACACCGGGGCAGCACGGCCCAGGCAGGCATCCTGGCCACAGGCATCTGGGGTAGGCAATGTGTACCCTTCCCTTCGGCCGGGCCAGGGGTTAAGGGTGGGAATGGGTGTGGAGCTCTGTGCAGGCAATGGCAACTTCCCAGGGCTGGCTGTCTGCAGCCAGGAGGCCTCATGGGCAGCCCCGCTCCCACTCCTGCTATCTGCCATCTGCAGGTGGCTGCCGTTAGGTCAGGCCAGGGCCAGGGCTGCCTTCCCCTTAGCAGTACTTGCACACCCTGGCTTGCCCCAGATGCACTGAGGAGATCAGATGGGTCCAGCTGCAGTCCCCTGGAGGGCTCAGAGGGAACCTGTCCTCATCTGGTGGGGGGCCTCCAATTTTCCATGTCCCCAGGGCCCCAGTAAATCTTAGTCTGCCACTGCTGGAAGAGTGCTATGGGATGCCATGTAATGTTAGCACTTTTAGGTGTGCAGACATGATTCACAAGATAAATCCCAGAGGGTGCATCCAGGTGAGTGCGCACGTGCATTTGCCTGGGGACAAATAGCAGCAGCACGTACGTAGTTGTGCTACTACTACCTGTCCCTAGGGAATGCCCCTGCACACACGCTCTGGTGCATGGCAGATTGCTCCAGGTGGGGTATGGGAGGCTAGAGTCAGCACCTGGACTGACCCCAAGCAACCTTACCTGGAGTCCTGGGGGCCTCTGGGACCACAGCAGCAGTGAACGAGGTTTGCAAAGCCTGATTGGCAGTCATAGTGCAGCTCTGGCCAGCCAGGCTCCTGTTTTAGGCAGTGCACACTGCAGTCATGTGTGCTGCCCCACTTTTTTTTGCCCCAATTTTTTCTGATACCAAGAGTTCCTGATGTTTAATTTTGCCTCCATGCTGCAAATATGCAGCGCAGAGAACCTATTCACATGTACCATGTGTGTTCTGAGGCATCTCAAAAGCCATTTTGATGCCACAAAGTGCACGTGTGTACCCATCTGGATGCATCTAGAGATTCCAAATAGGAGTCCATAACTTTACAAACATTTTGAGCTGCTGTGGTCTTTCTGAGTTCTTTGCAACAGGAGAATTGCTCTATTTTTTTTGTAGTAAAAAAGTGAATGATAACTAAAAGCTGCCATTTTCTGAGAGGTACCTTAACTCCAATGAGGGATACCTTAAGTCTAAAAAAGGTTAAAAATCACTGTTGTATATCATAAAGGGAACAGATGAGTGAGTGCTTTTATAAAGATATATCAATACATTAAGTAAATTAGTAAGAAAGTCGAGTACTTACAGAAAATTGCGAAGTGTTTGAGAGAGATGGCCACCAAAGTGAAACCCTCTCTTGTTGTGTGGTAGGTGTCAGGTAATCCCATGCCTCAGGGTTGTTGTTAGTCACCAGTAGGAACTGGGAAGAAAAATTTTACCATAGTGAATGCTGCTGCTTCTGGAATGTTTTTTGCCTTCCTTCGAAGCACTGGGACATTGGCCATAGTTAAGGGCTGGGGATTTCTCACTAGGTTGTACTTGTGCTCCTCCTCTACTTTGAAAACTGCAAGGTTTCTGGCTAAAGGGTCTTGCTCTTCCACTTCAGGTCATACTGGGCATGTTATGTCTATGTGTGCAATTAATTTTCAGCAATAAACTCCAGTGTATATCGTGCCAGAGTTTATTGTTCTTGGGTATGCTTTTTGAACATGTGTCCAGGACCACAGCACATTGAGCCAGGTCAGAGCAGCCTTGGCTGGCAGGGGGCCCAGAGGGGGTCAGCCTGCTAGCCCAGGGTGCTCTGGCCTGGTTCAACAAGCTACGGAGGGGCTGGCTAGTCAGCTTGTGCGCCAGCCAGCACCATCTACACATGTGCTATTGCACACAAAATTCTCTATGACACCTAATAGGGCTACATGTGTAGACCCCAAGCCATTTACTGTGGAACTAATTAGGCAACACCTTAGTAAATGTCTCATGTAGATGTGCCCACTGATTGCTAAATTTGGGGTCATGAAGGAGTTGCCCCTAGGTCAGACTGGCATGGACTATAGAGGCTTCTCCTTCCTTTGCAACATGGACATCATCCTTTTCTTAGGCTCTTCTGAGCGCATATTAATCAAGTTCTTCTGTTATACTGAAGTGGCAGGGCAGTAACAGTGTCCACATTTTCCTTGCTTTTACCAATAGCACGTTATAGAGTGTTATTGGTGTTTCATGTATTTTGCTTTGTACTTGTGTATGAAGATTGTTTGTGCAAAAGCCTGCCTGCAGTGCAGGGGACTGGACTTGATGACCCAGAAGCCCCCTCCTCCAATCCTATGTTTCTATCTCTCAAACTAAAAAATATTAAAAAATCTAACTATGCATTAACTATGTACTTTGTATAATTTTATATAGCAACTGAAGTTCTTAGAATTTATGGGTGTGAGCTTAAATAGAATGGTTGAGTTGTTGTATTTGATTTGGCTAGAACACCTGAGACCTACAAAAGAGGATCAATTACACTTAGATACTATGGTGATGGTTTCACTAGAAAGTATGGCTAAATTAAGTCAGATCAAAAATTAGGTCCAGGAAAATAGGCAGATGGATTCAGAGAAACCAGATGAAGACAACTAATGTTCTAGCCTGTGTTTTAATTAATTAGTCTAGAGATGAAACAGTCCAGAAGAACAGACTGAGAGCTTCTACTAAGAAATATAGCAACATCTAAAATTGGTATGGTTAGATTAAGGCTGTGCCATTCTCTAAAACTCTTGAAATCTTCTTCCTGTGTTTACATGGGAATTAAGTATACTGAGAAAATCTAACTAGATGTTGCAGGGTTCTTCAGTACACAGCAACATTCACCAATCCTGAAGTGACAGGAAATCATATGCAATACAATTCACTACAGCACATAACTGGAAAGGCTACCCTAAGAGAATAACAGGTACACGCATCAGTTTTAATCAGAACACATTTGGTCACATACTCTCTCTGATATGAAATACAGAGGAAAGTAAAGTGTACCAAAAGAGTGGGAGAGCAGTGGCTCCACTGAATAATCCTCACTGACCTATATGCTTCAGAGTCCTCACTAGTTCTAGCCCATAGTAGCACTTGGGGGATGAGCGTATAGAAAGGAAAAAAACTTGGGAGCAGACATTTTTCTAAAGCATCTCCCCACAGAGTAATAGCAGATTTCTAGGCAAAGCCCAGTAGTAACTCACCTTCTGTCTCTGCAGAATCCATACAGAGACCTCATAGCAGTGCAGTTCTTACTGGCTAAAGCTTCTATAGGAAAAGAGGGAAGCCAAGGAGCAGTGTGGAAGCCCCACTTCTCTCTGGGTGTCCCAAGGTCTGTGCAGCTTATTTGTTTTGTGGTGTGGAGAAGCAATTATCCCTTCTTCTGCCCCTGACAATGATTAAAGAAGCTCCTGTGCTAAAACTCAGCAGAATATCTGTGTTCCAGGGAATGTGGTCCAAAGTTCTTAGTATTATTTTAATTATGACAAATAGTTGCTAGATTAAATATTAAGCTACATCATATTCCTCACTTTACACAAGCAGTACCTCACTAGTAATCTTGCAGTTCTGCTCAAGTCTGCTAGACAAGACCCTTTGCAGTTTGGCATAAAACCCAAGCAGAAATAATGATCAAATGTAAATAGCATATAGTCAATCCCTTTGAAACACTCTTGAACTGGTGCTCCTTCCAGCAGGAACTAAGGGTTAGCACTTTTGCTCTTGGTAGAGTTATCTTTATGACAAAGTAAGAGCACTGACCACTTGTGAGAAAAAAAGTCCCTGGCACATTTTGAAAGACTAAAATTGTTGGTTATTGACCACATATTTGCCCAGGTTGCACAGGTTTTGCAGTGAAAAAAAACAGCAGGGACAAAGAAAAGCCAAGACTACTGGGAAAGCATTCATTGATACAACTTTGGGTGTTGACAGATCTAAGATTTGTATCAGTAAGAATTGTATCAGTATCAAATGATTCCAATAGAACCCCTTACAATGCAACTGTTATGTCTACCAGATTCTGTAGCAAAGATACATGTATAGGAAAACCACTGGGCAGGCATCCTGGTATTATGGTAATGGGTGCTGCACAATATCCTAGATAAATGAGACTGTCATTCCAACAATGGTCATTCCAATATTCTAGGTACCTACCTTACAAAACCTCTTGGAAATGACCCAGGAACTGGGCAGGTATGTATATGTTAGAATTACATTATAAAATATGTATTTAATATTCATATCACCAGAGCCCATTATGTTAGGTGCTGTTCAAGCAGATAAAAAAATCACAGTCCATGGATGCTTGCAACCTAAGAAAAAACACAAACATGAAGAGAGTGATATAATAAACAAAGAAATTCAAAGTTATACATTCCTGCTTCAAAAATAAATGAAACTACAGTGCCTTCCAGCCTCCCTTGTTAATTAGCTATATTATATACAAGCAGGGAGAGGTAGTTAGCCACCAGGGGTGTGCGAAATGGGTCATATTCAATTCAGTTTTGGATTCAACCTGAATCAGGGACACTGATTTGATTTGTTGATTCGGATCACTGTTCCTGATTTGATTTGGCTGAATTCAAATCTGATGATTCAATGCTGATTTGGAGAATCAACAATTCAGCCACAGACACAACTTTAAATGTTTTTTCTACATACCTTGAGGTACCAGGCATGGCTCATGAATGCTGCAGTGCTGGGCTGGATGGAGCCTCTCACAGGAACACAGAGTGCTTGGTGTGCTTGGTGACAAACCTGGAAGTGGAATAGAAGTACTTCCAATCTACTTCCAGGTCCACTGCTAAGCACGCAGGGGGTCCCCTGCATCCCTCCACCCTAGCAATCAGCCATGTGGGGACCCCGGGTGTCCCCCAGACCCAGGAGGCCAAGCCAGAAGGTTGCAGGAGGGCCCCCCTGCACACTCTCCAGCAGACCCGGAAGTGGACCAGAAACACTGTCCAGTGTTTCTG
>JAGPOW010001296.1:53641422-53683718 GCA_030014935.1 Caiman crocodilus
AAAAAAAATAGCTACTTTATGCAGTTGATATTAGCCTGACATTTATAGTGTCAAAGTTGCATGCATTTTAGTTTTTTCTCATTATAAATAGAGACAGTTCCATGAGTTGTACAAGGTAAGGAAAAAACTTGCATCCTGTGGAAATCATGTACTCTTTTGATATCACAGAATCCAGTCACTTACAGGTATTAAACTGACACAAAAATAGAAACTTAAAAATATGCAACCTTCTTATGAATAGGTTGAAAAACACAACACACATGGACTTTTACTTTTTCATATCCTTTTATCTTGAAACAACATCCATTTCCCTTTCACACTTTAAAGTAACATACTACTTACCAATTCATAATCATTCTTTTTTCTCTAGTCACTTGATGGTATTTAAAATAGACTAAGCACTTCACTCCAAAGATTGGAGGTTTCTCTTTTTATCCAGTTGATCTGATTGTGTCAGCTGTACCCTCTCTGTACTGCAATCTTTAGAAAGTGCTAACCTGGGAACATGATAGAGGCATTGTTATAGGAGGGTAATAAGGATCAACACATTCAACATGACAGACACTGAAGTACAACACAATTTAAATGTTTTGTGTTGTAACAGAATCATTACAGAACAAAAGCATTCATTTGATTAACAGATGTGTGGAACCTCCAGTTTTATGGAGCACTATAAGCACTTGGCTTATAGGGAGGCCAAGTGATGCAAGATGCATGAACAATATGGTTGCGGAGTCTTAGTTTTTGGGACATGGGTTTGCCATGATGCCCTGTCAGTTTCAGGAGACTAAAAAGCAGCCTAAAATATAAGACTTGTCTAAAAAAATAGGGATTGTGGTATTTGATAGACAAGGCCCAATGTACAGTTATCTGTAAAACTTGTTACTTCCAAAAAGTGTAATTATTAAAAACTTTCTACCCCTCCCATGATTATCAACTAGTACAATGGCAATTAAAAAAAAACGATCTGGACTGATCATACACACCAACAGCCTTCCTCTGGTGCTCTTAGACCAAGTCTATATTATGTCTGAATATTAACAGGCTGTTGCTTGTGCGATTTTAAAAGCATGCTGTGCTGAAAATCTAACTGCTGGTTTGTTGTGTGGATTTTTTTCCTCAACATTTTCCACAATAGGGAATCTTATAGTCCTGAATCATTAGAGAGATGTTTACTTGGTCTGTGGCTTGCTAAATGAATCATCTAATATTCTGGAGATTGTTGAAAGATCTTGAAGGACTGAATATATCTGCTCTCATGTTGAACTACTTCGTTGAATTATGTATGATTTAAGAATTAGTCATAATTTACAGCAGAATTTCAAGATGTAGTAACAGGAAGTCCAGCTCACTACACATCAAAATAAAATGCTAAATGTATGCAAAAAAAACCAGATGAAACATGCAGAATACCTTGTACACGCACTTTCTGAAAAGAAAGCACATTCTTCACTTCACAGATGCCTTCTTACAGCGTTACTTAAATGGTTATATTTGGATAGTTATATTTAGTGGCAACTATACCAGAAGTCAAGTTTTTTAAGGATTTACTTGTAAGAGTAGTTTTTAGTTGAAAATTGTTTTCAGAAAATACTGTGTTGCATTTCTAAGTGCAATGTAGAAACAAAAAGGCCATCAACAAGAAATGAATACGATTGTATCACTGATCCCACAAATACTGGTTAATTCAGTATAAATTAATACCCATGAGTGCATACCCATGTATGTCCTTTCGGTAAAGTTTTTATTTTCAAATGAGAATGGTGTGCTGAAGCCTATCCTAATTGGTGGTCTGTTCCATTACTTTGAGATGGCCAGTATCTCTCAGCCTCTTATATACTGAACATTTTAAACATAATTTATGTACATTTACTACAGTGGGCCAAGTTTACTTGAACACAACCAAGTTAAATTCCCTAGAAGTGATTTTTATGGACTGCTATAGCATCATGCCTGTTAATACCACCTTTACGTTTGGCCCATTTGCTCTCAGGATGCTGCTGCAGTCTGCTTTCTCCCAACATATCTACAGAATGGCATCTGTGCACTTTTTAGCAGTGGAAACCACATGGAAAAGAGTTAATTAAGGATTTCCATGCTACCACATGCCAAACATGGATGGATTGGTATGGCTCAGGGTCTGCTGAAGATGTGGGAGAAGGAATCCTATTGCAGGCCACAAATTGCTGTGCACCTAATCTCTGACTCTGTCAAGCACTTAAGTGCTCACTTAATTTTCAGCATGTAATTATTCCTGCTAGGGCATGTCTACACATGCAGTTCATGTGACTGAATATACTTTGACTTAATTTGAGCTGGAGTAAACTAATCCCAGTGTCACCATCTGCACATGGTTTTAGCGTAGTAATTTACTGCACTGCCAGATACCACATATATCTGATGGGACTATCTGGCAGCACAGTACGTTAGTCTACTGCACCCTAATTGCCACACGTGTAGACAGTGATACTTTATTGTGCAGCAAATTAGTCTGCAACTTGGTAAAGTGTCTCATGTAGATGTGCCCCTAATGTAACAGGACTGTTCACAGGCTTTCAGCACTTAATGAAGTCCTTTGCTAAATTAGGCCCCTGGTGCATCCTAAATTTGGAGCATCTCTATCCACTTCTGTGTCCTGCCACTGATCCAGACCAGGCAACAGTCCCGGTTCTGTCATGGTCTGGCCCTGAAATATTGCTGTGTCACAAGGTACAGACAAGCCTTATAGTAGGAACGTACTCACATTACAATTTTGCAGATTTAAAGGAAATTGTGAAATTGGGTGATCTCCATGAAATCTGCTTGGGAAAAAAAAATTACTAAAAATAAAATTCTGGCTTTTCAGTGGGAGCCAGCAGTCCTGGCTATGCAGCATAGCATGAAGGGTGCTTTCAGAATGAAGGTGAGCAGACCAGATGACTGCTGCTCACCCCTCCACACTTTGCAGCTGATTGGCTGAGAGGGCTGCCTGTTGTGTGGCCCTGCTCCCTTCAATGGCAAGGGCTGGGGCTACATGGCAGACAGCCCTCTCAGCCCGTCAGCAGTGAGGGGTAGGGCTGTGTGGTGGACAGCGCTCTCCATAAATCAGCAGCAGGGGACAGGGTCACGGGCCCCTTGGCCAGAAGCATGAGGGGGTCCCAGCACAATAAGCCTTCAAAAATGGTGGCCAATCCTGCGATCGGCTTGCAAAATGGGCCTCCTCAAGTTGGGTAAACCCCTAATTATAGGGTGCATGAGTTGGTGGTCCTCTTCATGGGCTTCCAAAATTCTGTCTCATTGAACTGAATCACTTGCAACCTTTCTGGCCCTATGTGTTTTTCCTATTTGGGGCTCCCATATAGAGCAGCTTTACAGCCTACTTTGACACTGTTCCAAATACAAGTTTGGTACATATATTGCTATTAACTTATTCTCTTTAATTCTGATCTAATATTACTATATAAATAATACTAACTAATTTCTTTGGATTTTTAGAATGCATCTACCTTATTTTTATCCTGACATCTTAGGTAGGGTTTATTAATATCATGACTTTAAAATAAACTTGGTAAGAACAGAGAATATTCCATGCATCCCTACTAAAACTCTTCAGTGTTTCCTACCAGCATTCAAAATACTTTAAAGATCTAATTTTTCCTTAGCTTGATTTTGCTCTATAGTTTCAACTATTGTTAATATAAATACTTTGAACCATTTTCATAATCTTCCCAACCTCACTTTTGATTTTCAGTCTTAAAAGTCACTTACTAATTAGTATTAAATGACACAAGAGTACTCTAGCTTCTTGTCAAATACCAAATGCCAGCTGGAGTTTTTCTTGAAAACACTGGCAAAAAATAAGAACTTGTTTAAAAGGCAGTATTTTATATTTGTACAATAAGAAATATAATTCACATATTTGAATAATGTAAGTCTATCCTGTTGTAAATTTTATCCTAGCTTTGTACCACGACTGACAGAAATCTGTTTTCCAGATGTACTATTACAACATATATTTTTCTTAACTGTTTTGGTGACAGCCTCTCACTGTAGTATCTCCAGATCTCTCTTTATCATCAGTTTGTTAGTAGTTAGTCAAGTACATTTCAGTCTGAGCTTTCTGAGAACGGTGCTGATTATATCTATATAGATATATATCAATGGTACTCAGCAACATTCCTATTGTACTAGACATAGTAAAGGCATAGAAAAAAGTTTGTCCTAGTACCACTACTACCTTTCCTCAGCAATTCATAGAAGAATCACTCAGACTAGTATTCAGAAACTAGGAGCAGATTTTGATCTCAGATATGTTCATGAAATGAAGAGAAAATCTCCACTGGCTTTAGAGAAGCTGTTCCAAATTACACAGCGGAGTAACTGAGATCAGAATCTGGGCTTAGCTTTCAGATAATAGGACAAGACCTCAGTCTTTGTGCAGTCTTCTGAAGTTGTCTTATTGTTACTTGATAACTCAAAGCTGACTCAGTTGTCCTGCATGGTCAGCTGAAAAGCATTCTTGACTGAAGTAGGGCTGGCAGAAAGTGTGACTTCCACAGCTCTACTCCAGCATTCTCTGTGTTGAAATGCTCCATGGAGGCCATTGTAAGTGGCTGCAAATTAGACCAGCAAGAACAGTGCTTTACCATGTAGAATTGGCTAAACTGATCCCTAGGCATGCCCAAGATGAGAGGGGCATAAAGGTGGTTATGCAGCTTGGCAAAACTTGAGGACAAGTGAGATTTTATTTGATGAGAGTAACCTAGAACAACACTTTATCCATTTTTTAGTTCACAGAGTAATGATAACTGTTAGGTGTCTTGGGCAGACACTTGAGACCTTAATAAACAAGCTGGTGAATCAATATTATTTCTAAAGCTATGTGACCCAAAATCTTTTTCTACAGTAATGTTTGCAGCAATTAATTGTATCATCTCCCTCGCTCTGTCTTCTTTGTAGTTTGCAGCAGTCATGGGAAATGGTCTAAGTATACAAGATATGATCGAACAGGAGGATAATGACCGACTATTTTGTTTGTTGAAATAGCACCTCAGACTGCAAACTATAACCCTATAGCTATTTTAACTTTTTCCAGAAGCAACGTGCTGGGCAAAACCTATTTGTCTTTTGTGAAAAATGCCAGAGGCTGCAACCTGAGTGACAGCTTTTTTCATTAGGTCAAATCATACCATTAGGGTAAACCAGAACTTAGATAATCCATACCTCAACTTTTTAAAATCAGTGCTGTATTTGAGAAAAGGAGGAAGAAACCTTTGTTCCCAGAATTTGAGATATATGAGTACATGCTAGTGAGTCTTAATTTGGGGCCACGTTGAGAACCCATTACTCGTTGAACAGTTACTCACAGTTACCCAAAGATGTCAACAACTGTGATCTGTACTTCTTGTCTGAGTAACCATACCCCTGTGTAACCATAGAGGGTTAGTTTATAATACCTCTCAATGGAACACTGGCTCCTTTTATTGGACTCTGTGTCTGGAAATATCAGCATGTGACTGTAGATTGTATGGCAAGATTCAATAAATGGTAGTTTTTAGTCTAATCGACTGAATCGTGTTGCGACGTGAGAGCACACAGGTAAACTGCCTACATTACTTTATAATTTTATGACTCATCTTTCCTAATCCAACAAATTCCGAAAATTCAGCTCAGTCTGCCAGCATAAGTTGCCATCAGCTTGCTATGTTTCAAGTCCCACTGAAGTTGCCAGCCACCTTCATGAGCCAAAGCTAAACTATTGGAATTACATTGCTCTTAATTTTGGCCATATCCTTTCCATTCCAGGAAAAAAAAAACAACTGTTCATTTACCTAGGGGAAAAATCAGTTAAAACTGGAAGAGTTATTTAAAGATTCTAAAATCTAAACATGTAAGAAGGAATAATGATGTACTGATAGTATTGATGCACTCATTAAGTATTCATTTCCTCTTTATAGCTATCAGTGTTAGGTAGTAAAGTTCTGTTTCATTGCTTTGTCACAAAATTGGAAGCTTTAAACAGTAGGCAAAGAATAGGAACAATAGTAGAAAAGTATTTTTTGGAGTAATCATCATTCCATATGTTAAGTAAATTTCTTAAAAATAACTGTTCCTACAAATACCTGGATATTGCTCTTAAACTACCTTCAACATTTACTACTTTATTTTCTTCAAATTTGAAGAAAGAGGACCACAACAGATTTAATATAAAGTGGCAATGTAATTTTATCTGTGTCCCACTGACAGACAAAAATGTAACAAAGAAATGCATATGTACATAATAAAGCTACAGTATTGGCTTTGAACCTGGAAGTCCCTCAGACTGAAGCTGGGTGCATTGCCAGGATGCCACAGATGTACACCACATGAGTACATGAAGGAAATATCCCAAGGTGAAATTTTGGAACCATTATAGATTTATATACTTCTGTTTATGGCTAGCCATAGAAATAGTTGTTTAAACAAAATCCTTAAGAGGAAGGCAACTAGTCACGTTCACTACTGGTACGCATTTTAGATTGCATTCTTGTTAAGGGAACTTCTTGATCCTCATTCTGTTGAGACCCCTCACAGTTTAAAAGTTCTGGCATCATCCGTCAATTTTTGGAAGGGACCAGTCCTTCACCACATTCATTTTTAGGTTGTGGAATTCCTCTCCTCCGCATCTGCATCGGTCCATTCTTTCTTTTTTAAGCAAAGCCCTATTGAAGATAGTGTTTTTCCTTTGGAACTGCTGTTGGTCCTGTATATGAACACTTCTCTCTTAATTAATACATTATTTTTGCCATTTAAAATGTAATTTTGTATTGCTGTTGTCTCTGTTGTCCATGTTGTGTTGGTTTAATCCCTGTCTATTTGGAGGAAAGACACTCATTTGGGGAAAATTACTTTTAAAGGATCACAAAAAGTAAGAGTTAAGATTTGATTCCACACAAGTGGTCTAGCATATTTAACTGCTGTAATGTGGCCAAGCAGAGCAGGCATTCTTAAACATCTTTCATGTATGGTAATATTACTGTTCTTTTAAACCCTCTTAGAACTTCTGTGTGGGGGGCCGTCTTCAACTTTTTCTAATGTTTCCACTGGGTGGTGCTGCAGGAATTCCTACCTTTTGACTTGAATCTGCATTTCCCAGAAAGACGCCTCTAAAATATAATAGGAGGAAGTCCTGATTTAGAAAGTTTTTGCATTTTCAACACAATAGAAAACTCTGAGGATGGTCTGACAGGAAATGTTACAGTTGCTGGATACGGAAAAATTACCAACATACTTTATCATGTATTAAATCCCTAAATTGGTGTGGGAACATATTGCAGCATTTCTTAGATTTATTGACACTTAGTAAAAAAAGTTCTGCATCATACTAATACATGGTATTTACACAGTTGCAAACTTTTTTCAAGGGCAATTAAATTAGTAGTAAAATCTCTTTTGCTGAATATTTGACAACGTTTCTAAGTAAACACATTGATATTTGTTTTTCCTCCATTTTGGCTGAATTGCTAACTTTTCACCAACCACATCCTATTTATCATCCTTGAAACATCTCTGTTGAGAAATATAATTTGAAGACTGACTCAGACTTTTGCCTTGCTCTTGGAAAATGTTCTTTTGTAGGCATTTGAATAGGCATGAATGCCACCGTCTTTAAAACTAGCAGAGTAAATCAGTTGTTACACAGACCAATATCAAGAGGAAAATATAGCCATAATAATTTTACTGATTATTCTAGAAATGAGTTCTATCTAAAATCAAAATCATCTCAAGCTTACTTTGGGCATCAGCTATAAAACAAATGCACCCCAAAATGTTGATCTTGAGAATACTAACATTAATTTCTTCTCTTTACAAAGTGTGTGTGTGTCTTGTCTTAGGTTTGGAATTACATAATAAAAAAGAAAAAAAATGGCACAAGCAGGACATTTGAAAGTTGAACTTTCCATACATATATGCACCATAGCACTATGTTAAAATACAGAGATATGCTGAAACAGCTAGATATGACATCTGTACATACTTTTCTCCATATTAGTTTACTTCAAGCCTTGAGTAGTTTTGCAATACATTGAATAATTTTGGTTATTTCAGTGAACAATGCATTCCTTTACAACTTGCAAAACGATCTGCTGTCTTCTCAACATTATTCTATTAAAAAAAATTAGTGATATCCATTTAAATTTCTCATTATTTCTTGCAATCAGTAACAATTTAGAAAATAAATATCAAAATAGTGAACTTTAATGTTGTTTTATAAGTGAATGAAGTAATCATCTCAAGGGTTAAAACAAACCTGAGACATTTAGCAAAATAAAACCAGAGCTGCGATTTCAAACTGGGACATATGTAGGAGGCCAGGTTTCCTGTGGCCCATTTTCCAGTTTCCTGCCTGCAACCTGCAGAAATAGAGGAAGCTGAATGCTAACGTGAATGAAAACCTAACAATACACAACGTCATTCTGCTCAGAGAAACGTGCTGTTAGCCAGACTTAGGATACAAAGACACTAAATGAATGCGCAAAAAATACACACAGGTTTCTAGATTGGTGGAAAAGACAACAGACATCTGGTTAAAGACAAATGTTAAGTGTCTGCAAAACAAGTACCTTTCCTGTAAAAGATACACATGCACGTGCATGCATGGTGGTAGGGCGCATGTGTGAGGTAGATGTATCTTTTTGCAGCCGTCTTTGTTACAAAAGGAATTAATTGGTCATTTCTTAATATATTTAGTGAAATTGATTTTTCTGCTCTGGCCAGACCTCTGCTCTAATCTTTTTCATGTGCATATTTGATCGTCACCAGGAATTCCAGCTTTCCAGGGCTATTGCTAGCTGAGAATGCCTGTAACTGCCTCCTAAACTCTGCAGATTTAACTGATTTCCAGCAAATAATACAGACTATGGAGCTTTCCAGACAATTTCTCTGTTCCCCCAGGTTCCACACCTTGATTACTGTTCTTAATCTCAGGTTTACCTCTGTGGGCTTTCTAAAATCAAGAGGAGGTTTCTTAGTCATAATGAATATGCAGAAACCATGTCCAAAGACTTCAAAGCTTACACGAGTTCTTGGTAAGGTTTGTAGCACTCCCTAAGACTTTAGAAAGGCCTTTGTGGCAGAAGCCTCAGAGAGGAGGGAAGAAGGTGTGGAATTTGAAGGAACAGAAAAAATTTTGGAGTGGGGCAGAGTTAGAAATATTACCTGGGAAACCAAGGACTATTACAGAGCTCCTGGACGCCACAGAAACTACTTTCCTGCATCCTGCCTCCCGGTCTAGTTCTCCCTGTCCCAGGGCCTATCACAGATCATAGTATCTCCAGAATATTCTACTTCCTGCTTCCCAGTTCATCATAACCATTTAAGCAAAGATAAGGCTTCTGGTTCAGCTTAACCTCAACTCTGAACTTCCTGGATTTAGGATGGTTTCCCCTATACTCAGGTTAAGCCTATCAATTTACTTACATTTTTTTGTCTAGAGACGCATACAAATTATCCTCAATATAAAGCAACAGTGTGCGTGTGCATGCAAATAATAATTGTCATTGCTGTTTTATTTTTAGGAATGGACACCATTCAAATATCTAGATTAGAATAACGAATAGTAGTCTAACTACGGTGTGGCGAGTAATGTTAACACCAATTTAGAGGGCATTCCTACCCACCCCACCGGCCTCCCAAAATTGCTAATTATGCCTCTTAATGAAGTCCTATCTGCTCCCATTTGCTGTCACATTATCAGCACCTGAACTCTAACAGAGGGAGGAAAATGTTGACGTTGAACCTCAATTGTGGATCCTAGGGCACTGCTACTTCTCATGTCTCTTTTAGTTATACTAATGTAAGCCCCTGGAATGGAGTAGCATGTTTGAATGGAAGAAGAATGGACATTGGTTGGTGCAGCTGAGATCTTAATCTGCACATTGTTACACTTGTGTGAGAAGTGGCTTACATGATTCCTTTCCCATGTAATACTGTGTTTCCAAGTATAATTTTTAACATTTATTATAACAGTAATTGCTTATATTAGTGGAGATGAGGGAAATATTTTAGATTGTTCAGCTCATTTTCTGTCAGTGTAAGAAATTAGATAACACATTGTTGTCCAAGTCTGTTGTATAATTTGTATAAAATTCCCTCTAATTAAAGAATGTTAAGATTGGAAGGTGGAATACTTAGAAGTTAGGAAAAGCCAGAATAAAAATTACTTGTACAAACTTAATTTCTTCCTCCTTTGGTGTATATATTATGATGATGTAGCTTTGTAATTATATTATGAGTTTATATATAATTATATATATAATGATGGCTGCTTTTTAATTTTTCTGTGGGATCTTTGTCTTAGTCTAGGTCGGATCTTAGGTTGGATGTTACTTCTTGGATGAGTGGATGTTAATTTTTCTTTTATTTCCATCGTTTAGTATGTAGTTTCTGTGTTTACAGCACACCTTCCAAACCTTATATTGAGTATAGAATTAATATCTCAAATGTTAATTAAATATTAATAGAGTTGAATGAAATTGGAGTGTCTCATCCCCTGGAAAATGTCAGCATCCTAACATTTGTTTTCATCCCAAATTGCGATTAAAAGTTGAAAATTAAAAATAATGGGGAATGAAAAATCTGAGCATGTTCTGATATGGTCCTTTTCAAACAAAGCGTTTCGCTATTTTCAGTCTAAACAAAGTATTGTGACATTTATCCAGTTCAGAATTTGTCAACCTGTTTTATTTTAAGCTAGTCTAATATTAAACTGTATTTTCCAAGAGTTATTTATTGCTTTGTAGCAGTTGCAGGTTGGGAGCCCAGTGGATGCTGTAATCCCTGATTGAACTACATCCTCTCTAATGCACCCATAATTATTTTCATGTAATAATTTGATTTTCATGAAGCACCACTCAGTTCAGTTAGAGGAGAGGCCTCATTGTGTAATAGGGAGATAGTTTCAGCAAGGAGAATATGTGGATCCAAAGTAGTATTCCCATAAAGCAACATACTAATAGGGAAACATACTTTTATGTTCTGTTGATTTAATTCTAAAATTAAATGTTTTTCTTCCATTCAGAAAAATGAAACATTCTAATTTGGGTCGAATTATTCCAAAATTAAATATTTACATTCTTCTGGAAGAAAATGAAATTATTTTGGCAAAATCAAGATGTCCTTGTGAAAGCTAATACTGTGGAAACTACATTTTTAATTGGAAAACTGCCTACCATTTCTATTTTTTCTCATACAAAATGGGCTTTTTTGTCTTAATTACTTAAAATGTGAATTCCTGTATTTATCAAAATCCAAGATGACTTTGGATTTAAGATGACTCTTCAATAACTAGATTCTGTATATGGATGATGTGTAAATTTGGTATAATTTTCCATGAACAGAATCTAATTATTGGAGGGTCATCTTATATTTGCTCCCTCCACACTGGTGGCGGGGAAAGCATGGGCAGGGTGGCAGGCAGTGGGGTAGAAGGCAGCAGAGGGGGAAGGTGGTGGCAGGCAGGGGAGTCAAACAGCTGGACCTTTGCCCCCTGCCATCTGTTGCCCCTACCATATGCCTCCTCTGCTGCTTGTAACCCCCACCACCCACCATGCCTGCCCCTCTTGCGCCCTTGTTAGCCACCCCTGCCCAATGTCTCAGAAAAAAAGGGTTAAATTCAAAGTTCTCAGCAGAGCATGCCTACTGGTTACAGACCCTCCAAAAATAGTTTTCCTTTCTTCTTCCTGTCTCCTCCTGCCTTATTCTCTTCCTGGCTCCTAGCCCTTTCCTCCCCACAGTCTACAGCTCCATGTATTTTTCCTTAACATTGTTCTTGCAAATGCCCAAATCATTTTACCTGCAAAAATTATTCTGAGTTAGTTACCTAATGTAGGACATTTCCATCCAAACAGTTTGATTTTGGCAAAGTTGTGAGCAGCTGAAAACAGCATCTGATAATGGAGAGTTGGGAAACTCTTAGCTGAAGGTGTTACCACTAAAGTTGTTCAAAAGGGCTGACTGGAGATGATGAGTGCTGCTATAGAACATGCTCCTAAATTAATTATGGTCTAATTAAGCTCTCCTCTGAAATGCCCAGGGAAGATGTAGTCTAGATCAGCAGTTCCCAATCTGGTACACGTACCACCAGTGGTACACAGACCAGCTGTCAGCGGTACGTGTTAACAGATTTATTGTAATTCCTTCCTATGACAAAAATTTGCTAGTGATACTTAAGGTTGTATGGTTTTAAGTTGGTGGTACACAATCGGTCAGAGTTTGGGTACCGCTGATCTAGATTTAGAAGCAAAGAAATGTGCAGTGTATCTCTGAACTCTTATAGCAGTATGATTTGTGTCATGCTTGTGAAGGTTGTGTTGGTGTTTTCATAACCCCTTGCCCTTTTAAATCTCTTCTGCTGAAATTCTAGCTATGAGGTCTTGGCCCAGGGGATTTATGTTACAAAACTCTAAAACAAATGATTTTAAGCATTACTTAATTTCCCAGACTGAAAAATAGTGATTTGGGATGTCTTGTCATTTAAAAAAAGCATCAGATGTAAACTGAAATTGTGCAAGGCTTTTCTTTGTAACGTATTATTGTATTTGAATATCTACTCTAAGCTATACTGATTTTTTAGCAATGTGATTCTATATACCTACCTATATACCTACTCTCTCTGAAAAAATAGAGTAAACCTTTTTGATTCACCAGCTACTCTGTGTGTGTGTGTGTGCATACATGTATAGAATTAGAATTACCTGGTTAAGCATGTTTTAGATAAATACTTCACCATGGAATGATAAATACTCATTTAGCCAATAAAATATGTCTGCTATAATAGTGGAGTTCATAGCATATACAGTATAATTTATTTATAGTCTTACAACTTCTCATACCATACACTTCGGTAAAACAAAAAAATGATTTGTACTTACATTTACATTATTTTAGTAAGTCAATGTGGTGCCTTTGATATTTCCTATATATAGGCCAATTTTAAATATGTATGCTGTATGATCTTAAATACAGGTTTATTCAGAAGATCAGAATGGCTCCCCATGAACTTCTGCACTGTCATAGATTTTATCATTATTATATGACTCAGCTAGGAATATATATTCCTATTTTTTGTGTTTATTCTGCAAATCCGAATACAGTGGAAGAATGTAACGTGTACTGGGGAAAGAAAACTATGACTAATTTAGCAATCCCCATTTTCCAAGTGTGTTTTTAAACAATTCTGAACAAAACAAGTTTCTTCCAATTTCAATTTGCTTTTCCACTAAAAATATTAACTAAGTAATCCAATGTCTTCAGCTGACATATTATTTTTTACTTCAGATTAACTAATTTATGTTTATCATTAAAACTATTTAAAAAAATTCAGTTTTACTTAAAGTGGGATCCAGTAGTTTTTTTTTAATGAGTAAAAATAAACTAGCATTTATTCTTTGATATCCTGAAGAATATGATTGAAGCGGAAAACCTGGAGTCCAAGGAGCAGCTTGTGCAGATAGCTTCACATAGCTGAATAGTTAGAAACTTTGCGCCCTCCTGTGGCCGACAAACCAAACAAATATAGAGCTTTAAACTTATTATATGTTCTGCCCATCTTATAACATGATACAACGATCATAGTGAACCTGACCCAACCCTATTCATTTTGTTCCTGGGATAAATTCCACTTTTCTAGACTGAGATGTAGGCAATGAATCTTTATCTGATTAGCAGTGGATATCCATAAAAAACAAGTTAACCTGATAATACTGGGATGTTCATGTCTAGATTAGACACAGGACAAGGTCAGAATTAAACCTTGATCTTAATTAAAGGGCTAAAAAAATATTAATTTAGTTACTCTTATAAATGTTCTTCTCTTCTGATTTGAGGTTAGCAACTAATTACTGGATTTAGACATCTGGAGTCTCAAAAGACAGAATGACCAGCACTAAGCTGTTAGGTACTCTATTGTACATTGATACCTTTTTAAAATGATTGAAAATGAGAAAAAAAAATTAAAAATTAATCTTCTAGTTTAAAAGATCAATTGAAACTGAATTTTTGATGGTAGTAATTGCTTCATCTTTAATGTTAACAATCCTGAATCTTAACTTGGGATTGTATATGCTAAATTACAATACAGCCTCTTTTAAGGTTCCAGGTTCTTCAATAATTGTGCAAGCAGTTGAAACATGTATGGGGAGTATTAGGGAATATTAATTGCAGGTGGAGGGATTTTTTTTCAGATGTGCTTAAATCACTTCTAAATAGGGGAGTCCAACACTTTTGAAAAGTATAGTCCTAAATGTCAGCTCTAGCAACAATCCTGAAAGGAAATAACAAAATATACAACTGTTATACAACTAAAAAATTTTCCAATTCAGTCACATTCTGGAAGGTATTTTACAATGCCCAAAGTATAATGAAGATTATCCCATTTCTACAAATTGGGGTTTTTCAAGTGACTTCAGTGGATATTAGATTGGGCTCTTAATTCTTTTGTTTGCGATAAAGTGAACACTGATCTCTTGAACCACTTCTAGAATTTCTGTAGCTATGCAAGGAATTGCAAAGCTCCATAGGAATTTAATTGTAACTGATGTTTAATTAATGCCCATTTATTTATAAGTAGCATTGAAAGTTTATAGAAAGTCATCTTGTGACAAAATATGTATTTATTAATTTAAACTGTAATATTCATCACATATTAATGTAATTTGATTAGGAAACAGACATAAGCAGTAAAATACAGTAATACATCATTTTGACATTAGTGGAAATGTGGAATAAATGTAACTTAAGCACCTCACAAATTAATGATTTAGTTACTGGCTGAAACTATGAACAATATAAATTAAGACACGAAGTAACAGGAGGTGACAGAATAGCAGTGAAAGGGAACAAGGGAGAAAGAAGAGGTATTGCAGTGATACAATTATGCAGTTACTGAGTGAAGACATGCACAGTTACTGGTTTTACTGGAGGGAGGATAACAACCTAATTGACCAGGTTTTAGAGTGCATTCTTTGGGTGGGGACCTACATGGGGACAGCCAGTGGAGGGGCGAGCAGCTGTAGTATTAAGACCAGCATGGTCATGCATTGAGAAGCTATGCTTAAACTGGATGTTGTAGTTATAGGGGAGATGGTGAGAGTGTGTCATGGTCAGAATAATGGACAATGATGATTTTTATTTCTGATGATTTTTATGGACTGTAAGTGGGCAATAGGGTGCAAGGAAGCAGGAGGGAGTGAGTGGTCTTTGCAGGAAGAGATGGGCTGCTAAGGGTCTGGACATGGAAACTGAGTTTTTGTGAACCAAATGTATATTATTTTACTTATTCTTTACTCTGCTTTATCACCCACCCCCAAATATGCTGGAGAGAGAAATAAGAATATTACAACTAGAATTGTGACATAAGACTGGGGGGTTTTTTTGGTGGGGAGAGAGGGGTTGGTAGTTTTGTGCTTGCATGGTATGATACAGTAGTGTTTAAGCTTTTGGTCCCATAGGCCAGATGAGTGGCCTGGAGCTGGTCCATGCTCACCAGGATTAGGCTCAGGGGCCTGGTTTTGCATCTCTTCTATGACTGTGTCCTGGGATTGGGCCTTGGGAGCCTAGCACTACCTCTTTCCACCCCTCCAGCCAGGATTGGGCCTTGGAAGCCTGGCATCATCCCTTCCTGTCCCTGTATGCCAGGACTGAATCCCAGGGGCCTGGCACTGCATCCTCCTAGCTCTCTGCACTGGATTTGCCCTGGGGCCTGACACCACTCCTGCCTGGCCCTGTGAGCGGAGATTGGATGCCTGATTGAGTGCATGGGGCCCAGGGCTCCCTGCAGGTCTGGAAGTCTGGTAGCAGAATTTCTAGATGCATGGAGAGCCCTATGAGCTGGATTTGACCCATGGGCAAGGGGTTGAACACCCCTGGTCTTGTACCACTTGACACTTTCCTTTGCTAAACTGGGGAAAATTAATCCTACAGAAAAGTTAATGTTGAGATGAAACCGGAGCCTAAGTCTGTGCTATGCAAAGTTTTTACACTGACCTCTCTCCTCTGTCACAGGTATGGAGAGTGCAATCACATTGTGGCAGTTCCTTTTGCAGTTGTTGCTGGACCAGAAACATGAGCACCTGATCTGTTGGACATCCAATGATGGTGAATTCAAGCTACTTAAGGCAGAGGAAGTGGCTAAGCTGTGGGGGCTCAGAAAAAACAAAACAAATATGAATTATGACAAACTAAGCCGAGCACTCAGATACTATTATGACAAGGTAACGTTTGTTATTCTAAAACAGACTAAGAAAATAGAAGCAATAGACTAATTTAGAAATGCCAATATTATTTTATCTTCATATAGTAAGTACCTTTCATTCTTAAAGATCTCTGCACTGTAAATGCAGGGCACCACTGAAAGCAGCCATCTGTGTGGCATAACAACAGCTAAACGGCACACAGTAAAACTCTACACAAACTTCAGTGGACTGTGGGTGGAAGGGAATTTTGACCAATGATTACTCTTACTGATGCTTGGATGTGCGTATATACAAGACCACATAAGACCTTTTGTAACTTTTGATGACAATAAAATAACTATTTGTAATGGAGAGTGACTGTTTGGTTATTACAGCATATTTAAGACCTCAAACGAAGAACTATAGTAGAGAACAGGAATGCTGTAATTGTGATAGCTACAATAGTGACCTCACCAGGCTGTCCACTCACAATAGAAAAAGTGAACAAAGGAAGCCAATTAAATTCCCAATCTTGAGATCGTCAAAGCATTCTGCAGGATCCACATGACTGAGACAATATTTGGCCAGTATTTTGGCAACTGCAACCAATTGTTCCTATAAAATGTATGTACTGCCTTAGTAGTTTAGGAAGTGTCACTGATAGTCTGGAGTAAATGACAGGTCTTTAAGGGTGCAACTAACTGGCCATTGTATTCAATGAAAACGCTTCAGTTGAACGGACTTGATATGAGGCTCTGATTCTTTCTGGCATGCCGTGTAGTGAATGTTCATCTCCGAATCATTTTTAGAAATCCTGTCGCTTTCCAATATTACTCCACATGAATTTCTCTGTAACTGATCACTTGTTAATGCTCACTTATACTTAAGTATGTGTACTTGTGTAGAAATCTATCTTGCTTTAAATAATGGTGTAGATTACACATTGATGTACTTTGTCAGAATGTGGAAGGGTATATTGTTATGCACCTTTCTGAAATTTTAATAGGTGCATAGAACAAGTATAACCCGTAGCAAGAAAAGCAGTTGATAGGATGGTGTCAGGGCAGGGGTGCACATGATCATCTAAAAGCAGGCGTTGTTCTCCCCTAGCCCCTTCACAAAGACATTTCAGGCCACAGAGTGAAAAACTTACTCCCAGTCCTGGGTTTATCTTGAATAGTAATGACAGAGTATAACTTGAGTGCACAGTCCCTCCTAAAGTCAGATGTTTGTATGACTTTTAGTAAGAGTTCTCCATCTCTGTCCCTATTTCATTCTGAGCAGAGTCAGAGCCATTCTGGGAGAATTAACCATGCCCAATAAGTAAGTAGTAATGACATTGCATTTATGCAGGTCACAAATTCTTACTAATAAGGTGGATTAATAGAAGAGCTCTGTGTCCATACACAGAATCTTAGGACTTCCGCCTTGTGTCTGTAGCTTTACTGTATGCTTTTCGCTGTAGATGCTTTCCCTCTTTTCCACCATTATAAATGAATTATGCTGTTCTCCACAATTACACAATGCCAAATTAGTCCAAACTGTGACATTTGACCTCATGTCCTCATTCACATTCATGTAACAACTTGCATCATTTGTGAGAGTGTTGGATGTGGCCTGGAGATTTACTGGTGTGACTGCAGCATCTTCTTATGTATGACTTAAATTTTGATGAGCATCTTTGGGCTGTAAATTAGTTTCTAGTTTATCAAGCAGAAAATGCAGATGACGTTGTATAAATTAGTGCCATTCTGAATCACGCTATCTTAGGTGGTAAGCTTCACACAGAGAATACAGGCAGAGGGTTGGTACAGTGCTGTTAACTTATTCTAATGGGCTGAAATATCTATTTGATACCATCCTATGAAAGTGTTTTCAACCACGTGGTGTTGAATTGAAACCCTGAATAGCAGCATCTTAGATATTGTTTTGTGTAGATATTTAGAATATTCCTAATCAGATAGGCACAATGTTGGCCTGATTTTCAGAAGTTTTAAGCACTCACCAATCTAGGGTAAGTCAGTTGGAGCTAAGAGTACTTAGCAGCTATAAAAATCAGACCAGTACTGGGAAAGTCATCAGGTCCTCAATTGTAGGTAAACCATACTGTAGGAGGAGCTTCTGTGGCATTTCAGGTTGACATCCAGTCTAATCATCTGCTTTCTGCAGTTAGATGTGGCAATGGCAGGATGGAATATACAGAGAAAAAGAGAACAATGAGTAACACAGAATTTGTTTCAGTAGACTGGGGACAACAGACAGGAGATTGCTTGAGGGAAAATTCTCCCAGATATGGTGAAATATAAGAAGGGTAATTAAAGAACACCACACTGACAACATTACATTTTATAATAAAATTCCCCTATCTTGTTATTAGATTACCATAGTCGAGTCTCCATACTGTTTTTTCCAGCTCCATTTGGATTATTGGGACTGTTTTAGGTTTATTATTCTTTATATGACTAAAATTATAGGCTTTTAAAAATAATGCACTAATGCTAAGAATTCTTACAGTTTTTATGCTTTTTTAGATAAGGGAAGTAAATAAAATGAGATTATACCCTGTAAATTCAGCTTAGTTTTGACAGGTGTGCTTACCAAACAAGGCAGGGTAAACCAGATTTATTTGTTGCTAAACTGAGCACAAATATAGTTGTCATTCATTATTTGTAATACACGTACCTCCAAGGGGTCCTCTTGTGCTGGGTGCTATCCAACTGGTCTTAACAAAGCAACTAAAATATGTTTGATGCATCTGAAGTCCTATTTGTTTCTATTTATTAAGCAGAGTTTGATAGACTGGCATTGCTACATAAACAAGGCATCTGAAGGAATTTTTGTTCTAGCACAGTATTGATACACCATTGATGCTGTATTTTACTAACAACTTATTATAGTAATATTTATGGTTGTATATCAGCAATAAGTATGCAGGCTTGCTTCAGGTTTCTCTCCTTAAGACCTTTCAAAAGTGGCTAGGGATGGCAAGCACACTATTAGTTAATAGTGAAGCTGATATTCTTGTCGCTCAGCATGGTCAATTTCCCCATCACTAAGCAGTAAAAGGTCTCTGCTCCATGTGAGGACCTTCTTGTCATTATCCAAGTCCAACCTTTTTGCTTACAAACTGGTCTGTGATCAGTGCAGAAAGAGAACCTGCTGGGGAATGCACCTTGCTTATGTGGCCCCTGCACTACTTAAGAGATTCCAAACTGAAGTATAAGGCCATTGGGTTAATGCCAAATTTATGTGTAAAAATAAAAGACAAATCATTTGACCTGAGATCTCTCTGAATTCTGCTTTTTTTCTTCTTTAATCCTTACTTGATACTGCCCCATGATGTGCATTCCTTCTTCTTTTGCCTCCATTCCTGGTATTTGAAGCTATTACCATTTCAAGTCAGTCCATTCTCCCTTTCTTCCTTGCTCTCTTCTGACATTTTAATGCAGAAATTCTGGGGGGAGTTTCTGAATCTCTTGTCAGTCTCCTCAAAGATGCCAGTGTTGTGAACCTGCATTCCCCATGTGTCATCAGCCCAGGTCAAACCCAGGACCAAAACCATGCTGTGTAAATTAAAAGACTAACTTAATTAACTGGCAGCAGTACAAGAATGTTACTTTCTATATGGACCTGCCAAAGGCTAACAGGAGATAATGTAACATGCTGTGTTACACTAATACAAAAGCAATGGGGAAAGGTAGAAGATTGCTGGAAGGTTGCAGAAGAGGTAGGGTACTGCTGCAGGCTTTGTGGAATAGCCTTTCTGGTTTTTCAGGGCAAATCAATAATGGAAAGCAAACTTCAGTAGTCAGGGTCTGGCAAAGCAGGAAATACCTTCCCTTGCTTTAGAATCAGAGAAATTAAGGGGTGGAAGGGATCTTGAAAGATTGAGTCCAACTCCCCTGCTCTGGGCAGGAATACTGCTGAGATCTTGGCAAGGTGTATGTCCAATCTTCTCTTGAGAACTTCGCCACCTCCTTTGGAAGCCTAGTCCAGATTCTGGTCACTCTTACCATAAGAACTTCCTTACATCCAACCTAAAACCATCCTCTAACAGTTTATGAGCATTGATTCTTGTCCCCTCCTGGGGCATCCTAGTGAACAGTTTTTCTCCTGGCTCCTGATATTCACCTCTTACATATTTATAGATGGACACCAAGTGCTCCCTCAGTTTTCTGTTCCCCAGCCTGAACAGTCCCAGATCCCTTAGTCTTTCTTCATAAGGTTTTCCCTCCAGGCTCTTAAACATTCTTGTGGCCTTGGTTTTTACTCTACTGTTGTCAGGTCAAGGGAGATGTAGATTCTGGAATTTAGCAAGACTAGGAAGGGTTCATTAGAGACTGTGCTGGATGTGCCTTCAGTGGGATGCAAGGAATGGAAGCTCTTTGAGTGACCTGTGTGACTGACAGATAGTATAGATTTTAGGATAGAACTGAAGGAGAAGAGCACATGGCAGTGACTGTAAGCAATATAGTCAATTAGCTTGGAAGGGAAACAGAGGAAAGAAGAGGGATATGAGAGAGAAAATCAAAGATAGTCAAGCATGGGTTTTTTTAAGATGGGAGAGACTAAAACACGAATTAGAAAAGAATGGGATGTTAAGATGGGAACTGATGGGTTAAGAAAAGCACAAAGGAGAAGAAATGGGGTACATATGGGTTCCCTGGAGCAAGTAAAAGGGTGAGAAGGGCACAGATGAGCTGCAGCTGTGATGGGAGAAAAGAGTTGGAGGAGGAGGAAACATGAAGACAACATAATGGTACGTCTACACTGCATATGCAGTGTCATGCATAGGTACACAAGCTAGCTGGCATAAAGTTGGATGAAGAGCTTGTAAAGGACTGTCATTCTTTTAGGTCAGTGGCTCTCAACTGTTTTAGTTAAAGGCACCCTGTGGAAAATGCAAACTCTTACTTTTTACTCGTTTTTTGACTACAGAAAAATAATAGAGCATCAAACTCAGAAAGGCCACAACAGGTCGGAATATTTTTGACACTGTGGCTTCCTATTTGAAAATTCTGGGTGTATCTTGTGAATCATATTTGTACACCTAACAGCAGTAACAATGTGTGCCACCTTGCAACTTCCTTGAAAGGATCTCAACGCACTCCAGGGTATTGAAGCACCCTGGCTGAGAATAGCTGGATTAGATATTCCAGGAACACCAGGACATGGAGAAGCAAGAGTTTGTAGCCCTTATCTTATATTTTATACTTACATTTTAAGCTATTTGCAGGACAGACTGTTTTTTGTGTTTGTACAGCACAAGTGTGGTTCTGCTCCACAGTCAGAATTCGTAGATGCTACTGTAAAGCACACAAGAACATTAAATAAAATAGGATAATCTCTTTCAAAGCAGTGTTGCGGTGGTGATGTTGCCTGTTGTTGTGATAGCTCTTTCAAAGCCAGAATTCTTTTCCAGAATTGCATTGCCTCATATTTATGACACTGACAATCATTACTGTATATTCTCAGACAGGACAGGGGTGCTAAGGATGCATCTACATGTCACCATATGATGATGTTGCTACAGCATTGTGCTTCAGTACTTTTGGAAGTAACTGCCTGTACTGCACCGTGTGTGCAGCACATGGCTAGATTTTGCTGTTACATTGCTGTAGTGGTGCGCTAAAAAGGGGAGCTCACCACTACAGTGATGCAGCTGCCAATCACTTGTAGACCCACATGAGCGCTACTTCACCCTAGCATGTACAGTGACATGGTGTGTTGCTGCATCACCAAGGATGACGTGTAGATGTACCCTATAATACTTTTTGCCACCGGTATTTGGAAAAACAGCCAAAGATACAACGCGGAAGTGCCTTGTTACTTCAGTTGCATCTCTCTTTCTCTGCTATTGCCATTAAGAAAGGAAACTGATGGAATCAGTACCTTACAAAAATGTGCCTGTTCTAGCTATTTCATTTTGTGGACACTCAGTGAAGAATCTTCATTTTGAATGTTGGTGGTTTGGATTGCCATACAAGGTGACTTGCAAACTGGAGACAATAACAACAGTATTACAAACACCCGCAGATTGCATTCTCACATGTATCCATGACTGCAACCATTATCTTAATTTGTTCATGCAAGATTTCTTGACAGTGAAGGTTGAGTGAGGTCAGTGTTATGTATTCACTCCTTGTCTAAGTCCAGGAAAGTAAAAATCTTGCACATCATCAGCTCATTCCAAAGATACAATCAGAAGGAATTCTGCCTACAGTTTGATAAATACAAAAGTATGGTTATTTACTGGCATGTAGATACATTCTGCTGACACACACTCAACATATTCTTGATCAGAAAACTGCAGGCAGTCAATATGTAATTTATAGTGGCATTTTTTTCCATCCTGAAAATGAAGAAAATGAAGAAAATGAAGGAATATTATAGCAGTACTTTCTTATCAATTACTGCTACAATGTTCCCTCATTCATTCATCTGTTGGAATAAAAGAACAAACAAAAACAAGGAGAAAATCCAGACATCAACCAATCAACATTCATATCAAAATTGGATTGTCCTTTTGCTCTTTGAAAACCTTTTGCCATCTATAGGAAAAAATTCAGATGCAGTTGGATAGGTATTCCCTATCCATCTTTACAAGCCTTTCAGATGAAGTGATATGGGTGGGTCTACACAGGAAAAAGCAAGCCACTTGACAACATAGTTAAGGAACAACCACATTTTAAGCGTTCCCTAACATGGTTGCAATTCTAGTATAGATCTGGGTAATAATAGTAGTCATAGACACAGGTAATAATAGTAATCTCCTCTTCCATCTGCAACAATATAGTAGTCATCCCTATCCACTACTGCCCCTTCTATAGCATTAATGTACCATTCTGGACAGGCCAGTAGATGTAAATAAAAGCAAGATTACTTGCTAGGGTAGTTTATCAACATTTAAACAGTAAGTTGGAACACATGCATGTGCATGTGTGTTTTTTTGACAGTATAGTGAACAGTTAACTTGCTCTGCAGGAATTGTCATAAGCATAAATGAAACATTCTTTGCTATCAGATATTGGCAGAAAATTGTTTAGCCAACATTTGGAGCCAAGTCTGCTGCTGTGTGATCTCATCTGAAATATCTTTCATGGTTCTGAATGGGATATAACCAGTGCAGGAGTGAATCTTGGGGCCAGGGGGGATGGGGTGAGGTGGGGTGGGGGGATGTGAGGAGGGAGGGAAAGGCAGTACTGCAGTTGCACCTCCTTTGATTCTTACTCAGCCCAAAGTTTAAAAGTAACAGGCTTGGCAGTGGCAGCAGCATTTCTATTCAAGCAGCAGTGAAGGAGACAGTTGGCTTTGTGGCTCATCATACTCCACTGGATTCCTTCTAAACTCCTCATTCCACAGGTGTTAATGAACCTTTCTTCTTTTTTAATAGTCTTAAAGTTCCACTTAAGGTATTCTTTCTTCTGCAATTCTGTTGTCTCTTTCCTGCTCCTGGTTATGTAGCTCTTATTTCACAGCCCTACAGGCTGTTTTTAACTAGCAAAAAACATCAACTCAATGGAGATAACTTTTCAGTGAAATATTGAATGCACTATCAAGATGCTCAAGAAGGCTGGATTTCAGCTTATGAATCTGAAAAAGAGGTGTCCATTTAATTCTAATGACTACAGGACTAATGAACCAATATATTTTAATTATACAGCACTTTTAATTATTTTTGTCTAGTTGGTTGTGGATTTTTGTATATGAACGTATAACACAGCAAATTTATACTCTTGCTCCAACTTTAAACTGAATAATAGAACCCTAGGCCATTAGCCTGTTAGTAAAGCTTCTAGCTTATTTTAACCTGATAAAAGTATGTATTGTGTTATATGACATCATGTACCATATCTGCACCTCCCTTTTCAAAATCCTAGATCCATCCATGGACCCATGAAAACAAAGAAACTTACAAGTGAAGGAAAATAAAGCTTTTTATTGAAGCTAATCTGTCCCTTTCTGGATACAAATCTGACAGCAATGTTTCAGAAATTACTAATTAAATTGCATTCTTATTTTTGCTCATGCTTTGATGTTGTCTTCTTATGCTTAGTATTTAAGAGCAGCATCCAAAACACTTGAGGCATATCTGAACTGAATCTTTTAAGCTTCACACATCATTAATTAGGTCTTTGCTGCAGGCTCATAGTGCACTGAGAGTCCTTGTTAAAACACAAATACATTTAATAATAGTGAAGGAAGCATCAAATCACCAGCCAGTTAGATTGCTTTTTATAGAGGAATTTCCTTATTTCAAGCTTTCTCTGATGTAAAAGAGCCTCTCAAATTTATTTAATCTTTTCCTGCTTGGAGTTGGATGTTCTAAGCACATCACTTGCCAATGGTGGATGCAACAAACCCTCAGGCACCAGAAGTGAATTTTTTTTTCAAATTAAAATAGTGAACAAAAACACTATCTCTGTTATGTGAATAGCTTTGACTTTTTTGTTTGATAATTTTAAAATGAGTGTGTGGTTTATAAATGAGACAGGGAGGAGTAAAACTGGGTCCATCCAATGTTTCATCTACATCAGAGCAGAAAAAAATATAGGCCAAGTTCTAATGAAGCCAGAGGAATTAAAACAAACACATACTTTGATTCCGCTTGCTAAATATGTCCTGAGGCTTTAGAAATATAATCATAGTCTTTGTCTGATCATTTTCATCCAGTTACATAGATATATGTACAACTCAGGATGAAGGAGGGATAGTGAAAGGGCTGGACTGAGACTCAAGAGACCTGGATTGCGTTCTCAGCTAAATCATAAATTCCTTCTGTGAATGTGAGCAAGCTACTTTCTGTGTCTCTCAGTTCCCCCATCTATAAAGCAAAGATAACAGCACTTCCTTCCGTCTCATGTGTTTTGATAAATCCATTCATGTCTTGCAGGATCTCAAATAGTACATTGATGGGATCTGTATAAGAACACAGATGTATAGATAGGAATTGAGACTTTAAACAAAAACAGCAGAAAACCACAAAACAAGCATATCAAATTGTCCATATAAGAAAGCAGGGGGCTCAGACTGATGCCTGACTGAAGAAGAAATTAGGTTTGCAGGAATAACGAAGCTGCTCATGCAAGCCTTACTAAGGACAGAACAAATATTTGCAGGGAGAATGTTACCTACGAGGAGAAGCCCTGCACCAGAGAGGAGTACTTCTCAGAAAGGCATTCAGGGACAGAAACCTTAGTTATCAGCCTCATTGTGAAACTCTTTGAAACAAGAATCACTACCCAACTATCTGGAAACATGGACTGCCTGTACAAGTGCTAGTTCGCGTTCCAATTAGAATGTGTCAGAGCAAATTAGATTAACTGAGTCTGCTCCATGTTCTAATTAGAACACTTCAGCGTGGCCTCACCGCAACAAGTATAACCCCATGGGTTCAAAAATGGCCATGGGGGTGCTGTATCTAAACTTCATTGAATGAAGTTTAGGTAAAGCATCCCATTGCCATTTTTAAATCAGCAGGGTCTTAATGCACATGACAGTGAAACATTTTAATTAAGAACAGCTCCCTGGGAACCAGGGGTGACATGTAGGAGGTACCTGCAGGTGCACATGAACCCCCAGAGCATGGCGGTGCACTGCCTACAAAAAGGCACTGCCGACACTGTTGGTGGCACCTGCAGGCAGTTCCTGCTTGCTACTGACACTGCCCATGGTGTATGAGGGTGGTCCGTGATCCCACTAGACACCACCACCGGCATCTGCAGGAGCTCCTCTGCTTACCACTGCTGTGCTCCCACAGATGCAGGGGGCATGCATCATTCATGCAGGAAACCACTCTAATTAAAAGTCCCCCTCACCCCTCCCCTAAGCACATGTGTTGGCAGCTCCCTTTTACTGTACCTGGCATGGATGTCAAATGCTGTCTTCCTTTTCATGAGCTCATACATACTATGTAGCATCTGTTCCCATAATGTAAACAAGTGTATGAGCCAACTGAGTTACCTCGTAGGCAATAAATGCACACTTGTGCATTATGAGATGTAGTGCTTGAACCAAATGCCACTGAAGTAAGTGGCCATATTCTCAGTGACTTCAGAGGGCACTAGATTGAATTACAGAGACACTTTTATTAGGCCAAACATACAGAAAAATAAGTGCTGATAGTAACAGCAATTTACACAGTGGGGTTTTATTATTGCTGTTGGAGTTTGTTTGCTTCCCTAGCCACACATCATGCGCTGCTGAGGCATGTGGACAGCCAGAATTCCCAGGTTTGTGACATCCCACCCTGTGCAAACCCTGGCAGTTTGTCATAAATTAGTTCATACCTGCTGAGGGATGTGTTATCACACTCAAGCATTGGCAAGATTCTAGAGGCCAGAGCTCCTTACGCTGATACAAAACGTTCTGGGAGAAGCAGAGAGGTTTCATGCTCCTAAATGGAGTTGGGGAGCTGTTTTATAATTGGCAAATGTTGCAAAGGAAATGCTTAAATCTAAAGGATAATGGCTTTAGAATTATAGAGGGTAAGTTGGAGTGTTTCCTTTGCTCTAGAAGCTTTTCTAAAGAGGAAGGGATTTCAACCCAAAAGGTGATTGGAATGCTTTTTTTCTCACTGACAAGGAAAGGTTGCTAGGCAGCCTCTGAAGAAGATGAAGGAGCCTACTGTTCACGTACATTGTAGAGACAATTGACTTAGGCCCTCAAGTATGAGGAGGAAGAACATCATTCATGTTTAAATATAGGGGGATTGAGCCTAAAGGGGTGGGGGCAGGGAAATGTTAAATTTGCTACAGTCTTATTTACTTCGAGTACGGAGCAATGTTAGTCTACTTATATGAATCATAAGTGTCATTACACTTTGTGTATTCAAAACACTAATTTTTTAGCATCTACTTTTTGTATTCACAGAACATCATCAAGAAAGTGATTGGACAAAAGTTTGTGTACAAGTTTGTCTCGTTTCCTGAAATCTTAAAAATGGATCCACACGCCATAGAAATCAGCAGAGAGAGCCTTTTGCTGCAGGACAGCGACTGTAAGATACCTTCTGAGGGCCGAGAACAGCACAAGCAGAGCTTGTCTGTGCTAAAAAGCACAAGCCGTAATGAATATATTCATTCTGGCTTGTACTCGTCTTTCACCATCAACTCTCTACAGAATCAGCCAGACACTTTCAAGCCAATCAAAACAGAAAAACTGGAAGAAAAGTCAGAAGGAAACACACCAGTAGAAGAAGTCAGGACTGTTATAAGATTTGTGACGAATAAAACAGACAAACAAGTGATGAGGCCCATGGTGTCGCTGCCATCTACTTCTGAAGCAGCAGCTGCCTCTGCTTTTCTTGCTTCTTCAATGTCAGCTAAAATATCTTCTTTAATGCTGCCAAATGCAGCTAGCATTTCATCTACTTCACCATCCTCATCACGATCCCCATCTCTGTCTCCTAACTCACCCCTCCCTTCAGAACACAGGAGCTTCTTCCTCGAGTCCAGTTGCCATGACTCAGATTCTCTTGAGCCTCTGAACCTCTCTTCAGGTTCCAAGACAAAATCTCCATCTCTTCCCCCAAAGGCTAAGAAACCCAAAGGCTTGGAAATCTCCGCCCCTCCCATGGTTCTTTCCAGCACCGATATCGGTTCCATTGCCCTCAACAGCCCAGCACTTCCTTCAGGATCCCTGACTCCAGCTTTCTTCACTGCACAGGTAAAACTTACTATATGAAATAGTGCCCTCTTTGGGCAAATAGTTACCATTGCGGGGATCAGATGAAAGCTCAGTATTATACATGCCCATAACTCTCAGGAAAAAAAGTATATAAGGAAGAAGGTGAAAAAAACCTGTAACAAATGTCTTACGTAAAAGGTGGAAGGTAGAGTCCTTGTTTACTCCCAAAGCATCTATGGCAGTGTGGAGAAAAGCAATTGTCATTCATGGGATGGTTTGAAAGATAATGAGAAGTTTATTTGGGGCAGCTGTTAGCATAAATTAGCACGAAAACCAGTTTCAAAGTACAGGAAATCCTTGTTATTTTTGGCTTTGATATTCACGGTTTCAAGTATTTGTGAATGCTGAACCCAGATTTTAAATACACTTCATAGACTTCCAAGAGCCCCTCAGGAGCTCTGCACTTGCTGCTGCTGGGCTCCCGCCACTGTGTTCCTGCTGCTGCTGGAGCTGTGCCCCACCTAACCGCTGGGGGTACTGTGTTCATGAACGTAGTGCCTTATTTGAGATTTTTGCCATTCATGGGGATTACGAGAATGCATCCCCCACGAATGGCAAGGGTTGCCTGTATTTAGAACAAGGAGGGAAAGACCAAGTAACAATACAAGAAGTTAGTGGGTTAAAATATGTACATATACATTTTGAGATGCTTGGTTGAGTTTAACACCACATGCTGTACCCATTCATAAACTGTGACATTCTCATTAGCTTTCAAAGCAGATCTAAATGATTGGTCTATAAGAAATGTCTCCTAAATCAATTTTAATTTCAAAAAGCTTTACAGGTTCATAACACTCATTTATGCATGCATGTAATATATAACCATTTTGTTTTTGTTCCCTATAAAATGGATGTTTATTAATTACATCACTGTGTGAGTGTCAGCATTGAACTAGTTTTTTTTAAGACAGAGTTAACTAACAATAAAGGTTGCTAAACAACAGTCACCTGGAAGCAGATGATTTAATGCATCACCCTATATAATTTATGTCTGACTGCACCATACCAATTTAGACAGGACATCTACTGTAAAAACATCCAAGATTGAAGAATACAGGATTAAAGTTGAGACAGAAACTATTAGGTGAAATGTATTGAATAAACTCAAATACATAAGATCATAGATGTTAGGGCATCTAACTCACAAAAACTAGGAAATCTGGGGTTGACATTCAAGTTTTATCAGGAATTCGCCATAGTGATGTCTTTCTTGTTAATAGAGCTCTACAGTATGTAGCACAAGGGGATGATTTGAGGCCCCAAGTGAAGATCAGTTTGCTGGTTGGTCTCTGCCATTTGTGCACATTATAAAGCTTTCAAATTATTAAATACTTTTGGCAGGTAGACCTGGAGCATGGGAAGACAAAATTTAAGGTGCATTGAGAAGCTTGCATGGTGTCTAACTCTGGTAATAATCATGATAAATATTTTACTTGCTGTGGACAAAGCTCAGAAATAATTCATATCAGGCCCAGAATTAAAGAAGCTGAAAGCAAAAGTTTATTGGAAGCCTCCTGGAATCTAGTGCCACCCAAAGCCAGTACAGTTCCATTTGTTTCCTGTTTGATTCATTTATTTATTCACCATTTCTTTGGGCTCCTCATTCCCTTGTTATTTAAAGTAGTGTGTTGTCTGAAAATTTTAGAGCGAAAATTAGAAGGACCTGATTTGTTTTTTAGTCGATTACAGGCCTGCTCTTGAAGGATGTTTGCCAATGTTATCCATTGGTCTATCTGTGCCTTAGCAAATAATTTTCAAGTATATCCTATCCTATCTCAGAAGGAACGGATTATATCAACATGTCATGTAGCATTTTAGGCCAAGTACCCTGAAGACATCTGGTAGCATAGCTAGAGCACCACAGCTCACTCCTATGTATGAACAATTTGGTTTAAAAAGCATCCTGTGTCCCTTAAAACAGTCCTGTTCGATTTCTAGCAGTCAGGGTTCCACCAACAGGGACCACACACAGTGGGGGCCACACCAGCATAGGCCACAGGTCCTTGCTGTACCATGCTGAGAAGGTGCCCCACCCTCGACTCACAGCGCCCCGACTCTGGACTCCCTCTATACTGCGCACTATCTAGCTCTATCCCTTGGGGCAGGGACAGAAAGCAGAAGGCAGAGGAAGGAGTGCAGGAGGCTGGAGACCCACATCAGAGTGATAGGGGGAACTGCAGCAAGTGGGAGCCCAGGAGCCGCATGTTAACCCCCTGCCTTAAAAGCTTAACTTAAGGAACCTTATAATAACATAAAGAAAATATAGCCACCATGTTTGAGTAATAGTCAAGTTATGACACCAAGTAATTAAAAGACTTGCAGAGAATTGTAGGTCTCACATATCATCCTACATGTGATTTATAGAATTCTGATATAAACCATCAAGAATACATGCACTCTTGTTTTACAAAGGTTCAAAACTTGAATCTGAATGATTCAGAGAGAGCTTAACAAATGCAGCCTCTCTCTCTGAGAAAGTAATTCAAAATAGCTTCCAATTTACGTTCTGATCCTGTGAGCAGAAGGCTTAGTAGCCAAATAGCTATAAAGGACTTTTGTAACCAGTTGGGTTCAACTCAATTTCAAAATGGCAAAAGTAACCTGAAGATGACAAGAATTTTTATTACCAAGGGTGAAAAAATATTTGCATGTTTTGTTTTGTTTTAGTGAACTTGAAAACAAGCTTATTTCAACAATGCCATGGAGTATTTTGCTTTGCTTGCTTGGAACTCAGTGCTTGCTCATGTGCTAATTAATTATTTTTTGGTTCTACTGGCACTGCTGCCCTTCTCTGACCAAATGAAAGAAACTTATTTATGTCAAACTTTTCTTTAGACGTTTGTTTCAGAGTTTGCAACGGTCTCTAATGCACTGATGCCTTGGCTATGAAATGAGCGTAGGTGCAACTGCATCCCCCTTCACATGTCATCAGCTGGATTTAGGCCTTTAGCCTCACAGTACAAAACTTCTACCACAGGAGGTAAAGGAGTAACTTCTGTTTGGAAGCAAAAGTAGGCTTTGTTTTCTAGAATTATGCAACACACACTGTGCTAGCAAGGATTATAGACTTGCTCTGGCTTTTTTGAGAAAGCAGATCCAAGTGCCAAGAAGAGCTCTTTTTGTATATTGAACAACATTAATTTGAGTATTTTTAAAGCAGTGCTCCTACAACTCTAACCTTGCTCCATCTAGATTACTGTGGTTAATGATGGATTTTAGATAGTAGAGTCCCACAGGTTTAAAATATAGTAATTTATGTAGAGCTCCAGAGGATAGCGTGTGGGGTGATATATGGGTTTTCCCATGTAACTTAAGAACATTCACGACTGCTTTGTTGGTTATACTTTCCGCTCCTTTGATGGTTCTGATACTGTCTTCTGGCTTCATTGACTTGAAGCCTGGGGTGCACTGTGTACTTTTTGCATTTAAATGTTAACTAAGATAGAGGCTTACTGTGGATGGCTTCAGCTAAGCATGTAAGTTACTAGTATGTGGACTTTAGTACAGTTGTCAGGAATCCTAAGGTAGTGATTGCCCCAGCCAGGTTAGTTTCAGATCTCATCTCTCTTTAAACATTTACTTTTCTTTGAGTAGATTCTTCAGAAAAACAAGCCGTTCCTGGCTTTTTGATAGGTCTCTGGGCCCAGTTCTAATAAAACCCTCTCCATCTTGGTCTCTGGTTCTTCCTAGATAACATATGATCAGTTCTGGATCCTTGAAGTTGATAAAAAGGTTGATGAAAGAAATAGTAAATTGTGAACTTATGTGGTCATGAGGTCTCACTGTCACTTCCAAATTCTTTGTCCCAGTTGACACTGCTATTGTTATTACTTGGGCACAATAACTTGAGAGCCATCTTAGCAAAAGTTAGCAGGGCAGCTCTGTGTCCTGGGTAGTCACGGTGCATAGGCAGTAGGCCTGTGCAAATAGGTAAGTATTTGATGCAGATTCAGCTGATTCAGAGGACAGTGATTCAATATGGAGATTCGGCAATTCAGATCAGCCGGGGAAAGGCAGGCACAGTCAGGCAGCTGCAGGTTCTCCCACAGCTCCTCTGGCTATTCCTGCTTCTCCCCAGGTAGGGGGAGCTGTAGGAGAAGCCTGCATGGCTGCCCTGCCTGGCCCTAGCCTAGTCCTGGCACTTAAAAAAAAAAAAAAAAAAAAAAAGAAGACAAAAAATTCTGCACTCACCAGCTGCAGCAGTGGCGACTGGGGCCTCTGGGTGCCTGTGGCAGAGCCCCCCTGTGCAGCACGGGGCAGCGGGGATCATCCCCGCCTGGCACCCGTGCGGCAGCTACTCTACAGCATGGGTGCACTGAGACTCGGCAGGGTGCTCTACTCTGTCTGGGAGCTGGGGCTGAGCACTGCCAGGCTCTGGCTGACACGTGGAGCTGCCCCAGCTCCCAGGCATATCAAACCAGGAGCTGGGGAATCAAGCCAGGGGCTGGAGAATTGTTTAGGCCTGGGGAAATGTTTAGGACTGAACCAGTTCTCGGTTTGATTTCCCAGGTCCCCGATCTTTCCCCTAGCTCTCCAATTGCTTCCCCTAGCTCTTTCTGGGGGGGTAGGGGGGGCGTGAGCCCCCGGATGATGCGGGATGACAGCAGGCTGCTGCTGCTGCTGCTAGCTGGTGATAGTGATGGTTCTGGGCTATTTCCCAAGCCAGCAGCGGCAGCCTGCTGAAACCCTGTGCACAGATCCAGGGGCTACACCCCCTAGGAAGAGCTGGGGGAATGATCACAGAGCTGGGGAAACCGGGAGCTCCAGCTGACACGGGGAACCACCCCAGCTCCCAGACAGCATGTGGCGCCCTACTGAGCTGCATGGGTGCCAGACGAGGGGGAAGCCCGACTACCCCCTGTTACATGCTGGGGCCCTGCCACGATCATCCAGAGGCCCCATCACTGCTCCTGCAACCATTGAGTACAGGGCTTTTTTTTCCTTTTTTTTTTTTTTTTTTTTAAGTGCTGGAGGCTGGCTTGGGCAGGGGATGGGGCTGAGCAGCACAGTCATGAGGGCTTCTCAGCTGTGCCTGCCTCTGCTCCAGTGCGGGGAGCCACAGGAGCTCTGCCCTGCCACCGTTTGCCCAGTCAGCGTGGGAGGTGAGGGATGCAGGCGTGGCAGCGCTGGGAGCAGGGGCTACGACCTGCTGTCACTTGCCCCCTTCCACGTGGAGTGATCTATGCCTGCATCCTGCCCCTCCCCCTCCGGCTGGGCAAGCAGAAGCAGAGAAGAGCCTCTGCCCCCAATGCTGCCATGCCCACATCCCACACCCCCAGCCCCATTCCCCGAGGAACGTGTCCCCTGCCCCATCTGGGCAGCTTGTCCCATCCCCAGCCCCAATCCCTCCCTCCCTCCCTCATGCTCCTTCCCTCTCTCCAACCCCAATAGATTTACCAGCTGGAGGCAGCTGTCAGCTGCCTGTTTAGTCCATGGCCAAAAAAAGGTTAGTCCGATTCGGAGATTTGAAGCTTTTCTGAATCAATTTGGAGCTTTTACTTGGTCTCTCGATTCAATTTGGATTCATAGATTCAGTCTTTGAATCAGACCGAATTGCCTCTGAATCGAGTCAGCTACCGAAGCTTTGCACAGCCCTATTAGGCAGTGCCATTAGTGGCAATGTGGTCAGCCAGCACTGCAGCCTCCCCTCGTGCACACAAGGCAGCTCTTTGGGTTAATTGCCCTGCACACTCCGCCCGACACAAAATTATGCTATTGTATTTTATACTCTTTTACGTTTCCTTCCCTGTATTGAAATCCCACTGCTATTTCTGTGTCGCTCCCAAAACCTCACCTATGCTTTATTCATGACGTTACAATCTGATTTAGGCCTTGATTACCTCACAACACATACTTCTCCTTCCTAACTAGTCCTCCTAATGTTCATATCAGCTGTCCACACACAGCTATGAATACCATCTGGTCCATCATTCTCCAAAGTACAGGTTTTTCAGTGCATCAAACCCAAGTGTTACCATCTTTCAAAGCCCTTTTCCAACTTTATGTTTCCATATTCATCTACTTTTTTTAGGCATCCTCCTTTCTCTGCCTGTGATACCATCTTAAAGAATCCCTATTTGCTCACTTTTCCCACAAACATCTGTGACCTTCCTTCATTCTGATCTTTAGGCATATTCTGGAAGACCAATAATTTCTCCTTTAGATCTCTTCACTAGCCCCACTGCTGTTGATTCCTGCAAGCAGTCAGCTACTTAATAGCAATGAATTTTTCTTTTTTTTTTTTTTTAAGCATAACCTTTCCAATAACTGGGAAGAGGTGGTCACTGTGTGACCTTAGTTCAATCTTTCCTTATTCCCTTCTCTTGTTTTACTAAACTAACCTTTTGTGTCTTGGTTTGAATTAGATTGCAGGCATGTCAGGGCAGGACTGCATCTGCCTGTGCGTTTGTACCGTGCCCTGAATAATAGTCCTTGGATCCTGACTATAACTTTTAGGCACTACTGCAATACAAAAAATATATCCATCACTGTTTTAAAATATGCATGACTTGTGATATCTCTCTGGAGCATTACACTGGGGAATTATCCACAGTATCTGAGCACTATAATCTATTTGATGAAGAAAAGATTGAATGAATTCAAACAAGACTCTTTAAGGAGACAAGGTGTAAACAATCGGCTTACAGTGAACAGGAGCTCAGCCACAACTTTGTGACACAGGATTGAGTAAACCCTTTGTGAGATATGTTAAATCCCCAACAAATCAAGAGCTTTTTCTCTTTCCCCTCAAGTCTGTAAATATGAACAGGCAAACTAGTGCTGCAGTACTTCAATATTAAGTCATACGCTTGGATCCCTTAAAGCCACCAGGACACAAGTGCTTTACTAAATACAAGTGATTTGATAACTGGGGCCTAGAATTTGAGAGAGATTAATTCCAGTGCGCACTCAAAACTTGTCCTGTCAATCATTTTCTTGTCTGGAAATACAGAATATGGTAGGCATGATGTTGGATTATTTTTCTTTAAACACTGGGATCTCTCTGATTTTAACTGCAACCAACTGGTACTTTAAAACTGCTACAAGAAACTTACCATGAATAATGAGATTGGAAATTACAATTTTTGGGCATAGAAAATCTATAAATTCTTAGCTCTCCGGATTTAGATTCTTTCTACAGTACAGAATTAGCTGCATTCATAAAATCATAATCACAGAAAATTAGGGCTCAAAGGGACCTCCAGATGTCATCTAGTCCAAATGTCCTGCTTGAGAAAAGATCGTCCTTATCCGAAGTATCTCATCCAAGCCACAATGTAAACTCTAGATAAGACTACCATCAACCCTGACGCAACACAGACATACCATCCTAGCCTGCCACTGGTAAAGCAGAGGAATGATGGCAGCCAAGGTCCTGCTTCTGTGAAATGCTCATAGAAAATTAGGATTAGAAGGGACCTCAGGAGGTCATTGAGATCAGAGAGCTCCTCCCTACTCAAAGCAGGACCATCCCCAACTAGATCATTCCAGACAAAGCTTTGTCTAGCCAGGTCAAAAACCTTCAAGAATGGAGATCCCACCACCTCTCTAGGTAACCTGTTCCATTGCTTTACTACCCTTCTTGTGAGAAAGTATTTTCTAGTATCTAATCTCAACTTACTTTGCTGCAACTGGAGACCATTGCTCCTTGTTCTAGCATCTGCTGCCATGGAGACAGTTTAGCTTCATCTTCTTTGTAACCATCCTTCAGGTAGTTGAAGGCTGCTATTAAATCCCCCTCAGTCTTCTCTTCTCTAGAGTAAACAAAGCCAGTTCCCTCAGCCTCTCCTCATAAGTCATGTCTCCCAGCCTCCTAGCCATTTTTGTTGCCCTCCACTAGATTCTCTCCAACTTGTCCACATCCTTTCTATAGTGGGGGGCCCAAAACTGGACACAGAACTCCAATGGGGCCTTATCAGTGCTAAATAGAGGGAAATAATCACTTTTCTTGATTTGCTGGCAACACTTCTATTATTGGAGCCCAGTATGCTGTTAGCTTTCTTCACAAGGCCACCCTATTGGTTCATATTCAGCTTATTGCCACTGTAAGCCCAGGTCCTTTTCTGCAGAGCTGATGCTTAGCCAGTTGGTCCCCAGCCTGTACCAGTGCATGGGATTGTTCCATCCTAAGTAGAGGACTTTGCATTTCTCCTTATTGAACTTCATGAGATTTCTTTTGGTCCAATGTTGTCATTATATGCTCAAGAGATCCTGAGTAGAGGGCCACACCTCCCGCAATAGAGGAAGGTAAAACTCCCCAGAGTCTGTACCAATCTGACCTTGGGGTAAAATTCCTTTCAGATCCTAGATATGGTGATCAGTCTGATCCTGAGCAGAGGGACAAGACCCTCTGGCTTTGGTCCCAGCAGAAGCATTGGCATACCCCAGTCAAAGTCCCACCCTTGGCTGTAGCTAACATCCAATGCTTCTGGGAAAGAGTTAAAAACATCCTGAAACATGTAGCAGAAAAAGGGATGGGGGGAGAAGGAAAACAGCAGCAAAGCCAGCTACATGGGAAATACCCATAGTAGAACACAGGCATAGCTACATGTAAATCATCGCCAACCAGTGACTGTCCAGCCTGTTCTTGAACACCTCTAGTGATAGAGTCCACAACTTTCCTAGGCAGTCTATTCCACTGCCTCACTATTCTAACAGTGACTATTCAATCTAAACTTACTTTGTTGCAAATTCAAGCCATTTGTCCAAATCCTCCTCTCTGCACCAAAAGACAAAACATCATTTCCCTCCTCTTTATGGTAGCTCTTCAGGTATTTGAAGACTCCAACCATGTCCCCTCATAAGTACTCTTTCCATAAACTGAACAAGACTAGCTCCTTCAGCCTCTCCTCATATGACTTGCTTTCCGACCCTGTTATCATCTGTGTTGCCTACCTCTAGACCCTAACTTCTCCGTGTTCTTTTTAAAATGTGGAGCCCAGAACAGCATACACTACTCCAGGTGAGGCCTAATGAGTGCTGAGTAGAGAGGCACCTTCTGTGTCTTGCACCTAATTGCTTCTGTTGATGCAGCCCAAAACTGCATTTGCCTCTTGTGTGGCTGTGTCACATTGCAGACTGATATTGAGTCTGTGATCTACCAAGGCCCCCAAGTCCTTTCCTATAGGATTGCCATCCAACCAAGTGTCACCCATTTTATATTTGTGTTTTGATTAAACATCTGGTTTGACTGTATTTGATTATTATAGCACCTTGCTTTTTCTGCATTTAACTTCATCCTGATAGCTCTAGCCCAACTTTCCAATCTATCAAGGCCCTTCTGAATTGTACTCACATCCTCCAACAGTTTGCAGTCCTTCCAATTTTCATGTCATTTACAAACTTGCTCAGAAAGCTTTTTATGCTAGTATCCAAATTGTTAATAAACACAGTGAATGACACAGGCCCAGGACAACCCCCTGTGAGACTCCACTCAAAACCTCGTGCCAGTCTGACATGGACTTATTTATAATTACCCTTTGTTTCTAGCTACCGAGCCAGTTGTGTCCACCTTGTAGTAGTTCTCTCATTTATTTATGAGGTCATGCAGAAGCTTGTTAAAAATCTTTCTGAAGTCCAGATACATTGTATTCATGGCCTTCCCTTCATCCATCCAAGTAGTTAATTTGTCAAAGAGGGAGATCAAGTTGGCTTGATATGATTTGTCATAAATCCATGCTGGCTGTTTGTGAGCAGCCTTTCCTTCTCTAGATACTTGCAAATGGTCTTTTTTAGGATATGCTCCAGTAACTGAAGTGAAGCTAACTGGTCTGTAGTTTTCCAGGGTTGGCACTGAATTTATGACCCAGATACCTTGTTCCGGGCAGACCCAAAACCTGCAGATTGACCACAACCACTCTACCCAATAATAGGTGAACTGTATTGATACACAATGATAGCTGATAAGAATATTGCAAACAATTCTTTCTCTACCCGTCCCAGGATTCAAAGAGTCAGGGTACATCTGGCCACTATGTGAGCTTCACTCAGGTTCTCTCATCGTCACATGTCAGCAGCCTGGAGGTCGGAGGCCAAGCCCACCTTCCCCCCAACCATACAAACACACAGTGGGTGGGGTAGATGAGACTGGCTAGTGATATACCCTATGTCCATGATGGCCTCTGGTTCCCCTCTTGGGGACTCTTTGCTGGTCTGAAATCCCTCCTTTTGTATTCTTTTTCTCCCTTCTGATGACTTAATTTCTGGGCATTGTTGATTGGTCTTCCTGTGGTTGTCATACTGTCCATGTTGTCCTGTCAGTATATTCTTTTGTTTCACACACCCATCACATGCACACATCCCAAGTGGGTTCTTTCCAGGTTCTCCTAATTTGGTCTATCTACCAAAACTGGAAATCTTAAGGGCCTTGCAGTTAGGCACCATGACCTGGCCTACATGGCAGAGTCCCTTATCTCATGTTATGGAACAGAGTGGTACATATGTCTTCAATTTCCTAGCCTGTGTGTCCACTTGCCTGTGTTAGACAAAGTGATCCTTGAAGGAAACTTTTTCACAAACAAACTTTTTAGAAATCAATTAACCCTTGCCATTGCTCTGGACCATTGTTTTAATGCATCTCTACTTTACCTACAAGCCCGTTCCCAAAATCAAACCACTAAATATCATTTTCTAGTCCTCACCTGGGTCTTCCTTCTTGCCTTTTTTAAAGAGGGGTAGTACTACACTGGTCCTTTTCCAGTCCTCTGATACCTGGTGCTTCCAAGAAGAGTGGGAGAGAGACGGCTATGGAAGTGAACTTCAAAGCTTAGCTGCATATCACGTGACTAAAACATGATTGGCTTAATCAGTCAAAAGTTACAACTGGTTGGGATAGTTCTTAATCTACAATGAAAAACATTACTCTGAAATAAATGAGGTTGGGTTTATAGTTAGTATTTAAAACAAGGTGTACACAGTATTGTAACACTGGGCATGTCTACATGAGATGCTACGTTGCCATAGCGTTAAGCTATGGCGACATAGCTCACTGCTACAGTGATGAAACATTGATGGGCATGAACTGTGACTGTGCTGCCTTCCACCTTAAAACTTGAAATTGTTGTGTTTTGTCTCGCAGACCCCAAATGGATTATTGTTGACCCCAAGTCCACTGCTGTCCAGCATTCATTTTTGGAGCAGTCTTAGTCCTGTAGCTCCTTTGAGTCCTGCCAGGCTGCAAGGACCAAACACTTTGTTCCAGGTAAGTTCTTCACTTGTGAAGAGGTGGCATTGTGTTCCACATACTGAAAGACCATCAGTATGTGGCCTGTACTGTGAGTTTTCAAAATAAGTTAATTAAGATAACAAGTGCTATTTGAGAGAGACATGCACTAGTTTCTAGGCAGAGTTTGACCACCTGCAGCACTGTCAAGACCTAGTGGGCAATGTTTCTTATCGAACAAGAACAATAATAAATACTGCAGGGGGGAGAAGGAAAGCCATAACCCTAAGAAAAACTGAAACCTCAAAAGCTCTGAAAGCCGCTCAGATGACCAGGTATGGACCAGGTACATGGCTTCTTTAGTTCTTTTAAGATCACTGGAGTAATCTGGGGTCAGTTCCCAGTTCTGCCATAAAATACATGTCCATTTTGGTGCAAGTTGTTTAATCCCTCTGAACTCATATTTCTCATCCATAAAACAATAGGACTTTCACATGTCACAGGGTGTTGTAAAATATGTATAAGCAGAGCACATTGTAAGGGTAAAAAGCACCAGGAAGAGTGCTCAGGCCTCCAGACAAGGGTGGCAAACAAGGTAAGTTAGGTCACATCTACAGAGTAGCAGTCCAAAGCATCAGTTATGCAGGTAACAGCAGCCTACATTTTAGTCTCTAGCCCCCCTCAGTCTACCACAAGGCCTTATGTTTTGAGAAATTTTAATTTGCCAGTTCCAGTGGTCCAACTCCTACTTAAAAAGGTGGGGAATCATGGCAGTGGATTTATTAGCATCTGCAGACAACTGGAGCTGCTGATGACTTGCATTTTTGTATTATAACTGAAACACCTTGAGCTTAAACTTTCAGTTTCTTAAGGATCTTTACTGCTTATTTCTTGAAGAGAAATTAAAATGCAGAACTATTCATTAGTGTCTTAAAGCTGTGGTTCTCAAGGTCTTTTATACCAAAAACCCATTTGTAAACATCAATGACCAGTCCCAAGTTGGTGCCCTTCACTCCCAACCTGCTGCCTCCAGCCCCAGCCCTGCAGTGTGTGGGGCAGGTTGGGGGTGGGGGATGGCATGGGAGGCCCCAAGCAACGTTTTGCTGGCTGGAACTCTGTCATAGACACTTCAGCTCTGAACCCCTAGAGAATGGCAGGGAGGGTGGCTATGTTACAGCAATCAGAGAGCTGGAACTATGGCAATCTAACACTTGTGTCCTCATTTATGTGGGCTCTGGGCACATCCTTTCACCTATAACGTAGCTCTACACGCAGCAGAGAGGGCACATTACTCTGCTTGCTGGAACTTTGCCAGCCTGCAAGGGAAGAGCCATGGTTTCCCACATTTGTCTCTTTTAAAGGAGAATCCATTTTTTAAGTTTGTTTGCAACCCTTTCATATATTCTTGCGACCCACAGAGTGAGAAATACAGTCTTAAAGAATTCTAATATTATAAAAGCCATTGTCTGTCCGTAACACTTTATTCGTACTCTGATTGTTTCGGCAGGCAATCACAGTACATTCTGGACAGGAGACGATGGCAGTAGAATGCCACCATGACGGCGGGGATGGAGTAGGGGAGAGGGGGCTAGGTCAGTGCCGCACCTGCCCCTTGATCCCCCTCTCACCTGGCCCTGCTCCTTGGAAGTGGCAGTGGCACAGGGTGCTGGCTGAGGGGGATGCAGGGGATAGCAGGGCAAGCTTCCCCAATCCCCCCTGTTCCTGGGAGGCAGCTGGGGTAGTGGTGGTGGGGACAGAAGGGCAAGCTTTACCTCCCCCCGCCCTCTGGCAAGTGGTGGTGGTGCAGGATAGAGGTAGTGGTGCTCCATCCCTGCCCTTCCCCTGGCAGAGAGGGGAAGGCAGCAAGGAAGAGGGGAGGAAGGGAGAGGAAGTGGGGAGCAGGACAGAAAATAAGGGGATTTCCAGTAGCAGCAGCAGAGGGAGGGGAGTCAGGGACTGGAGGAATGTTGCATGCGGCTGGACATATTAGGCTAACCTATTTAACAATTTCTTTGCCTCCATTTTCCTGAGCAGGGACCAGATCAGCCCGCCCACCCGGACCCCCTCAGGCCCCGGGGGAGGCGCACCCAGTCCTAGGATCAGTGAGGATCTAGTCAGGGAACTTCTGGAGGGACGGGATGTATTTAAATCAGCTGGTCCTGACGACCTCCACCCCAGAGTGCTGAGGGAATTAGCAGAGGTCATTGCGGGATCCCTGGCACAGCTTTACAAACACTCATGGTGCTGTGGTATGGTGCCAGAGGACTTGAAAAGAGCCATTGTGGTTCCCACTTTCAAAAAAAAAAAAAAAAAAAAAAAGGAGGAAGGAAGACCGAGGAAACTATAGGCCAGTTAGTCTTACCTCGATCCTGGGTAAGCTTTTTGAGAGAATTAACCTGGCGCATGTCTGCAAGGGGCTAGCAGGGGAGGTTATACTTGGGGGCAACCAACATGGGTTCATTAGAGCCATGGTCCTGTCCTGTCAGACCAGGTCCTGTCAGACCAACCTGGTGGCCTTCTACGACCAAGTCACAAAAGCCTCAGACGCAGGGGTAGCAGTGGATGTAGTCTTTCTGGACTTCAGGAAGGCCTTCAACACTGCCTCCTATCCCATTCTCATTAAAAAAACTAGGTAATTGTGGCACCGAGACCTACACAGTCAAATGGGTTGCTAACTGGCTGGAGGGCCGCACCCAGAGAATGGTGGTGGACAGGTCATTTTCAACCTGGAGAGATGTGGGCAGTGGGGTCCCCCAGGACTTGGTCCTCAGACCCACGCTGTTCAACATCTTCATCAGTGACTTGGATGAGGGGGTAAAAGCACCCTATTCAAATCTGCAGATGACACTTAGATGTGGGGTAAAGTGGGCTCGCTAGAAGCGAATAGGCTGCAATTGGACCTAGACAGGTTACAGGGGTGAGCGGATGAGAACAGGACAGGTTTCAACACTGACTAGTGCAAGGTACTGCACCTGGGGAGGAAGAACCTGCAGCCAAGGAGGTGATCCTCTCCCTCTATGCTGCACTGGTCAGGCCGCAGTTGGAGTACTGCATCCAGCTCTGGGCACTGCACTTCAGGAAGGATGTGGACAGCATTGGGAGTCCAGAGGAGGGCCACCCGCATGATCAGGGGGCAGCAGGGCAGGCCCTATGAGGAAAGGCTAAGGGACCTGAACCTGTTCAGGGTTCCACAAGAGAAGGCTGAGGGGGCATCTAGTGGCCTGTTCTAAACTAGTCAGAGGGGACCAGCAGGCATT
>JAGPOW010001296.1:53683818-53714138 GCA_030014935.1 Caiman crocodilus
GAGGTGCTACTTCACTGTCAGGGCAGCTAGGATCTGGAACCAACTTCCAAGAGAAGTGGTGCTGGCTCCTACCCTGGGGGTCTTTAAGAGGAGGTTAGACGAACACCTTATTGGGGTCCTTTGACCACAGTACTCTTTCCTGCTGTGGCAGGTGGTTGGATTTGATGATTTGCTCAGGTCCCTTCCGACCCTACCTGCTATGAAACTATGACATGGACTGATGGCAGTGCGGGGTACTGGGTGCCAGCAGCTGCCGCTGCATGCAAGCTGGGAGCCGGTGGGGGAGGAGACACATGGGGCCAGACACAGAGTGGTGACACCACGGGGCACCGGGTGGCAGTGCTCTGCCTCCCCCCGGTCATTCCTGACAGTGTTGGCTAGTGTTTTATAATCTTATGTCTCTGATAGCTGACAGACAGTGCTCTATAGACAATGATAGTTATCTTACTCATTGTAGTCAACTATAATATTCTTCTTTGGACATTATAAAACCTGCTGTTTTCAGTCTTTCAGTAATACGTTTTACTCTTACTATTTGAAGTAGAACATTAGTGCCTGTCTTCTTATCTATGAACCAACCTTTGCAAAGCTGACACCATGTGGAGCAGTCAGTATTTAACAGGTACTGGACTGGGGCTAATGCTTTGAAATAAACACATTTTATCTTTTGCCTTCTTGCAGTTTCCAACTCTCCTGAATGGTCACATACCGGTGCCAATCCCCAGTCTGGATGGGGGCTCTTCTCCAGTACTGCTTTCTCCAAATGCTCACAAGTCCTGATGATGCCTCCTTATGCTTTAAAGACACATTAACTGTTTTAACACATTCATTCCCATGGGTTATTTTTTCCTGTGTCATGAGAAGGACATTGTGAAACCCTCAATTACATTGGTTGGTTTGCACTTTTCATTACATGGATCATCTACTTTGTTAGCATTTTTAAGCAATGATATATATATCTATAGATATATATCTATAGATATATATCTAAATCTGTTTTGCATTAAACGAATTATAATTTTTTTTATATACTAGCTCTCAAGTGTTGAACACTGTTGTTGATGAAGTACTTTTAATGGATTTCAACAATATATCTAATAAGGATGTGAAGCTTTTTTAATCCCTTTTTCTGCATATTATGTATTGTGCTTGTGTAAACTATAACCGGCTGTGCCTTCTTTTTGCATAATGTTATGTAAATGATTTATATATTTTCTAGTATTAAGATAAAAAGTTGAAAGACAAAACTAGTATTGAACAACCACCCTATGGTAGTATTTCAATATTTTTTCCACAGATAGGCCACACGACACAGTATATTCATGTAACTTTGTATTAAGTGCTTTCAATTTGTATAAAAATAGCCTTATAATTTTTCTTTGCTGAATTGAGATATAATAAATTTTATATCCAGGAAATGCGTTTAGCAGTAACTAAGCCATATTTACATAATGCTGCCCCAAGTTCCTCCCTGGTGTAACTCCACTGAAATCATTGCAGGTACATCAGCAAGGAATTGGGCTTTACGTGTTCATAAAACATTCCAAATTTTTGAAAGCTGGTCTGTAGACAAAGAGGCCTTATACAGTATTTATTATTTCTTATGAATTGTAGCAATGATAGCTGGTAAGACCTTAGGCAGCCTCCATCCTTGTGGCTGATGCAGGATTGTTTCCTATGGTGTTCACTTTTGCCAAGTGCCTTCTACCACTTCCCTCAGAAGAATACTCCAGCTGCTTAGCTCTGTCAGTCAAGTTTTCCCTCAACAGAAATTGCAGAACGTGAAATTAACTTCTGGTGCTTGTGAAGAGACCTATTGTATATATAGACCTGTACACAGACAAACATCTAAAGTCTTTGAGAACAGTGGATTCATAGATAATGCTGTATTGCTATCTACATGCAACCAAAATACTACTTTATTAAGTATGCCCTCTGGCTTTAGGTGATGGTTTAGTCATCTAAATGTCAGGTCAGAAGTAGGCTAGACACTCTGGCACCACAAAGTCCAATCTTGGCAGGGCTGATAAAAACATTCAGTCATCTGAGGTAGATAAATTAGGTTATGAGAGTTTACCATGTGGATCTTTCAGATGAGACCTTAAAGTCAGGATCTTGTCAGCTACATCTGGTCATTAAAAAGCCCATAACACTTTTTTAATGCAAAATACTGGGGGGTTTGCCCCTTGCAACTAGCCAAAACTCCTAACTCTTGAGTTTTATGCAGTGAGTTTTGTGCTGATTATTTGCCTGGATGCAATTCAGTGATGATGTGTGTAGTTAAATGTAATGTGCTTTTGGATCCTTCACGTTGAAAGGTGCTAAATAAACATTTATTAATGCAGTCGTGATTTTGAGAGCCATTTTTGGGGATATGTATTCATAAAAAAGCAAGTAGGCATTTTCCTTAGGATCCTTGACTATGCAATCAGAAGACACTCTTCAGGTTCAAGCAGTCTAATTAAATGGATAAAACCTGCACTAGCACCAGTGATATGAGCAAAGCTGTAAGAGTAGGTGAAAGAGAAAAATCTTATCATGCTCTTCTACAGGTGTAGCCAGAAAGGGAGGTGCTTCAACGATGGACCATGGCAAGGAGAAGTGTCTCATGCAAAATCTCCAGATAACGGGACAAAGATGGTCACACAACCACCAGCCTGGGTTGCTGGGTCAGACACATGAATAATCCAAGTGGAAGCAGTGGACAAGAGCTTGCAGGTCAAATTCTTGTACATTTAACATGTTCTTTTTCTAAATACACATGGTCTCAAGTACAAAGGACTTTTAAATGATAAATACACAATCTCCATGTTCTGGAAATACTGGAATCAATTCTTTCCTTACTGTACACTAATGTAACCACCTTCTTCAATGTAATTATTTCTGATTTTTTTCTGGCATAGCTCAGGGGAGATTTAAGTATCAGTGAAGAAGATACATCTTCTTTCTAGTTTATATAGTAAAGATACTCACTGAAAGTAATAGCTAGAACATAACACAGGTAAGTATTAAAAGTGCTCTTAAATTCCAAACAGCAAAAAAGACAAGTAAGACTGGGAGAGGAGCTGTACTGTTACCGACTCATGTCACAAGCCAGAATAGATCCCTATGAAAGAAAAAAAAATCCAGATTCTTTTAAGATTGCATTTCTTCACAGATACTGGGTTTACTAATGACCCGGCACCACCAACCTTCTCTGAAAAGACATCAAGTCATGTACATTTCCCAAACAGGTTATTTTTTGGAGTATAGTTTCACACTTGTCTAACGTATTAGCTGTTACCTCTTTGTGCTTTACGAAAAGTTCTGAATTTCTGTTGAATGTTATTAACTACTTTAAATAAATAAAAACAAATAAACTTTAACAAATAAATGCTTGGAAATGTCAATATTTCCATGAAAGGTCACAGTGGGTGGTTCCAAGATTACTTCTAGCAGGCAGTGTTGTTCCCATCAAAAAGAAAGCCAGCTTGAAGTTCCTTCCTTTTGGTTTTATTAGCAAAGCTGATGGACTGGAAGCACGCTTTTTATTTAAGTTTACACATGTATTCCAACTTCAGGAACAAAAGTAGTTTTGTTTTTAAACCAAGGAACTTTGCTTTCTTTTATAGGCTATTTTGGGTCCAGGATTAGGAGATAGTTTCATTTTACTTTTTAACTGGTATACCAGTGAAAGGAATATCCACCACAATGGCAACAAGCACCTGGGAATCTCAGCCAGGAGATAGTTATGCACATATGTATTTTCTTTCGTGGATTCCAGGCCTGCTCTATAGGAGATACAGAGTGCCGTGCTTTCAGATGGAGAGAACACTTCTAAAGCTGGAATGCACTGATGAATGATAAAAGATAAAAGAGAGAAAATCCCATTTGGCAGATGTCTGCTCAAAGAGAATACCAATTAAGAGATAAAGCAAAATTGTACTCTCTCATGCAATAAACACAGGCCAGCCTGAGACAACTTCTGAGAAGCAGTATGTAGTAAAAGGGAGACTATGAGAGGAAAATTGGTACATACAACAAACTGCATACCGTTTTTACAAACGGTATGTAAACAAAGATTGCAGAATATCATGGTTATAGAACAAGTGTGAGGAAGCCACCAAGTCAACCTCATTTTGCTTCAAAAAGAAATGAACAGATCTACCACATTATAGATAGGATTCTTTGTTCGTCTCGGTCTCTGATGCTACTATATATCCTATATATTAGAATAAACATGACTCCAAAAGAAAAGGTATTCTTTAACTTATGATGGTGCCTACTCCTGAGCCATCTGAGAAGGGAAGCTTCAGTTTCATTAACCTTCTTCATTAAAATACTAAGCTTTTAACAAGGACTTCCCAAAAAAAGCTGTCTTGGCTAAGTAACGCTAGAAAGCCCCACTTATGAAATCCAGACTTCCTATGTTAGGGTGAAAAGCACTGGAAGACACCAAAAAACACTTTATGTTGATTATAATAAAAAAAGAACAAACCTTGGTTAAGCATTCTGAAACAGCCAGCCTTCTTCAGAAGAAATCAGAGAAATGGCATCTTGTAGGTAAGGGTTCTCAATTCCTAGCAATAATATAATTGCTTTTTCCCAGCAGTTAAGTTCAGATGGTTTCATGCTCACTTCATAAGAATTGCATATATAGCTAAAACAACCCCTCTACTATCCTTAAAAATCAAACCCACCGCTACCCCACACCTTTCCAAATCCAGAAGGCACTGCACACCTCAGAAAACAAAGAGAAATTAAGGATGTAATAATCAAGCTAATAGCATTACTGTATAGATATATGGGCACATTCATATTCTTTTTCAGTCCAGCAGACTGGTACTCTCAACAGGGATCTACAAGAGAATACCAGAAACGAGGAAATGATAAGCACTCTTCCAAGTGTTTAGATAACAATAGGGGTATTTACATAACATCCCATTAGAACAACTGGAGAGGGCTCAGAGTTCCTCTGCAAATTTGTTTCCATGCCCTCCACATAAACTGAATAAGACCAAGAATTTACTGGTTCCATTATGAAAGCTATCAAGACAAGAAAGCCTAAACATTTTCTTAAATGATTATAGAAGGTGTAGTAAATCCTGTGACTATTTACTGTCCTAAAGTGATGTGTTCTGGACCTTTTAAGGTTTTTTTAAGTTGGCTAAAACTTTATATCACAGCCTCTGATGAAGCAAGCCTTTTGCTTACAAAAGTTTAAGCTATGCATCTCTGATTTAGCTAGTTTATAAAGGTGCAAATCTATCCAGCCTTGTGTCTAAAATTATAGAGCCCTGAATTTTTTTCTACAAAAGAGTTATGTAAAACTATAAGGCCAAGAATACCTATCAAAAATTTAAAGGAAGATACTACTTCACAAAGATGGTGACACCGTTTCAAAACCAACCAAGAAATTCAGAGTTAAAATTCAACACAAAAAAATAATGATACTGAAATGCAAAGAGGTTTCTTCCTCATTCAACCACTGCTTTAGAATAAAGTAGGAGCCTGGAACAGGCAGCTGCTGAGGTGAGGGCAGGCTAGGGTGGCTTGAACAGCAGGGGAGAGGATGTGGGAGTATGGTAGGGGAGACTGCATGGTGAGGGAGCAGTGCTAGGGAGATCCCCACCTTGCAGGGTGGCAGGCAACAGGGGTATGGAAATGGGGACAAGGGGATGAATTCAAGACAACCCTCCAATAATTAGACAGAAAATTACAACACATTTAAAATCTTCCACATACAGAATCTAATTATTAGGGGCTGTCTTAAATCTGAAATTGTCTTGGATTTGGGTAAACATGGTATTTGTGGTCTCAGATTAGATTAAGCCGACTATCCCCAGAAATCCATGCAAAACCTGCCCTCTATAAGACAATTCTTGTGCTTCAACAGGACAGATGACAATGCCACCGTCCTTCAAAATGGCCACTACCTCTCATTATTCTTAAAGAAAGTGAGCACAGATCTTAGGCAGAAATGTTGGAGTCTTTCTTTAAGTAGAAAAATTTACTTATCCTTAACCATGGAGCTGCAATTGGCTCTTCTATAAAGAGCTTTCTATACTTTTATACGTACCTCATTTTACTGGTAAAATGTTCATAGAAAGCCCCTTGAATCATCAAAGAATGCCACATTTTGTTTTCTTCTTATATTTGCAATTAGTACACAATATAAAATATTAAACTTAGTTTCTATTGTATTCATGAGCATTGTGCTCTATATCTCTACTTCTTATATGAAAAACTAGATATTTTTTTTGGTACCTGCATCTTAACTTTGACATTTCAGTTCCCCTCCCAGACCTACAAAGTTTGTCACAACGCATTGTCTAGCTCAGGTTCCAGTACTGTGTGTAAAAAAATCTAAACCATTCTTTAGGATCAATCTTTCACTTCTTCCCCAAGGGCAAATTTAGCTCTAGGACATAGGCACAGCTATTTCATTGATACGAGTGGAAACAACATACATCCATCAGAAGAACGTATTATGCTCTCGATTTCTGATGCAACAATTACTGACATTCATGGGACATGCCAAATTTAATACACTTACAGTATCAGGTGCACAAAAGTCAGGTCTTTGCTGCTGATACTACTTGAATGTTACACGAGTCAGAAACAGGGCAAATTTGAGATCAGTCACTCCTGCAACATATAGAGCTGATTAAAAAATGTAACTGCTTGAAAAACTAGATCACCAAATTTGTATTTTAACACAGAGCCTTGTTGTTATAAACTTCAAAACAAAACCAAGGAATTCCACATAATATTTATACTTTCAAAAGTACAATATTAATACAGGTCTGTCAGTTAGAAATAACAGCAGTTTTGTTAGGTCTATAAGGGTTTCTGTAAGATAAAACCGGCTTACAAATGCTGAAAAGCAGTAGTGGTCCAAGATTCACCATAACACATGAACTTCTCTCTTTTCAGAAAATAAAAAAAAGTCCCAGTTCAATTTACCAGTATCATGAAATATTAATAAAACACCCCCAAACATGCCACAATCACTATTCACAAATAAAGTTAAAATGAAATATACAAAAATTCACTTAATACTGTTAAATAACAATAAACTACAAGATTTCCTGAACAGAAATGATAGGACCCCTGAATGTTTTACAGTGAATGTCAGGAAAAAAAATTAAGTTATCTATGACTATTTTCATGATATACCAGCCAAAGATTTACATGACCATTTCAAAATATACCAATAAAAGATTTACAGTCTCTGTAAGATGCACTAAACAAATAGGTTTATAAAGGTGAACACAAATGCTTAAAAATACTGTTACCATCACCAAGGGTGTACTTATGATACTCACTGAGATGCATAAGCATAGTAGTAACATGTTTACTATCATTGGTAAACAGATAACATCTAAGATCTTAAAAACCCTCTAAGTTCGCATTTTCAAAAGGTCTGTAATGTATACTGAGTTCTTATCAAGTATGAACTTGCATCTTTCTAGCTGATTTCAAGTGAATAATGTAGTAATGAGAAATCCACAAGAGGGGGAAAATATGACGTTGTTTCCCATGCTCTTGTAATTAGTCATCTTGTTACTTTGTAAAGAAAAATAAAATCAAAGCTCAGTTCCAAAAGTAAAACAGATGCCATGTGATTGATCTTTTGCTATTCATATTTCTAATTATGTTAAAAAGAAAGTAAAAAACCTTGCTGCATCTGGAGAGAGATGCACAATCATGTGCAAATATCTTGTATCGGAGGAATTCTGACAAAACTGATCATTCAGTCTCTGTGCTTTAATTTACCAGTAACAGATACAAGATTAAAATGCAAATAATAACTAACCATTCACTTGTTTGAATCAACTCTCTCATCAGGTGCTTTTGAAAGAGATCATATGCTTCATAATATTTCAACTACTGTATTTCCAATGTTAAATAAGGAATTAAGTGCCATGAACTTAGAGCGTTAAAGATGGTTCACCTATAGTCAAGCAAAGCTATGTTTACATTCCAGGAAACACTGCAGTTTAAAAATACAAAAAACTGCAGCAGTAAAACAGTTTATGAAGAGAAACAGATGCATTCACATATTATAAAGCCATTGCAACTTCTTCAGGCATTGAACTGTTGTGTTAACTATACAGACAGTAGTTATTTAGCAGCAATGATTCCGCAATAAATAATGCACTGTGTTTCTCAGTCCTGCACAAAAATTGCAGCTACAGTTACATCAACAGCTGTAACCTACTGGCTCTAATGGCAGAGGAGACCTTAAAACCAACTGTACAAAAAATTGTCACACTGTGACAACAAATATAAAAACATAATCTGCAGGTTGGAAATAAAAAGACTCCACTGTGAAGAGAACAGTGCAGACAAACAGATTCCAAGTCCACCAAAAGAAAGAACTGCCTTCAGATCTGAGTCCTTGATTGATAAAGATAAGCTTGGGCTTGAATCTGTATCGCCAGCTTTAAAAAAGCATGCTTTGCCTTCTGTTCTTCCCATGACCTGAAACAGAAGATTTAAGTTTCTTAACAAACAGGCACATTTTTACTGTATGCCACCCACACTTTCTACATCAGGATAGTTACCTATATACAGTATGGACACATGTAACATCTGAGCTGGTTTAAATGCAGTTTAAACCTAAAGCAGCCAGTCTTACAAGTCTACAAAACCTGTTTAAAGACTCCTAAAACAGAGAATGAATTCAAAAGTCTACTAGGAAAATCAAGTACTCTTTTGAACTGATTTACTGTGAACGTCTAGCTCTCCTAAATCAGTAGTTCTCAACCTTTTTTCTACCAGAACTCACTTGCAAACATCAATGACCAGTCCCAACCCAGTGCCCCTCACTCACGACCCACTGCCTCCACCCCCAGCTCTCCAGTATGTGGGGCAGGGTGGGATATATGTGGGGAATGGGGAGCTGCAAGCAGCCCCTTGCAGGCTGCAACTCTGCCAGCCTGCAAAGGAAAAGCCACAGTTTCCCACATTTTTCTCCTTTACAGGAGAACCTATTTTGTAAAGTTTATTTATCCATTTTTAAAGTTTGTTCGCAACCCTCTCTCATATTCTTGTGATCCACTTCTGGGTCACAACCTCGATGTTAAGAAACATTGTCCTAAACCACACTGTTCCGCACCCCCAAACACTGGCTACTTTGGTATGTGGCCAGAATTATAGCGCCCCCTTTTGTTGGCATTATTTATCATGTGTTCCCCTGTACTCCTTTTTCAGTCAAAGCTATCTTCCTAATAACCAGCAGTATCTTCACTCTTTACTCAACTGTGGCTTCACATTGTTCTGCTACCTCCCTCTCAAACCATGAGCCCAAACACTCTTCCATTCCTTAGCTACCCAAAGTCAGGCAAGCACACTGCAAATTTTGGTCAACTGGAAGTTATGAACTTTACTGAATTCATGTTTAGACAAGAAGGGAAAGCAGAAAAGTAAAAATGCCCCCAACCACAGGCCATCCACTCACTGGGACCCCTCAAAGCATGAGTGCATTCACTTTTCCTCCTCAATTTGCCCCTCACAAGGCATGCTGGATTGGGTGCTCGCTCCCATCTTATGATTTCAGAGCCACAACACTTCAGTGCCTAGTAGGTGAGAGTTTTACCTGGAATACTAGTGGCGTGGTACATGTGCCTACCTACGCCCTGAGCCATGACCATTGCAAACCAGTTCCCAATCAGTGACATACTGGAACAGTTCAATTGTTACATGTGGCCACACACTTAACATGTCCTTTCCTGTTTTACCTAATCACAGATTCACTTTGCTGCTGCTGTAGCCCACAGCATTCACTGTTCTTTGATATGATGTGCTTGGGTGTTTCTTCTGCTGAAAACCAGATAAGATATCCAGCATTCGGATACTGACTGTTTAGAATTGCAGACATTTTCCATGCTATCCGGCCTAACTCTAGTAACACGTTTCTCTGTATGTCTAATGAACAGCAGAATCCAGTTTCTCCATAGGGTTTGGCTTCTTTTTCCCTGTTAACATGAGGATTTGTAAATGATCTGGGAGCATATTTAGCTGCAGCAAACAGCTGTACAGGACCACTAAGCTGCCCCAACTCTTTGCTTTTATTTCAAAGGGTGCTATTTCTCTAATCAGCTGTGCAAGACTGCTGATGAGCTCCAGCTGATGAGAAAAGCAGTGCAGGTACAGCAATCAGATGAACAGGTCACGATTAATTCAGCTGCCTGCTGTGAACAAAATGGGTCGTGAACAAGCTGGATATGAAAGATCCAGATTTGACTCTGCAGGGATTTTAGCACAACCTGAGCAAATAGCAATTTGTTTTCAAATACTCACAGCCTTCTTCCGCATCCAGGATTCTCATCCATATAAAAGACAAGCTGAGCAACTTTACTATAAAGATGGATTTTAAGGTTTCTTACAGTTTTCTTTGATGATGTTATTTTATCCAAATGCAAGAGCCATATATCAGTGCTACTAATTCTCACTTTGATTTCTTCAGCTATTTGACTGTTCTCAGTGATTACTGTTCCTTATTATTTAAACTTCTCTACCTTTTCCACATTGCCACTCCCTATCCGTATCTTCCTTTGATACTGAGATTCTGGATGAGATTGTGTATTTAATCTTGCAGCACAGACATGGACTATGGGAGGGGGCGGGGGGCAGCCCCCCAGCTTCATGACACCACCCAAACATGGCTGTGTCACCATACACCTTTGGCTTCACACTGCCACATGCTCCCAGGACTGCTTACTGGCCAGAGCTCTGAGCTACCACTTGAGTGCAGCAATGTGCCACTGCCCAGAGGAGCACAGATCTCTGGCCAGTCTGCAGTGCCAGGGGCATGCAGTAGTACAGAGCTGATGGGGTATACTTTACTAGTGGGTGGGATGCAATGCTTCTGCACATGTGACCTGTAGGCTGCAGATGTGACCTGGGCAGTGGCACGGAGCTGCACTCAAGTGGGCAGGGCATATTGTGAGAACTGATGAGAGAAGGCATGTGAAACAGATCTTGGAAGCTGAGGTGGAGGGTATAAGGCAGATCAAGGCAAGAATGGGAAGATAACATAAAAACTGATCTGGAAGTGATAAGTAAAGATATGACAAGGTGGAAGGAGATAGAAGTCTGCAGTTATGGGCTACTTGCAGGCATAAAAAATAAGCCAACAAAACCCCCCAAAATCACGCTTTACTTTAAAGTCAGTGTGTTCCTGCACCAAGCCCAGTGCATGCCCAGAAGATACACTGCATTAGTTGGACTCAGCCTGCCCAACAACTATATAGACTGGATGCTTTAGTAAGGCTTTTTTGGGCACTTTTATTTAATAGCTGATTCAATCAGCTATTTAATTGCCAAAAAGCCCTGCTGAAGTACCTAACTTAAACAGATGCTGCAGAGCCAGGTCAAAATAACATGCTGCTGCTTTTAGTAAAGCATGGTTTTGTTTTGTTTTTTCTAATGTCTGCAAGCAGCCAAGGTGGTTATGGGCCCCTGAGGCCTCTGAGGACTGGGAGGAAGGAAATGGAGTGGGACACTTCCTGATATTTGCCCATGTTCATTCATGCCAATTCATCATTAACACAATACTTTTCGGAGTATAGTGCTTTCGCACAGTACAAACATGAGAAAAAAAATCCATGTTTCTATACCTGTCTCAGGGTAAGAGGAATTTCGAAAGCCAGGGTCTTTCTGCAGCTGAATCTCTTTTAGACTGAATATTGAGACACCTGTAACAAGAAAACAAGATTAATTTGTATTCACATGGCTAAACCTGCTCCAGTTAACGATTCAGAGAAGAACAGTATCACTTATTAGGAAAGACTGACAACACTCCCTCAGAATACTGTACTACTTAGTTTATTTTTACTAAGTGTGCGTGCACCTATACACACAATAAGCAATAAAATATTCTGAGGAATTGCTGTCAATTTTTCCTATAATTGACACATACACATGACCTATATACACATATAAAGTAAATAACATAGGCCAAGATGTGGTTTAAATCTCCCTAGCTAAAAGTTACAAACTGAAATTTGGTACATCAAATCTTGGGGAAGAACCACACCACCAGTGTTATGAATCTTCCCTAAAAAAAAAATATTTTAGCCAAAACCACTCAGCTAATTCATATTACATTTTCCATTAATTTCACGAAAGCCTAACCCATATTTTTTAACTTTTTTTTATTGCCAAAAGAATTCTGTCCAACTGCTTATTAGAATAGATGCTTCTCTGCCAAAAAAATAAAAGCATCTTTGACACCTTGTGCAAATATTCAAACCACTGCACTTATTATCAGATGAGTCTTTGAGAGTTTTGCCTAAGAAAGTTAACCATCTTGTGATGGAACATTTTTCAATCCATTTAAAGATGAAGGTCCTGTTTCAAAAGATCTTTTGTCATACTTAAGAGTTCAACCACAGCTCATGCTTCATGCTAGTTCATGATAACATTTTTTTTTTATCCAACAAGATGGTACACTGCTACTTTATTCTTCTTACTTTCAGGTAAAGTATGTATCCTTGTTCCAAGACTTCTGAAGTATGCATGTTTCATGGCTTCTTCTGCTGAAATTCTTTTTTTAGATTCATACTGTTAAACAAAAGGAATATTTTTAGATAGTTTTTTGCATCCAGGTGATGTACCCTTAAGAAAAAGCAGTTTTATTAGATCATTCCCACGAAAATGGTACTTTTTCTGAATTTTATTCACGTATTCCAACATGTTACTAAGGCCAGCATTATGAACTTATAGACATTTAAAAAACCTTGTACAATTCTTATTTTTGCCTGCCTGACATGGATTATATCAAAAATATAATGTAATTTTCTTACACGCTTTCTAGTGACAATAACTAAAAGATTGAAATTTGGTTATTTCACATGCCAGTATCAGTCATGAGGTGAGATGGCATCTTTTCTTATACACGAAGATTTTTAAAAAGTTGCAAATGAAGGCATTTTACTTAATCCAGATGCATTATCCCTTTCTGTGAAATGGAATTGCATACAATATCCTACACAGAACAGTTGGAGATGTTGTTCTGGCATCTCTAAACTAATGATGGTATACAGTTGGAAGGGTAATGAGTAGGGAATAGATTACTCTACATGTATATTATTAAATGTTCTCCCTCTAAAGCAGGGGTTGTCAACCAGGGGTGTTCCATACCCCTGGGGGTACTTGGACTGGCCTTAGGGAGTATGCATGAGGGGCAGGGATGGAGCGCCGCTACCTCCCAGGAGCAGGGTGGGGGCGGGGAGGGGGATGAGGGCAGCGACGCCCCTCTGCAGAGCGGGGAAGCTTGCACATGGTGGCCACCACTGCCCTCACCTCACCTTGCCCCAGCCCTGCTTGTGGGAGGCGGTGGCACCCCATCCCCGCCTCCCTGCTCCATGTTCGGCTGCGTGCCACCCCCCACCCCCACTCAGGATTTGGACACATGCTATTCCTCCCCCACCCCCACTTGGCATTTGGCCACAGGGTACACTTAGATTAAAAAAGGTCGAAAACCCCTGCTCTAAAGCATCTGCTTTTGCCATTGTTGAAGACAAGTCAGGGACCACTAGTTTGACCCAGTATGACACTTATTACCAGGGATCTGGGTTTTCCCTTTGCCGCAGAAAAATATGGATTTTCTCTTTTAAAGGAGTAAAACGCAGGGAACTGCAGGATTCCCCTTGCAGGCTAGCAAAGTTCCAGCCTGCAATGGGCTGCTTGGGGCTGGGCGGAGTGGGAAGAAGCTGAACAGATGAAGAGGGCACCACTTGCGTGTGCACACAGCCAGCAATACAGCCCTAGACAGCATGGTGGAAACTAACTCCTCCAGCTGCCTGCAGGCAAATCAGTGTATGTGGGACATAAGTGGCACACGGGGTGGGAGCAGATTGAGGCAGTGGTGGTGACTCACGCTGATCCCACAGTGAGGGAGACAGTGGGGCAGGGGGTACTGCCTAGCTGGGGCAGTGCGCAGGGCCCAGGAGTGGTGTGGAAGTCCACAGCCCTATGGCCCAGCCAGGGAGCAGGGGAAACTACGGCAGCTTATGGGGGTGGGGAAAGAGAAGGGGAATGGGGCTGGCTGCCCATTGCTCTGTGCACTCTTGTGGAAGGCTCAGGTGCCATAGGTGAGGTCTTAGAGGGTGTGAGGGGGGCACATACCCCCCAGATCTGTGTGCCCACAGCAGGGCATGGGGTTGCAGCCTGGCTGGTCTGGCACTAAGCTGCCTCAGCAGCATAGTGGATGGGACTTGGCAGGGGAGGGTGGAGTAGGGCAGTAGAGAGCTGCCACCACTGCAATCGCTGCCAGGATCCCTGCGCCAACTGTGCTGCCATGGAGTAAGGCCACACCACGCCACTATCAGCATGAGAAGTAATGGACCGGGGGGGCAGGGAGAAGGCATGTTTTCTTCACTTCCTCCTGCCACAAGCCACTTCTTTTTTCATTTTCAGGCTGGGACTCTACACCACCACCATAGCCTAGCTACAGCTACCGCTCCTCTCAGGCCACCCATGCTGCCCCCGTTCTACTTCCCCTCTTGGATAGAGCTGTGGCCCAGCACACGAGCAGCTGGGGAGGTGAGGGCAGCATGGCCCCCTATGGTCTATTACTTGTGCTGCTGGCAGTGTTGTGTTATGCTCCATGGTGACGCTGCTGGTGCAGGAGTCCTGGTGAGGATTTGGGGGGTTTAATCAGAAAATTAAAACGCAAGTTTGGGGGGTTTTAATCAGAGAATTTTTTATTTTTAAACAGAGAAAATCAGGAACCCAGCTTACCATGATCTTAATCCACAACAATGTGGTCGCCAGATTTTCTTTGTAATTTTTTAAACAACAAGGAAGAGTTTACTTCACCAAGAAAATTTGTTTTGCAAGCAAGAAAAATTGTCAAGCATGGGCACCAAATACTATCTGCTCAGTATATGCAGGTGAGAAAACCAGGGACAGGCTGGTATGGATTTTTGAGTTACAGGTTGTAACTAAGTAGGAATAATATATGCCCACTGTCTTACACAGCAGGCAGTTTATAACATCCTGCCTTAGAACTAACAACTTGGAACAGACTCTTCAGCAACCTAACTTAAGAACTCAGCTCACTCCTAAAATAGCTTCCTATGATGCTGTACATACAACCCATTTTGCTCCCTGAACTCAGGGACAGAATCTGAACAGTGTATTCACAGCCAGAGACATTACTTAGTGAAATTTGTACGTGCAAAGCCATATGCATAACCTATATGGAAAGGTAACTTGTTACCTAAATATTCTCTTATACATTCAATTTCTCTAAGTCTTTAGTCTGACTCATTATTTATATTCTTTACATTTATCAAGTGTAAATCTTCTAAGCTCAGCTTTAACAACCAATCCATGTGAGAATTACCCATCTGGATTTAAATATTACTTTATAAAAGCACCAAAGAGAAAAATGAAACTAGTCAGACATCAGTCCCCAAATTTTCAGAATCTATCTGTCACTTGTTCAGCCACCCATAATTAACCCATCATCCATTGCACAGTTCTGTATAGATCAATATTGTGGTTTTGATAACTCATTAGGAAATCACAAGTATGAATTTTTAAAATTTTAAAACATAAAAGGCATCTTACTTGAAGAAACTTTCCTATCAATTCAATTCCTTCGGAGTCTAGCCTAAAAATAACAACAACAAAACAATGGAAATATTTATAAAGGCAAAGTTAAAATGCTGTCAATTGCATAAAATGATACCGATCTCAAAACAAGAATGTAATTAAGAATCAAAGAAATCATATGGAGTGTGTGTGTAAAAGGTACCTGGATACAGGACATCCCAGTATCTCAAAGACTTGCTGTAAATACATAGTTTGTACAAGTTATAAATGGCAAATTAATGGACAAAAATACCCTAATCCTTGGATTGTTTCTCTGTGGCCTAACACAGCCATATGTACTTGGCTGTATGAATATTCCTTTAGGATGGTATTAGCAACTGAATCTCATTTTCTTTAACAGTAGCAAGCAAAACTACCAGATATTCATTGATGGCATATTTCACATTATTAATCTCAGTCAGAAGCCATTAATATCAGTTTACAGAAAGACAAGTGATTTTTAAAGGGCATAATTTAACATATAACAGTGAAGAACATATGGAAACTTATTCACATGTACAAATGCATGTAGCCACTGCAGGTGCAAAAGTTTTAATAATGAATCATAATTACCTTGGTGCATGGTTGATTAAAGGCTGTGGCTTATATTTGGGAAAGTTGTAGTTCCTAAATTCATCATTGGAAGAGATTCCTGGCCATGTTTCTTGACATGGAGTCCCTGTATTCAAAGAAGAAACCGAATCCATACAGATTATATTATAAATACAGGTTGGAAATTAGCATTTGACCTTGTAACATAAAATAGAGAAGAGAAAAACTTCTGTCAATTTGTTTTTCTGTACAGATTCAATTGTGTACAAAATAAGCAACAGTATGTTCATACATCTTCATTCAGCTACATAATGCAAAATAACTTCCCCTCACTAAAGAGGAGACTTGTTCTTTATAGTAAAAAATTCATTTTCAGAAGAGTATTGTTACTGTTAAAAATATTAAATTTACCAAGAAGTCTAAAAATTAAGTGCAATTCATCTTCAACAGTTGAACCAGGAAAGAGAGGTCTTCCTGAAGCCATTTCGAAAAATATGCATCCAACACCCCTTTATTAATACAAAGAAAAAAGAAAGATAAATTAGTGAAAAATAAACTCTCTTTAAACTTCCGGCTTTGCCATTAACCATATTTTTCTGTTGCAAACATTGTAAGAGATTAAAATTAAAACCAAGGGCTGACTATTACTGAACAAAACCTCTGCAATACCTAGATTACGCAAAATATGCTCCTAAAGCCAGGGGATGCCTGGTAAACTTGACATCTGAAGTAAATTTTTAATCAATATAATACAACCATGTCACAATAGATGCAAATATTCAGTATCACTGCTAGGCATTTTAGTCAGCAAAAACTTATGGAAGGCTATGTCTCATACACCCCCTCCTTCCCCCCCCATGCAGAAGCCTAAGGTACTTTCATTAGTCTTCAAAAAGTTGGAACAATACTCCCAACTGACTGCATATTTTACATGTAACCCTATAGAAGTCATCTGAAGCTTCTGAATAGTAATACAATAATATTGAGCTACAGGAATTAGCAGACATGTATAATACTTTACTTAACTAGGAGCAAAAATTAAAATTACAAAATTAAACATACCACATATCAATTTGAGTTGAATATTCTGAAGATCCAAGAAGAACATCAGGTGGTCTGTACCATAATGTGACAACTTCATTGGAGTAGGTCTTTGTAGGAACAGACTTTGCTCTAGCCAAACCTTCATAAAAATAACAAAATGTAGTTATACAATTCCCCTAATTATGTTTACTTCTACACACTTTTGTATCTGCTTCTTTTTGCTTTTTTCTTGTTAGCCAAGCAGTTTTAGGGGATGCAAAACAAAGATTTTCTACATGAATGGAATAACATTGGCCATTCGCAACACACCAACTTTAACTTTGAATGAAATAATACTGATAAAATATTGAAATAATACTGATAAAATATGAGGTAAGCATTTTTTCCTGAGTATAGAGTATCTTGGCCAGTGTGAGTAATGATGGTGCTTAGTATACTTTTCCTTATTTTTAAATCCTTATGGTTTACAAAAAAATGATTTTCTCTTTAGAATCTTGAAAATACAAATACAGAAAGATACTGTAAATTATAACAGAAGAATGGTTTATGAACCCAGGCAACAGACTATAAATGAATTATCAACACAACCCTTGAATGATAACTTATACTAAATTATTTAAATAGGGTTCGACCAAGACTTTAAGAAGGAACATTACATTATAATGGACTGATGCAATACAATACTATCACATCAAGTTAGATTTATATATTCAGTATTGCAAGTGTGCAGTCATTCTGTAATGTGAATTGTTTTGTACTACTTAAGCATAACATTTTAAACTACTGAATCATTCAAAAGTCAAGTCTACTCAAACAATGAGAACCCAGATGATAGGATACCTTATTCGAACCTTGTATACAAACATTTTGAAATCAACATATAAATACATACAGATGAAAGTTCTCATCTAGCTGATCTCTAGATAGTACTATATAACCATGTTCCAGGGGTTTAACTCTGCTTAAACTGGCATAACAGGTTGGAACAGTTTATAATGATAATTGTTCCATCTAGCTATACCCTTCAAATAGCAATAGCTTAAACAGGCCCTATTTGCTTGGCAATTCAGGATGTAGACAACACAACAGTGATCTATTGGACAACTCTGCAAGATTAATTTATTGGAGTTTCTCGGGCCCTAAGCTGAAGGCAGCTATCTGTCCTATAAAGACTGTAGTACCAGATGCAAAAACACTAATAAAGTTACTCTTAAATCTCAACTTTGTACATTCTCCATGAGCATTTGCTCCCATTTTGATGGCCATGAACTACCTGTATCAGCCAAAATATGTATTCCAGTTCAAGACACAGAAACCAGACTATCTGCAGCACAAATATATAACTGCATTCAACCCCTGGCCATTTGCCTCTCTAGATGAACCATCAGTGGTTAAACAGTGGTTTGTGAAATATTTCTTGATGCCCAACACTGAATTCATACAGGACTAATCAATATCTAGAGAAAACCACAAAAATGTGAAGGGTAGAATTCTGATCATATCCTACATATGGAAAGTTGGTGTTAGAAGTGCTTGATTACTTTTCAAAAATGCATTAGTAATGGCTGCCACTGCTGAGAATGCATGGGAGAAGGGGGCAAAGAAAGAGAAGAAAAGACTGAGTTATAACCAAACCACTGCATTCTGAAAATATGGTATAAGTTACCTGGGACAAATTAAAAAAACCCCCACAACGATTAGAAGTGGACATATATCGTGACATATCAGATAGGAAAAAGTTCCTTAATTTAAAATATCAACTGAAAGTGTATAAAGCAGGTACAAGAGCCGTTGTCAGCTCTGAGTGGGGAGAAGGCTACAAAAAAATGATACACAAAACTCGAATGGCAAATAAAACATATTCAAATGGCTGTGAGAGTTAATACAACCAAATACATTGTTTGTGTACCCTCCTCCCCAACTCTTTTAATATTAAGATAATTAATTCAAGTGTCAGAGAGGGAAAGATGGAGGAGACCATAATACAGTGACTAACATAAAGCACAGAATAAACTCTCAGTGTTTAGGGAAGTGTTTAGCTGGAAACAAACAAAAATCCACTGCAGTTAAACAACAGAACTGTTAACTAAGGGAACTGAAGCAAACAGAAGTAGCTAGATGACTTTCAAAAAGTCAAATGACAAGTCTGGAAAAAGAAAAATATTCCCATAACTTTCAACACATGTATTAACTGCTCCCAGGAGCTTGGCTAACAGGGGAGTTTTTTTTTCCAGGAGTTTCCATTTTCAGGGACAGATCAGGGATACAGTATACTAACGGTATCAGAGCTGTCACAAACTCCAGTGGCAGAAGGGAGCTTGTCTATTGATAAAGTATGGTTTTCCATGTCTCAGTAAACAAGCAATAACAACAAAGGCAGGATCTTGTCAGCCATATAAAGCTAGTCAGAACAACACTATCTTGGCTTCATTTACAGTCTGAAGATACACAAAGGACTGATGTCATTGTGTGCTTTCTGAGTAGCTTTCTGTTCTCTATGTGAACAAATGTACTCGCAACCTTGCAGAATCCCAGATAAAATACCTTAATTTCCAATTCCGATTAAGGTTTTCTTAATACTGTAACTCAAAGAAAATATTAAATAAAGCAAGAATTTCAGTCCATACCAAAGTCTGCTAGCTTTAATTCTCCTTTCTCATTAATGAGTAGATTCTGTGGCTTTAGGTCTCGATGTAGCACCTTCCGCCTATGACAGTAGGCCAAACCCCGCAGAATCTGATATAAAAAGAGCTAACAAAGAAAACATTAATACAAATTAGATTTTTAAAGAGGTTAATGGATAAATGTACAATGCTGCATGTTACACTGACCACAAGAGCAAGTTTTTGGCCACTGAAGAGCAATTATGTTGCTCTATCGCAAGCGAGACAAAAGCCTTCTTAAATAGCAAGTCACTTTCCCATGCTAATGTATTCTGAATATCATAACTGTTGTTTACAGATGTAAGGCCTATTTATGCCACCCAGATAATATAACATTATAATGCAACACTTAACTCAAAGATCTCAAGAGAGATTTATTTTGTTTCACAGAAGAGAATCAAGGAGCTGTTTAAATAAGCATTTACTAGCATACCTAACAACACTAATGCTTTTCCACACGCTCTCTAACCAACCTGACCTTTCCTTCTGCCCTAGATCTCTTTTTAAATGCAACTCTGTTCTTCTATTCCACTGTGCAAAGCTAAGGCAATTATTTTATTCTAAGGCAGCAGAGGAGAAAACCATAAGATACAATTTGATTTTACCTCTAAACATCAGCAATCAAAGAACTATCAATGGGGAATATTAGTATCATTATCTAACATTATAGTTTCCAGTCTAATTCTGGCCTTTTCTCTTTGCATTAATAACTCAGTGAAGATGCAGTCATGCTCTACCTTTTCCTGTTCCTTCAAGCTGGCAAACCACAACTAGCAGCTACATGTTAATGAGTATTAGTGCTTTACATAAAGAGCAGCTGCACAATGAAAAAAGTCTAGTGTTAAGCAGCCTACTCAATGCACTATGGAATTTTATAAACAATTACTGCTCTACAATTACCCCTGCATATGTATGGGGGTAAAGGAGAGACCCACTCTTGATGCTTCTGGCTAGTTATAGTGGACAGCAGGTAATTGATCTGGAAATACAGAAAAGATACAACAAATCTGCTCTACAGAAGTGAATTAGGCACTTTCAGTATAAAGACATGATAATTATGGGCATCAAATTATAGTGATACATGCTGTTACACTATAACAGTTACATCTGCATATTTCTCTACTGATAAAAATGTAGCAACACTGCTCCAGATTCATCCTGAATGAAACATGGGTAAACATCACAGTGATTTAATTGACTTCTTTTGTTACAGGAGCATACAGACATAACAGTTATAACAGCAGACATGTTCTTCCCCCACTTTTGTGGTTAAAGGTACATTTGTCCACAACCTTTGGAGGGAGATACAGTGGGAAACTGTTATAAACATTTTTATCATGTCAAATTATTTTTGTTGCAGATAACAGCACCAGTACATTCCTCACATAACACAGACACACTTGCACTGCTGTTTATATCTATTTATCTTATTTTGCTTGTATGACAGTGGGATTTGTGCGCCCTAGAACCAGAGGAACTGGGATCACCTTTGTTAAAAATGCAGGTTATGCAGCAATATGCACCACCTACTCACACCCACATTGTTACACGACTGTAAGCATACATTTATACTGTCATCCTCCTTGCCACAATCAGGAAAACAAGCCCTGCTTAATCACACCTTGTCCATGTGTACCCTAGCCCAACAATTAGCTAGTGCTATAGATGGATCCTGAGCAAGTGTTCCAATACCCAACAAGCTCTTCTGGGATGAGAGACCTTGAGAGCTGTGTTCTCCTGCTCTGGGCTGCACAAACTGGGACCTTTCAAGCCATTTAATCTACATAACTGACAGCCTTTGGCGCACACAAACCAAAGCAAGGATGAAGTTTATTCTTAGCAGCTGTTCCAGGGCTGGCAGTCAGGTGGCCACTAAAGGCACCTCAAGTGATGTAGGAAGCACTCTTCCTTGGAGACAGACATGTCGTCTCAGTGCACAAGACAACTGTTACTGACCCTTCAGTAAATGTGCTTCTTTGATATGTGATAGTTAGTGTGGATCAAGCCTTTTAGTGGAAGCAATGGGGCAAAGACCTAACTGCCTTTAGATGGAAGTGATTTAAGTTATGCAAGGGATTCTATGGCCTGGTTGCCTGCAACAGCAGGGAACTGACTCAGTGACCTAGGAAGTCACAACAGGTGCCACATGCACATACCCTTTACACATAAGATTAAAATCTTTTGGATAGCAATATCCACTGGACCACATCCTGTACCTCCTCAAGCTCCCATATGAATTGCATAGAACTGCGGACAGGGTCCCACCTGCTCCCAACTCTTATAACACAAGGCCCACATTAGGTGGGGAATCTGAATGCTGTGGGGGAGAGTTAGATCATGGGATCAACATTGAGTACAGCATCTTAAAGAACCACAACTGCAAGGTAAGTGTAATTGGCTGTGTCCCTTCCACGTAAAGCAGCTGAGGTGGTTTCCCAGCACAGAATAGTCTCACTGTCCCAATCTAAGCCTTTTCTGCATCCCATCACAATTTGTTTCTTCAGTGTAAAACTAGTCAAAACATACAAAACAGTTCCTCTGTCCTTCCTGGGCTAACACTATCAGCTCTCTACTTCAAGGACTATTGCAAGGGCCAGTGTCATACCTGAACCTTTTACTCAGCTGAGCCACTCATTTCATTTTAAAATTACTTCTTAGTTTTCAAGGTAGGACTGCTAATTGAGCAGGATAGCCTTCCAACTGACCCTTTAAGGAGCAAACTGCCCTGTTACAGTAAATAACCTTTTTTTCTTAGAAAAAAAATCAGTGAAGACTTTGATTCCACTGTGGGTGACTGGCAAGCAGTGTTTTCAGGATTGCAGGAATGAGTGGTAAGAAAATCAGTTAAACAGAGACAGGAGCACTGCTCTCTAATATATGACACTAGAACTCACAGACAACTCTGGATCATGATAGGCAATGGGTCTGAACTGCAGCAAAACAGACTTACGTAAAAGCCGGAGAATAACTTCCTCAACTAACAACAACAAGAAAATGGAGCAATCTGCCTTGGAAGCTGCAGGGTGTCCTTTACTAGAGTTTTTCAATAAACAGCTAGGAATGGCTTAGGAATAACAAAGCCTGAATTTATGGAGGAGGTTGGCCTAGTTGAAGTCCCTTTCAACTCCTTGGGGGCATCCACATGAGTGTGCATGGGTGCTTTACGGAGCCTCAAAGGCTTCTGAATTGGTGCAAAATGTACTCTGTGCACATGGTTTGGTTCTCCACGCTGCATATTTACAGCATGGAGCCAAATTTAGATACTGGGAAATCTTGGTATAAAAAATAAAAGTGCGCCAACAGAAAGTGACGTAGCACATGTGGCAGCAGCATGTTGCCCAAAACTGTAGCTTGGTCAGACAGAGCCATGCTCTGACGGCTGGACAGGGTCCATGTGCCGAGACTGCTGCTGCTGGAGCTATGGGAGGCCTCCAAGATCCCAAGTAAGGCTACTGGGGCCAGCACCCAGGACAATTTGCTCCGCACCAGAGCACACATGCAGGGACATTCCCTGGGGACAAATAGCAGCCTCACAAATATATGCTGCTGCTATTTTCCCTGGGGAAACACACATGTGCTCTTGTATGGACGCACCCCATTATTCATGCTGTAATAATGCTTTACAGTTGTAAGAGTCTTTCTCCTTATTGTAGCTGTGCAGATCCTAGAAACTGAAACACTGGAAACAGACTAAAGATTTTGATTGAGCAAGCTTTAATGTGCAAGAGTTATAGCCAGAAGCAGATAACATTGTGCAACATGATGAGTTATTGCTTTAATCTCTGCGATGAAACAGCAGTCACCAACGTAGCTAGTTCCATGGCAATTGTACATGCATTTAAACCTTTTATGTTGTAGGAAGGATAAGTGTGAAGGGGCCAAAATGTAGAAATCAGGAAGATCCAAAGAATACTGATATGAGAAAGGAAGTTTTCATATTCAATTAAATTTTTACTCAACTTCACTGTAGCAAGAAGGTGGAACCTGGGCTCATGCTTGTCCGAGCAGGAAAATTCAGACACTTTGCACTAGCTCTGGTGGAAACATATCTTTTAACAGATACCTCCACTGGCAGAATATGGAATCAGTGCTGACACTGCTCAGTTGTTTAAAGATTTTGGCTTCTCAGAAAAACTGCCAACTCACTGCTGACTTGTATTAGGTGCAGGGCTAAAGAGTAGCAGCCTGTAGGCAGTGTCAGTTCTACAACTTGATTGCTTTGTTACATATAGGAGAAGACTGAGTACCCTGGTTTGTTTTTGTAGCATTTTGCTGACAAATGTACATCACTATACATCCTGCTGGAGTGCTGAAAAAACATCTGAAAGGGCAGGTGCACAAAGCACTCCATACCAGATAAATCTCTAGCATCACTGTCTAGCAAAAGGATGTCCCATTTATCAGGACTGAAATTAAAAGGGAGTCTTTTATCTGACTTGAAGTTATGAGTTCATTGATCATCTATTTTGCCTTCTATAAACTCTATTGTCTGTGATGAAATAAAGGATTATTTCTCATGGTTCACCATGAGGCTCAGCCACATGTACAGGTTTAGAGCAGAGTTCTGGCTTAAAAAGAGTTTCCTCTGATCAACTACATGTCCAAATAAAGGAAGACATGAATATTCTTTTTCCTTAATTGTAACATTTCAAGCATGAGGCACGGGGTGAAAATTGTTGAATAACAAAATATCTGACAGGCAGTACTTGTAACTGGAGCCTATCCTAAATTACAGGTACTTCATATAGGCCAGATGATTTGAACTGGAGGTCAAGAGCTACTTTGGTAGCACTCAATCCTGCACCCCTTTAAGTCAGGGGTAGCAATTATTTTATCTGGAGGGCCACTTAAGTTTCAGTATCCCCCTGAGGGCCACACTTCTCTCTATCTCTTGCCCCTTATTTCCACATCACCTGATCACACTGCTTGGACCTGCAGAACGCTCTGATCCCCAGCCCACCCAGAACTGAAGCATGCCCCAAAACCACCCTGTCCAGAGCTGTAGCATGCCCCGATTCTCACCTGCTGGCCACATCCACAGTTTATACCACCCCCCACCCAATATGCTGGAAGCAGCCCTGGGCAAGTGCTGGCATCAGCTGTGGAAACAGCTGGAAGGTTCTGGGTGGAGAATGGGGCATTTGCCCAGTTCTACAGCTGATGTCACCAGCAGCCCTGCCTTCTCACCTGGTGTGGTGGAAATAGGTCGGTTTGGCCACCATCCAGTGGTCAAAGCTGGAGCCTCCAGCTGCCTGCAGGCCAGATCCCCTAAGTTCATGACCTCCTGCCCCCAGGCTAGATGCAATCAGCTGGCAGGCCACATCAGGCCCACAGGCTGTATTTTGCCCACCCCTTGTCTGTGTGTTACACAAGTATATTACAAGAGAACTCAAGTCACAAAGAATTTACAATCTTGTCTCAACAAATGAATACAACAAACACAAATGGCAAACTCTGGGAAGTCAGATGAGAGCAGCAGTTGTACATTTTATTTTCCTATTTCAAGAGGAGCAAAAATAAATAGCAGACAAATGTGCAGTAATCTTAGCTAGAGTGCTCTAACTTCCTCTATAAAAGAGAAAGTTATAAGTGAATGAAAGCCCTATTCAGCAAAATAATTGGCTTGATATCTCTGTTGTTCAGGATTCAAAACCAAGCTAAACTGACCTAAGAGCTTGATCCAACTTCCCATTTAAATAAAATAGGCTCCAAACATGCAAAGAAACACAGAAACACGTGGGGGGGGGGGGTTATCTTTAAGTGAAAAACAAATTTTAAAACCTTAAAATGTAGAAAGTAACTTCTATATGATCAGAAAAAAAATTCTGAAAAAAAATCAAACAGTTATCAAAACACTCACTTTTACATTGTGCATACTCATTATGTTACCACAATCATCCATGTACTGCTTTAGGTCCTTGTCCTGTCCAAAAAAGAAACCAAACAGTCATCACTGCTTAATATAATTTTTGTGAATATCTTATCTGCATATGGACAAAAATCTTGTCAGATATGTTACTTTTTGCCTTTTTTTCCCCTAAAAAGACTCCTCGTTCTGCAGAAAATTTTGAGATATTTTATCACAATATTAAATAACTAAACATGGAAAACTCCCAGCTATTTCTGTTAATTATACTGCATTTTAAATTCATTCTTCCTCCTCCAAAGTTGTTAATTATGTTGAAGTTTATTTCCTTTTCAAGTTACATGGAAAACTACCAAGTTTTTATGATTTTTTTTAATTGACTGAATCGATTTCACACACAGTACAAAGATATAGTTAGATTATGCTCAGTAAAGATATCTGTAACATGGAATGAAAAAGGCTAAAATGGCACATGTGTTATGAGTCTGATTATGTATACAAGTGTTTTGGTGCATAACTGTTATATTCTCAGCCAACTGTTTCCTACAGTTCATGTCCTTCATGCAGGTGAGCATTTCCTAAATTAGAAAGCATTAAATTACTTACAGTGCAACTTCGAAAAAAAAAGATCAAACGCCAAACAATTCAAAATTTGACAAAACATGTTTGGACAGGTGTTTTCTAGGATCAGTAGTAGGCAGTTGTGATATGTAGACTGGAAGTATTTACAAATGTCATGTTAAAACTGAAAATGAACTATTTGTTTAGGAGGAGCTTAAACAATCACGCACTTCAGAGACTTCTGCTGATCAACTGTAGTGACCTGGAAGGTGCTCTCTCTCTCTCTTTTTTTTTTTCCAACCACAGTGAAAGGTGGGAGTTTTGACTGTAAGCATGGCGGTGCTCCTGGCAGAGTATCTTGTTCTGTCAAAAAGGAACTGATTGCCAGATTTGGGGAGCGGGAAGAAATTTCTCTCTCAATGTCAGATAAGTAAATTGTTGTGAGGAGGGGTTGGGGCTGGCTTGAGGCCTGGGTGTGAAGTCTGGTTCTCTTCTTGGGATCTGAGCACACATTACCCATATAACTTTCCTGCCATTGGAGTGGCAAGACACTGGTGATGTACCAGTCTTTCTTCCTCTTTGTCTGACAGGCCATAGGGTGGCTTGCATATGTTTTCATTATGTGCCCTGTAATGCTGCTACATGTGGTACAGGAATGGATAATGCTTAGGACTCTTTGGATAAACTGTTTCCTGTGTATACAAGGGACTAGAGTCAGACTATTCCAATCCCATGTTTCTAATCTTGCATATTATGATATAATTAACTTTTGGTTAAGAAAATATTTGTTTTCCAGACTTAATGCAGCATATGCAAAAAAAAAAGAAAAAAGAAAAAGCATGGCAGCAAGACTACTAAGTCTTGTATTTTTAAGAAAAATTATAGAATTATGTTCACGTTTCTATAATAAGAATAATTAACACTTTCTAAATAGATACACTAAATATAAAGCTTGATTATTGTATTAATACTTACCAGATACTCAAAAACAAGAGTCAAAGATTTGTCTGTGTGAACAATATCATGCAATGTAACAATATTTGCATGCTTTAGGTCTTTTAATAATGACACTGCAAAAGAAAAAAAAATAGAATTAGAACTTAAGAATGGGAAAAGAAAAAACTAAATAGCAAATTTATTATTAAATAATTCAATTTTACAAGCTTTTTGTTTAGACTCTTTTATAATTCAAAGCTACCCTTTAGAATGTAAGATCTCATACCACAGTTAGCCTTGCATACAAGCAGTTAAATGTCCAAAACTATACTTATTAAAGAAACAAACAAACAAACAAACAACAAACAGGCTCATAACTGGTGCCACATTTTGCTTTTTCCAACTCTGAAAATCAGGTTCAAAGATTCTGAGAGTATGTAAATGACTTCAGTATAGAGTACTAATACCCAAGGCAGTTTTAAATTAACTAGGTTGTGAACTGGTAGTAATCTAGCAGCTGAAGCAGGATAATTTACCCTGTCAAGAAGACAAATTTGATTTAAAAGCCAGCTTGGGTATCTTCCAACATTAAGACTGCTTTTAGGGATGTGCAGAACAGACCATCTAACAGAATGAAGATATTTCCATCCTACAACTCAATTTCCATGAAAATAGTTATGGAACACAAAATAAAGTAAGAAATTATTTTTCCTGACACATCTTTTTGTTTTTGTTTGTAAATTTCAAAGATTCCTAAAAAATAATCTTGCATTATTATAAGGGGGTTTTCTTTGTCAGCACAACACCGAAATCACTGATACATAATATAAACCATACTACATTTTCAACTGTGGGTAATAGTCTGCAACTTGCATTGTTCATTGCACTAGGCAGTAATACAAATGGGATAACTTACATCTGTACCAGTGCTGATGATGACACTTATTTTCCCCAGAGATGCATAACATTACACCATGTAACAGAGCCATCTAATATACAACGGGGCAAATTAAACCAGATGCATTTGAAAATGAGTGAAACATTACATCTGAGAAAGAGAGGATTCATTTTTGCAATATCAAGTAACACAATATTTTCCACATTCTTTCTTTTCACAGTAGCTATGAACATAGCATCTATTTACTGTACACTGCAGATCTTGATAGCAACTGTCCAAAAAGAATTTGTAAGGGAGTCTGTTTTTTTGTTGTGCTTAAATTCCAATGCTCTCCTTATTTGTCATATCTACATACAAAAAAATATCTACAAATATACACAGTGTTATAAGAGCAATTTGCACATTATTTTATATTTAGTTTACTCATAGAGACATAGATGTAGCAGGGATTTATAGGGACAAATTTTAAAAGGTAATTTTTTATTTTTAAGTTTGAAGTAAATAAAGCATATAGTCTCAGCAGCACTATAGATAGGTGACTCCTAAAGAAAAGTATACAAACCTCTCCAAGTTTTTCCAATTTGATATAAGTTTCCATTTTCCCAAATCCAATTTCTGACTGCAATAAAAGCAAGAGATGATACATTCAATAAACACATAAAAATAATGAGTGACATCTCACTTACATTTCACCTATTCAACAATCAAAACTTTGTTTTGCAGAAAATCTTAAAGCACTGAACCATAAAGTGAACTTACAATGTTATACAACTTCAAAAATTATTTTAGCACATCATCTTAAGGACTTGTCATACCACACCAAATCCTACAGCTCAGCCTTTCAACCCATCACCCACCTTTGGAGGTCTGGATATTAAGTTGAAGAAGGTAAAATTCAGAATACCTTATCACCCTTCCCTTCCCAAATTGTTTCAATTCTTTTAATTTTATCACTGTTGACATCATATTCTGTATGGATGATCTTAGAATGTTCTACAGCTCTTTCCTGCTCAGTGTCTCTAACTGCTGTTTATCTCAAAAACATTTTAAGATCTGTCTTTTTGGGCTTATAGCAGGCCCTGATCCCTTGGCTTGTTTTCTCCTGCCTTCTTTCTCTCCCCCTCTGCTACTCACACATTTGATACTTAAAAGTAATGAGCCGGGGTGACTGTCAGGTAATTTTAATTTATATTACCATTTTCAATCAACTTCGCACAATGCATGCAGCCTGCACAGGATCAAAACATACCCATTTCCAGGGTTTTGACTTTATAAATAATCAAACAAACATCAAGACTAAAGAGTCTAAACCAGATCATCTCTCAAGGTCTAACCGCTTTTTCCATTTCTAATCAAGGTGGCTCTCCATGTCAGACTTAACTTTCTTCTTCCAGTGCACTTTCCCCCTTTTTGTACTCCTACCTGAAGGGTGTTTCCTACACTGTAACAGCCTCACCACGTGTCGAACAGTGAGACCAGCTTCAGCACCTATTTTCAGTGTTCCATTTGCCCACTCAATCATAAGAACACTATACATTACATTCGGTACAGAGACACTGAACATCAGCATTTAAGGTCGCATATAGGTTTCCTTTATAAACTCAATGTATACTTTCTTAAATTTGTACAGGAACTACTTTTTTGGGATGCTCTTTTTATATACAGGAGAGTGAATCTTCAGAACACCAGTTTTGTTTTAGCAGAGAAAAAATGAATCCCAATTACTTCTGCTAGGGTCCCTGGAAAGTTCCAAAACACTCAGAAAAGATAATTCATCACAAATCCTGACGGTTTGGTAGCTGTGCTAGAATCCAGGTGAGGAGTTTGAATACACTTTGGCTCATTTTAGAATTTTTACTGTATATTTTCTCTCTCATTTATTCTGAGAATTAAGTCTGGAGCAGTTAACAATCTTGCAAATGCAGAAAACGAAACTGGGGGTACATTTGTCATTTATATTACAACAGTGTCCAGAGGACACGAATGTTGCTACAGTGGAGGTCAGGCGTAAGCAGAATAAAGAACCATGGAACATTGATTTACCTTGTCCCATTTTTCCATTTCCTGCAAAGCATGTCTGAATTAGCACTGCATCAGGGAAATGTAGTTGTTCTAACAGTTGAGAAGATATATTAACATGCATCATTAGCTACCCAATTTAATATTACATTAAACTGCTTCTGAAAAACAGTTTGACAGCAAGCTGCTG
>JAGPOW010001296.1:53720926-53731812 GCA_030014935.1 Caiman crocodilus
TTTTTTTTTTTTTAGTGGTGTTCAACACCCGTATTTCTAATCTACAATTTTGCCTATGCAAACGATAACATCTCTGCCTAATTTATCATAAGAAGTATCAAGCTTTTATATCTCTCCTCATAGCAGTATGTAAATAGGTTGGTGTGTGACTCAGGCCCCTACTGTCTTCTGAAAATTCATAGAAAGCCTCCTTGACATTTAATTTTCCAACTGCTTCAAACTGTTATCTTTCAGAAGTACTACTATTCTCTGAATTTAGGTTTTTCAAGACCTCTTGTAATCATTTAAAAGATAGTAGTTCATTACAGTGTTTAAAAGAAGCAGGTTTGGCAGGAGGCTTCTGAAGTAGTTAAAAGCTTTATGAAATTAAGATTAAGCATTATTATATCCAAGCACACAATTATGGTCGTTTCCTATTTCATGTTGTTTGCTGGACAGTACATTTTTAACTGACTCTGTAAAACAGGTCTTCTCAACTGGTGGGGCACATTTCAGAGGCTGATGCTGGAAAGTATTCTACTGATTGGTTAGGCACCACTGACTAAGGGGAAAGGAATAAAATGCTGAAAAATGACTCCAGAGAAGTTTAGTCAGGAAACAGAAAACATTCACTGCTTCCTACTCAATCTTAACTCCACCCAGAGCAACTCCCTTCCACCCTTCTGAAAGACTCCTCTACAGACACAATGTTTGTCCATACCAGGGCAAAAAAGTGTCCTTGGACATGATGGATCTAACTATGCTCCATGTACCTAAACTGATAAGCACAGAAGTTTGCCATTAGGCCTCGGTGACCACCAGGGATGAAACTGGGGCACAAATTTCTGGGTCTGATGTGCATCAGCCTGCCCTCCCTTGGACTGGTCACTGAGGCAGGACAGGCACAACCAAGATGGTGCTTGCTTCACAGATAGTTCTGCAATCTTGAAGCTTGCCATTGCAGACCTGTAAGTGTTATGTGGAAGGAAGAGAACATTCACACTTTATGTTATTTCTCTTAACACCTTTTAGATCCCAAATACTGTCATTTTAACACTCAAGGCCTAGTTATTAATAAGTGAGTGAGTATGTATGTATACACATCAGACAACAAATCCTAGTCTAGTTTTTCTTTTGCTAACCTAAGGGATTGTGGTATACTTGTTTATCTGGCAGGGTGCAGAAAAGGTAAGAATCAGAGGTGGAGGTTACTGTCAGAGGTGGAGACAAAAATATTTCAGTTACAAGAGAGATTTTTAAGTTCCTCCCCCCATCTCCCTTTGCTGTAGGGAGCTATGTGACGTATCAGTTTGGCTCATTGAGCTTTGAACTTTAAATTTTTGTCTACTCTGCCCATAGTCCATAGTTCAGGGAGCGTACGTATGTAACTAATTACTTATGTGAAGGCCACTGACTGACTCAGTCAGAACCCACCCCCCCTGCCAAAAAAACCCAAAGTCCCATGACCTATTTTATATACTTAATTCTCTAAACAGCATTTTTTACCAAGAGGAGAAAACAGATTACCCCTTTCCCCCTCCCACCCTCCTCTCATAAAGGGATGCTACTGTTTATATTTTTAGGAGTGCAGCTTTTTATCTATACACATGGATTTTATAAAAACAAATCTGTATTGTATCAACACAAGCAACTGGGAGGAAGGGTGTGAAAAATCTTTTATTGGTATTTTTTCATTCTCTGTTAAGAAAATTTTGACATCTCATAATGCTATCATGTAATGCTGTCATATAGAGTGTTTGAAGACCAAAAAAACAAAACAAAACGACGCTTCATTTTAAACTTAGCTGAGTCCAGTGCATGCCCAGAAGAGGCAGCATGTTACTTCAACCTGGCTTACTCAAAGTCTGTAAAGATTGGGTGCTTTTAGTGGGGCTTTTTTTGGCACTTTTATCTAACAGCTGATTGAATCATTTTTGTCTAAAAGTGCCAAAAGCCCCGCTGAAGTGCTTGATCTTTACAGATGCTGCAGAGCCAAGTTGAAGTAATGCACTGTTTCTTCTGGCAAAGCATGGTTTTAGGGGTTTGTTTTTTTTTACTGTCTACAAGCAGCCATAAGGTAATAACATTAAGATACACCCTGCTCAATCTGTTAAACCTTTTTCAGGAACAACGATAACAAAAATCATCTCTCATCTCAAATCTAGAAACCCACCAGCTGTTTAAGAAAAAAATATGTTTATTCTCTCCAGAATCAGAAGCTTTTTATGCCACCAATTATCTATGAAATAAATAAGTAAATATTTAGAGTAGCCCTCTAAATAGTCCTCTTCTATTATCAATTTTACCTAATTATATTAGAAAGGAACAGTAAAAAAGTTACTTGGATTGCAAGACAAACACTCAAATGCAAGAAGCTGCCAATTTTTCTGTTGCATATATGCCTTAATTTGCCAGCTTCTGCACCGAATGAAGTGGGGATCTAGCAGAAAAAAATGTAATGCCATTAGTACAGATTGTATTATGATGTAAATTTACAAAAGAAATTAGGGTGGCACTGGGAGTTGTAAAATCTGGTGTTTTCTACTATGAATACCTGACTGCAATCTAAATTATACATTTTTGCAACATTAATTAACATTAACTTGATTCACTAGGGTTTGGGTTTTTTTGTGTCCAAGGAAAAAAGTAGCATATGGTTTTGGGATGAAGTCTGAGATTATGGGCAGCCCAGTTTGGTTATCTTACCTCTCCACATACTAGCCCTTAAGTAGCTCCCTAACATGCACAGTTTGGTGCTGTTAACTTTGAACACCTCCAGTTATACTCCTTGAACTTCTCCTATATTACACAACATACCTTCCATCAAATGCCACTCTCTCCAATTGATATTACATGCCTTCTCTGAATCTTTTAAACTTTTATTTTTAATGGTAAAGCAACTAGGATTAGACACTGCCATTCAGGTTGGACAAAAGGATTCATTTAAAATCCAAGACTCAGATGTCCTCAGAGTACACATGTACTCTAACATGTGCAGATAGATTCTCAACAATTTTATTTCCGACTCTGACAGTCATCCGTAGTACTGTATACAAAATCTCAGATTTTACAGGCAAGTAGATTACGAATACTGTATGCAAAATGAGCAGCCTTCATGGAAGTTAAAATTACTGCATTTTCCTGTGCAGTTGTCTTCAACTTACTTTACCAACTGAAGCACTCTGCAAGATAAAGCTACTGCTGGGTTTTTTTAGACTAATTTTTTTTCCCCATTTGATTCTTCTGCAACTGCCTGTAGGGATATTTTGTCAATGGACAAGTCACACTGGCCAGTTTGAAAACAGGTGGGCTGTGAAGAATTTAGTTAATCTATTTGACAATGATGTTTTGAGACTTAAAGAATATTGAGCATGTTTCAGCAGTCCTAATTCCCAGCACTGCCCATCTAAACAGCTGGCATTACAACAGTAAGTTACTTTTATTTAAACTTTTTGGCAAAATTCAGGTTAATCATATTTTCCTGAAGAGCAGGAAAAATATATGTAACAAATAAATATGTAGCTTTATCCTGTATCAAGCTGTGTTCTACTCTGGCATTGCTATAGACATCAAATATTTAGAGCCTTATTTTTATTTTCTTAAAAAATAATTATGGGGGCCATTCTTCCAAATAATATATTCAGAAATGTTGAGTGACCGCAGAGAAAAGGAAACAATAAGCTTTCACTATTGACTGACAGTACCCCCCCTCACCCCGACCTTTTTTTAAAGGCTGGGCAGTTACCAAAAAGACATTAATTAATTTTTTAAATGGTAAAATACCACCCACACAACAGAGAGAGAGAGAGAGAGAGAAAGAAAGAAAGAGAGAGATTAAAATCGCACATGAAAAACCCTGTGCTGGTTTATGCATCCTTCTTCTAATTTACCTCAAATATTGTGCCAGTTACATAAACGTATCCAAAATGACAAAGAGGCACTTCCTCTCCTCACAGTTTACCTTGCATATTCTTCTTTTGTGTGTTATCTGTATTCTCAATCATGCTTTATCAATGGTACAGAATCCTGATAACAAATTACAAACTCTTTTTAACACCTGCTTGGGAGCCACATTTACATTTGTTCTCATCCTGACTGCTCAGAAAGACTTATCATTTTGATGTTTATGGAAGAAAAACAGACACATAGGTTAGAATGTTTTATCTGAACACACTTCTTTCTATCAGGTTTTCTATACCGTATGTTCTGGCAAAAAAACACATACTGAATTCCCCATACCAAGCCTTTTCTGATTCTTGGTACTGTCAAACTAGGTTTGCTGTGGCATTATACATCTATCCCAGCTACCCCAAAGTACTTTATTTTGCGTGGGAAGCTGATAAATGCTTTCTGATCCTACTCAGTTTCCAAGAGCTGCAGTGCTGTCAAGGCAATATCAAAATTACAGCTCCTGTTGTTTCATACAAATCAGGAAAAGAAAAGGAAGACTCCCAACGGTTCTCTCCCAACTGGTTCTCTCATATTTTGTACTTCTTTCACCCATTCTGAAATAATGTTGTGAACATCAACTTCCTCATACACTAGGTCCACTTATGCCATCCCAATTTTCAAGAGTGCTATCACTAGCAACTTGTTTCCTTCCCTACCAAATTTTTTATTTCTCTAATGTGACTCAACATAATTTTACTGTTTTTCACTGTAGTTTTAAAACTACTCTCCTTGCCCTAGCACAGCACAAATCTCCCAATTACTCCTCTTTTGTGTGTTCCTCTTTTGATCTGTAAACGTTTTTTCACACTGCCCTTTATACTGGAAAGGCCCATATTTTTACCTTGTGGGTTGTACTTCCTCCCTATCACTGAACTCCTAGAATTTGTGGCAACGTGCACTTTTATCTACTTTCCTCTGCCAAAGATGCATTGCTTACATTTTTGCAAGCATAGGGCTAGAAGTTTTAAATAAACCAACATCCCCCAGTTTATTGTGTAGTCTCAGCTAAGGTTTGCCACACAACTCAGTTCTCTATTTGTAAATAAGGATACCAATTACTCAGCCACACACAATGCTTTGACAGGTGTGGATTAAGAAATAGTACCAAGGAAAAGTACTTTTAAAAAACATAAGCTGTTCACGATAACTCTATCTTCTCATCACTCAATTCATTGAGTGTTTGATTCATGTGTATTATGAAAGTTAAAATAATGGTAGCATTTTGTGCAATGCAAACAACAGTGCCAATACTCAAAAATAAAAAGTTATAAGCAATAACAAAAGAGCAGCGCCCTCAGGAAGGATCTGACAACATTTGATTCCAGCTCCAACTGTGCTACAATATATATCACCTCAAGTAGGAAGAGGGACAAAGGAAAACCAAGCCTACTTTTATTTTATCTTCCACTACTGTGCCAACTTGCAAATCATTGCTTTCTGTTATAGTGGCAATAGAAAGCAACAATTAATATTTTCCCCTGGAAAACTGAGCTACAAAATGCTGTCTATCCCTCATTTGCTAGAATGGCACAGCACTTCTTTAAGGCGATTCTCTTCATTTTCTGCTTCCCACACTCACAAGTGCAATTAAAGAAAGAATATTGAATTTTTTCTGTCAGTGAGATAGGAGATGGTGAAAATGAAAGTAGCACTGTAGTACTATTAGAAGAAAAAACATAACATCTCCAAACTATCTGGTGTCAAACACTGATGATTTTTTTAGAGTCCCTGATTAACTGAGTTGTATTCAGGCATACAAGACATTTAATTTCCAAACGGTTAGCATGAGTATCTTTCTTGGCTGTACATGCTGGAACAAAACAGCAAATACATGAAATGTCAGGTCACATTTCAAAATGGACTTTTGGATATGGTCACTAAGGTTTTTTCAAGTCAACCCAAGGAAGAGAACTGTACCTTCAAGTCTACAGATGTCAGTCTGATTGCCCAAATAATCTGCTATAGGTCAAATCAAAATGATTTGTTCTCTGGTGTGAGTAAGTATCAGCCTGAATCAGTCATCTCACCAGTTACGGCTAGCATTAGCAAGACATGTCAGCTGCAGCTACAAGCTGCTCACTAATAAGTCATGGTACTTTTGTTTACCAAAGAATACTTAATGAAATCGGACAAACCACATCATAATGCTGTCTATTCTACATGGCTCAATATTGTGTCATGTTTATCCTAAAAGACCCTAGTTATTTGCATTATATACATTTTCACACATGCACTCACAAATAAAAATGTGCATAATCTCTTAGTATCTTAATATCATGAAAATTATTACAAAGAAAGCTTTTGTTTATAACAGATAACTGAAGAACTAATGTGCAAGTCAACAGGATTAGTTTGTACTTATATACTTTCTGAGGATCCTACATGGTGTTCAGTTGTTTTTTTGAAAGCTGCCTCATTACATTTCATTACATTTTTGTAACATAACAGAAACAGCATACTTAGAGCCAACTGGATTCTCTGAAGAATTCTGATGTAACAAGTTTGCTCGAGGCAGAAGTCTGTAGAAAGGACTAAAACCAAGTGTTTATCCTCATCACCATTATTATTTGGTTAGACTGTTTAGATTATAAATACTTTGCTGCTGGGAGAATGAGAAACCCAAATTTACACATACCAAGAACCCCATTAATTCTTAACAACGTACAAAGTTAGTTACTTTATTTTTAAACAAACTTCGATTAATAGGTATTTTTGCCAATTACACTGATTTAATATTGTAATATTGACTGTTTAAGTTGTTTTCCTATTTGCATGCATTTATCTTATCATGTCCAGCCTCTCTACTTTGATCTTTTGCAAGATAAAAAAAAGTCTCACTATTAATATGCAGTTATGTGTGTAGTAAGTCTTTTTGTTATATGTCTGAACAGTGTCTGTTACAGTGGTTCTCAAGATCCTGCCAGTGATGTCACTGCAGGCAGGTAGAAAGAATTTCCTCACATTCCTTCTGCTGAGCCAGGACAGGAAGCAACTATGGCTGCTGCTCTCCCTGTAGGCCTTACCAGTCCAAGCTTGCAAGCTCCTCCTGAAAACAGAGGTCTTGAGACTGTCCTGCATCCCTCTGTCTCTGGGAGAAACATGTGAGATTGGCATGGAAGGGCTGTGGCAAGAACTCATGCTCAAGCCGTGGCCCTCTGCACTGCCCTGCAGGAGACAGGCTTGGCTGGAGCAGTCCTGTGCATTGACCATCAAGAAGAGCTGGGTACAAGGACAACTAAGGCAGATAAGACTACCTTCCTTTCCTCATGCTTTCTGGGGGCACAGAGGAGTTTTGCAAACTGCACAAAACTCAGTACTTACATCTCTGCTCTTGACTGCTCTAGGTTTATCAGAAAACCCTCATACAGGTACGAGTGCATGGCAGCAGCCTGGCTGAGATCTGCTGAGGCAGTGCAATAGTGGTTCTCAATCAAGGCTGTTGCCAAATTCGAAAAATTTTGGAGGAGCACCCAGACTCCAAAAAGGTTGAGAGTCACTGGTCTGGTACAAGAATGCCTTTAGGCACTGTAATAATAATACACAATAACAATAAGAATAACAAAAATTTTGAAGTACAGCATTTTACTTTTTACTGGGAGACATTAAGTTAATAAAAATGAACACTTCATAATTAAAAAAAATCTGTCAGTTGCTAACATCCAGATTATAGTTCTCACTCAGAATGAGAGAAAATATTGCCTTTAATAGATTTCAATATTTTAAAAGTACCTAATGGGTTATTATGCAATACTTACCTATCCTTAAGCCACAGGCAGTGTTTAAATGTGAATCATATTACATGATTTATTGGCTTGCTACATCAACATCCTGGATCAGGCACACTCCCAAGCAGAAAGGTAGTGACTAACACTTTCATCATATAGGAAATGTTCTACAAAGACCAGTTTAAAACTAATTGTTTTATAACTCATATATGACTTTCCTTTACTGACAGCACTAACTAACATATAGTCAAATGATGACTCCTCAAACTAGAATAAAACTACATTTTTCTGCCTGGTGCAGGGAGCTGGATCTGATGATCTTCTGAGGTCCCTTCCAGCCTTACAATCTATGAACCTATAGCAAGAAACCTACTTTTTGAAGTAGCAGTTATTACAACACAATTCAAATATGTGAACTTCAAATAGATTTCATCAGATTTTTGCAGTCATTTCCAAAATTAATTTAATTAAGAAAATACATTACAAAGGATCATAATTTCCTGCCCCTGTACCAATCAGTTTTCTGATAAGTTAGTTAAACTACAGCGTCAAACCCAGGAGGCATTTACTTTTAGGGTGCATTTAGGTATGCCCTCCCCGAATCAGGATAACCTTTGTAAATCAGGACCTAACCAATCAAAAGATTGGGAAAACGATTTCCATCATGACTTCTGGTTTTCAATTGTACAAATAAAAGTCAGTGTGCTTGACAAATCATTTTTCCAGGATATTTGCCATCCAGCCTCAGAGTCCACAAATAACTATCAGATGTGAAATTACTTCGGAGCAATTAGAGAAAACACATTTTCTTCCCCACCCCATGACATTTATAAACAACTATTTTTCTAGACTTTTGGGTAAGGAGGTATTAAGAGAAGAGGGACTATCTAACTTATGCAATAAATATCAATGGCCTTTTTGATACTGATATTAAGAACTAGAAGTCTTAATGTCTAATTTTAACGCTCGGAGTCAGATTTTCCTGGCACAAAATCTATTTCTAGTAATCAACAAAGCAAATTCATCACTGACAAGAATATAAGGAGATGTTACTTTACAATTTTACACTGGCTATGTCTATGTAGAAGAGAACACTGTAAAGTGCAAGCCAAAAATTAAGAATGCAAGATTTAGGTTTAATTATCCGAACATGGGAAAAACCTTGCAACAAAACTAATCTGGCATCTCTCCAAAAATAATGTTTAATAGTATTTAAAAAAAACAACAACTCAACTATGGCTCATTTTGCATAAGCAGCCAAAAATATGCATTTTGAATATCTGTTCTAGAAATAGATTTAGTACAATTTAAACTCTATAGATATGCTGTATTAGCTATCCAAGAACAAATTAATAAGAATTATGCTTTTTATAATACTTCCAGGGAAAAGACAGAAGTTTTTCTTTTCTTCTATGGTTTTAGAATGATAAAAACATACTGTATTATACAACACACTGGTATTATGGCTAGAACTGCTTTCAACAATTGCAGGATTCAGTAACTGAATTCCAGATGCCCAAGATTTCCACAACTATTTCAATAAACTTAAATCAAAGTAAGAAATATAGCTATATGTCAGAGTTCTGGTGTTTTTTTACCAGAACACCAGAACTCTGATAAAACTAATGCAATAAATCCTCAATTATGAAGTGTCAGTTTAAATGAAAGAAATTCATATATATTCACACTAAACTTGTGTTATAACTTGTGGTCAGAGGAGTTCTGATGTATGCCTTGGACTGTTTTTAACGGTTACTGTTCAGTATTTCATGAAGCTCAGAGACAGATGGAATTTGAAGAGAATGGGAAAAGGAAAAAAAAAAAATCATAGTTCTGTCTTCGACTACACAATGTTCTCATTCTTAAGAATTACTGAGTATTAGGCTCCTTATCACGCTTCAGGCTGAATTTTCTTAAGCTCTTTGGGGACTGCTGGCCCTTGAGGGCTGTGTTAGCAGGGTAAAAAACAAGCCATGTGTCACGTGCCACCCCCCACTGAGTTTAAGTGCTGGTTTCTGAATGTTCCAATCACTTCCTCTGATTGTGTGGCAGGCAAAACTCACATAAAGAAAAAGACAAGGCAAGAGGATGAGCTTAAGATAAAAATATACCTCAGAGAGGAAACCCTCTCTACCCCCCACACACACTAAAAAGAGGTGGCTGAGCAAGCAAATATTCTGAAAGAATTACAAGGTACATACATCTCTCTTCTTTAAAAATACCATCCGTTAAGAATTCTCAGTCCTGGAGTACAAAAAACTAAAGACAGAGATCCCCACCCCCAAAAAAATTCAAAAGAAACTTCAGCTTAAGCAACAGCAATTCCAATGCCAACATGAGCAGTTTCCTATACGGTGCTGATAGACATGCAAGTCCCTGCTTTAACTCATGGTGCTTTACATATAGCGCTAGGACTTAGAGCACCCTCCCCCCCCCAACAGATGTTCACCTGTTGGGAGATTGTGGGGGGAGGAGAAGGGGGAATCAAACTTATCTGCAGGAGCCCAAGGAGCTGCCCCTCTCCCCCAGCCCCCCCTCCAAGCTCCATGCCTGTCTGCAGAAAGGGAAGGGAGGAGAGGGAGTGAGCTGCCAGCTAGGTTTTGTCAGGCCTGGGCTGGAGGGGGACTGGAAAGGAAGAGGGCCCACAAGGCAAGGGTCTCCAAACCACCTGCCCCACCTCCAGCTTAAATCAAGCAAAACATCTCGCTCCCCTGCCCTCCTCCCATCCTGCCAGCAGCCATCTCAGCACAAATTAACAGTAAGGAACAAAAGTTCTCTACAGTGCTCTGAAGTGGAGCATCTTCATCTGATCCCTGAGATAATCTGTTGTATGATCAGGCACTTTAAAAGTATTATGCAGCCATGCAATGTGTCACAACACAGCTACAGAGCATTTTCAGAGATGACCCTCCCTGGAACAGGTAAGCGTGACAAATACTGGAAGAAGACAAACTCACTGAATCTCACTTACAGCATGACCTTGGAGAGGAGGTTTACATGATGATATGCATAATAGGCCTGTACAAAGAAGCTAGTATTTGCTTTGGATTTGACCGACTTGAGGGACAGTGATTCGATTCGGTGATTGGTATCACTGTGCCAAATTGACTCAGCCAAATCTGATTCAGAGATTTGGCTGCTGCTGAATCAGACAAATCTCAGAATCACAGAGGCCCCATCCCTCGCCTCTCTCAGCCCCGCCTGGCCCTAGCTCCTGGCTCTTTGAAAAAA
>JAGPOW010001296.1:53741314-53757928 GCA_030014935.1 Caiman crocodilus
TTGGCCAATATCACCTCTAGACCAGGTACATACTTGTCTGCTCCAACTGCTGTGTGTGCATAAATGATACAAGTGAGTTCTGCTGCCCCAACTTTAACTCTTGAATAAAGCAGGGTTTTCAACTTCTCTCCATGGTGTAAAAGCATGATCCAGATCAGGAGCTTTTCTGCTGTTTTGAAACCACTCCAAGTGCATGTTTGTCTACACTCAAAGTGTTCTTCAAAACTAGTAAAATAAAAAGTATGTAGAATAGCCCACTTAAGTGGTAAAAAATAACTAACAAATCAGTGAATTGACAATGTTTGATGTAGACAATGTTACTATATTTAAGTCAAGTAAAAGCATTCATTTATTAGAAGAGTATCAGTAATGACAGAAAGATTGCCAACTTTTGTCTGATTACAAAGACCAGGTTACTGAGTAATTTTAACTCGAGAGCACCATAATGATGTTATGTTGAAAAAAGTAGATAAAGAATAATTAGAACTTTTTTTTAGTATGGTTAGGTTGACATTTAAAGACTAACATGAGTAACAAGAAAAAAAAGAAGGAAAAAAAGAAACCAAAACAAATAAAACAAACATGGCAAATTTAAAGGGAAAAAAATTAAATGTCATTTTGCTAGGCAGGTAACCAGGGTCACACAAGCCTTTTGCATAGTACTGTCTTTTTATTTAGTAGTTTCAACTGCTTTATCTCGGTGTTTCTCATCATTATTACATTTGTTAGTACCAGTCTTCCGCTTCCCCTAAATATGAGTCAATTATTTACTGGCCATTCTCTTCTTTGATCTTAACACTGTGATACATCATCACCAGCTTCACAGCAGTTACGTTTTTCAGCTTATTTCTTATTTTTTCAATAAATGATTCTCTAAATTGACCAATGAATTCTGTGCATGTAGTAGCACATGGACATTTCTTCCACTACATGGTGCAAAGCAGACTCTCCTTTTCATCATGATGCAGAAACAAGTTCTTTGGATTGGCCTGCTGGGTCTGCAGCCCCACCTTTTTCACACTTGGATGGAATGTTTCTTGTTTTATGATCTGCCATGTCTACTATAAGGTTACATGCTGAATCATCAGCAGAAAAGCCTTGGCCCTGGAAGTGAAGAACAAAGTGTGCAGAACTGTGCGTGGAAGTTATCCACTGTTTGCATAAGGGCATTCTTGGCTTGGTGAAATATTTTATCATTGTCAAATAGTACAGTGAATTAACTGGTAAACTGGTGTTATTTGACCAGTCAACAGACTGGCTTACTAATCATAAAAATATGTAATTTGAACAGATAACATTATTTCAAGAAGATAACACCCCAATACCAACCTAGGGAAAGAATATAAAAAAACCCGATCCATCTCAGGCCTTCTAAATCCGATAATCTATACCTACACAAGATGAAGATGAGTATATCACACTTATTATGATTCATAACTGGTAGTAATAATTGCATATAAAATTGTTTTACCCAAGAACTTTTGAAGAGAAGATTAAACTTTGGCTTCAACATCCATATTGATGAGGATGCCTACATTTTAGAAGTGTTGAGTATCCAATGCCAGGACATAGCAGACAGTAGTTTAAAATTTCCAGCTCCAGAAGGCATGAGTTCAAAGCCTTCGTCTGGACTCATGCCACAAGATTTCCCCAGCTAATTCACTGTAAATGGTTATTTGAGATAGGGAGTCAAATAAAGCTGGATGGAATACTAACCACTCTATTTCCCACTCTGTCTTTGGGTATAGAAATGTTTCCTTCAATCACACTAGCTCAATAAACCATTGGGGTCCAGACAGATCTTTGATTATTTGGCCTTTGTCTCTCCCAATGACCTCAAGGATTCAGAACTGTTATAAACATCTGGCAAGTACCCAGATAAGTATTTTTTACCTCTCACTTTTGAAAGTGCTAGTATGGTATAAACATGTATTAGCAAAAAAGTACTTTATATGTTTTATGCATATAAAGATACATGTGTTCAATCTTACATTTGATGCTCTAAAAACCACAAAACCCAAGAATAGTAGGGGTTTACCCAGCAACCTTAATTGGCACTTTTTCATATGTGCATTATGGCAGGGTTTTATTAGGTGATCAGACAGCAGTAGACAAATAGTACTCCATGTGGGCTAAACTTTTCTCTGAATAGGTTGGCTTGAATCTTTTATAGTCCCAATATAGTTTTTTATTGAACTGAGATCAGTGATTGCCATAGGAGTTCTCTACTTTGCTATTTCACTTTATCGACGTACCTTATTATAAATGTGCAAATGAAGTATTAAATTTAAAATGTCTAACTTCATAAAAAATGTTACAAGAAGCATGGAATTTTTGGGGCGATATCTTTTACTGGACCAACTGCATGGTTGGAATAAAGTTAGACAAGCTTTCGAGTGCAAGACATTCTTCATAAGCACATACTAATCATGTAATGTTGTATCCTAAAACAAACCAAGGAATTACTGTTAAAAGAGGGGATACCCTCATTTCATTTACAAGGAATCTATCTAACAAAACATTTCAAACTGGAAAACTGGTCTACAAAATAAAAGCTCTCAACTGAGCTAAAATAATATCCGTTGTTAGTCAACAGTAAGTTACAGGAGTGCCATCTGTCAGGCTGCCAATTATTGGCTCTTCATTCCTATTGCTGAAAGTCACCTTGGTTTCCAGGTTTGATTCTTTCGAGATGAACTTGTAAACCAAATTTATTATTTCTCTGTTGTTGAAATTTAGACATTAAAATGGATATCACCACAAAGTAAGATGAGGAGTTATGGTGACTGAATAGAAGAGGTAAGCAATTCTTTCCATTATTCAAATTTCCAAGGTGATGCACTCCTCCCATTGTAAAACTGAACTGAAACAAAGTTCACTCTGATTCAGAATCAAATGCATTGTGAGGAAATATTACTACACTGCATGTGAATGGAAACCGGTGAAGCAGCAGGATTCTTCAATATTTATAAACCTCATGTGATTTGAAAACCAAACAAAAATGGCCACCAATATTTAAAATATTATGAAGCTAAATAAAAGAACACTTCCATGTCAGATTCATATTCAGAGAAGAAGGGTTTTTACAAAACTACAGAGACAACAGGGAAGTTACTAAAGAAAACACATTTTGGATACAAATTATCTTACGTCTGAAAACTTAACATTGCAGTATGAGCGCCTGAATTCAGGGGAAAAAAATTCAATGCAGCTCCACTAAATACTGATTATTGTTTCAGTCATAAGCAAGCAGCCTGTAAATGTACAATTAAGGTAGGTTTTGGAAAAGTGATACTTACTCATATTGTACACTTATATATTACTCCTAATTCTATAGCTTATTTATAATCAAAGTACATATTTCTTTAAATCCTTCCACTTTGTGCAGTATTGCACCAAGGACTTCTCTCTGATTCTGCAATCCCACTAGTGGGACAGAGAAGTAAATGGATAGAAAAAGGACAAAAAACAGAAGAAAGAGATGGTAAGAATGCCTGAATAATTTATATCTGACATGATAATCTCAATGAAGATGTAACCCTGTTGAATAATAAGTATCTCCATGTGACAGCAGCAAAAAGTAGAGACATGTGAAGTAGTAGAGAATGAACAGCACCAATTATACTCTCCTGGGTCTTGCTACTATGTACCAATACACCATTTTATTTTTCAACAAATAATTTTTCCCACCTGTCTGCCATGTCAGAAAACTGAAATTTAAAAATCCAAAGAATGCTGCAATGGCAGCAAAACATAAACAGAAGGATAGTAGCAAAGTTACAAAGTCTATAAAGCACTAATTACAAAATGCAAGATAACTATCCTAAAAATATATGTATTGGTAGTATCACCATACAGGTAAACTGAAAACTGTCATGTTGCTGAGAACTGTCGTATGTTGTTACCGGAGGGGGTCAAAAGATGGTGGGCAAAAGTTAGCATGGGAAGTTTCTTCTTATGAAAACCTGCTTTTAATTGTTATTAAAGTACTAGCAAAAACACCAACGCGTGTATTTACATTTTAAATCAAATCTACTGCTCTGGTGCAGGTGCAAAACTCAATATGAAATGGGTATGGCAACACGTTTTCTAAAACAACAGCCTCACCACAAAGTTCAGAGCTTTCAGATTTTGAATTTCTTAACTTTCACTCATAATACTTGTATATACTACTAACAACATTTTTTCAAGCAGGAAACAGCAGTTCTAAATAAGTGTTAAAATCATTTACGGTAAAAATACATTTTATAAACAATTTATAAAACCAATTAACATTTTTAGTGCAAGAAACAGGGTTGGTTGTTGATATTTATTTTGGACCAACTATATAGGGCAAGAGCACTTTCAGACCTGAGGGTGGGTACTTTTGTGCCCAAAAGCTTGTCTATCATATCTTTCAATAGTACAGTTGATCCTATAAGATATGCCTCCCCCCCACACAAAAACTTTGCACTACAAATATTTCCTGAACCAATATAACACCTGAACTCTACTGTAACATTGTTAATTAAAAGTCTGAGGAACATGTTATTTACTCATAATTCACACGTAGTGAAAAATCTACAATTTTATAAGTGTCATATTTTAAGTTTAACATGCAAAAATGTATGTTAAAACTGTTACTATATGTGGAATGTGTCATGTTATGTCATTCGTAACATATACGTATAATACTGAACACAGAATTAAAGCAGTTAGATTTCTTTGCATCTTGCTGTATAAATGAATTATATGAATAAAATTAAATACTTAAAATGCATCTTTCATTCAGTGCCTGAGGCTGCTTCTCATCCAACTCAAGCAAAGCCTGACTGCACAAACAAAATAGGTACTTGGGACCTTTAGGTGAAGGCAAGTGGAAGTCCCTGGAGAACATGTACAACACAGCCTGCACTCCTCTATGAGAAAGAGAATATGTGACATCACAGAATAGATCAGAATGTAGATAGTTCAACAATCACCTCAAAAGTTACATATTTTTAGCCTTGGAGGAATTTGCCTAAATTCCACTTTCATTTAGCAGTAGAATAGAAGTTTCCTTAGAAGTAGAGGGGTAAAAAGCTAAATCAAATGAAATGTAATTTAACCTGCAACTGTTCCTGCCTTCTAGTACTGAGAACTTGGTTGGAGGAAGGGCACGGGGCAGGAAAAGTAATTAAAAATATTACAATGATTGATATCAATTAGCATTATTAGCCAGCACACAAAATGAATGTTGGGTGTGGGCAATGTAAAAAACACTTAAAGAGCAATGGTCCCAAGTTGCAGCAAGGGAAAGTTAGGTTGAATATTAGGAAAAACTCTCATTAGAAGGATGGTGAAACAATGAAAGAGGTTACCTAGAAAGGTGGTAGAATCTCCATCCTTGGAGGTTTTTAAGGCCCAGCTCAACAAACCACTGGCTGGAAGGATCTAGTTGCAGATGGTCCTGCTTTGAGCAGGGGGTTGGACTAGATGACCTCCTGAGGTCCCTTCCAACCCTAATTTTCTATGATTTTTTGAGCAAATCATTATTTGTTCCTAAGGACCAAGACTGGCAAAAAGTATTTAAAAAAAAAGTAGATTTATACAATTGCAAAAATGATTAAAACATGTAAGTGATAGTTCTCTGCAGTGTACCATTGTTCAAATCGTTGAAATACTCATTAATTTTTGCCATTCCTGAATTCCTGCATCTTCAAGCAGTGCTCAAATGCTGTGGTCAAATAGGCACTTTAGAAAAGAAAAGTGTTTTGTAACTGTTATACATGTCATCAGAAGCCTGTGTAGGCGATTTCCGTGAAATAACACTCTATAGTCCTTTATCAGTTTCCTTCCTTAAAAGCTTAAACGAGATGTTCAACAATTTCAACTTGTGTTTCTATGACAACCATAGCAATAGTGTTGCATTCCCACTGCAAATTTAGAACTGAAGTATCAGAACAACTACATCTGTTGGGAAGAATCAATATAGCCAGTATGTTAGAAAATGAAATTAAATAACAAAAATAATAAATTACCTAATCTGCTTCCATTCCTAGGCATTGCCATGAAGGAGCCAAGACTGCCACCGATAACGCTGTGTGGTCGCCGTAAAGGCGGCTTCTTGAAAGATCCTGTGTATTGGTGGAGAAATGAGTGCATACTGTGAGATGTTGGAGGCCTGCCATTCTTCACGATAGGCTCTATAATTCGCAAAGGCCAAAATATTCATTCCCACAAGCAAGTGAGCAATTCAAGAACATGGAAGGAAGAAAAAAAAAGAAAAAGAAAATTGTTACTAGGAACGGTAATTGCCACTTTATGAATGCATTATTTTTTCAATATTAAAAACAGATGAAATATGCAATATTACTTACTGTGATTCTTCTACTATAACCCCAATAAAAAACAAAATATTAAACATGTCAGAGTGTTCATGAGTCTCATTTATTAAGATACATATGCTTTGAAGTTGGATCAGTAGCTGAGTCAAGTGTTTTCTATAGAAAACAGTCCCCCTAAAAAAGCCCAAATCATCAAAAGCTGATTAGAGGCCATACAATACCAAATATTTCTTTCCCTTGAATTTACTTCACAGTAATGACTGCAGCTTCCCCATGATTACTTATTTGAAACTCGTGGTTCCTAATTTGCACGAGGGGAAAAATCACCAGAGAACCTGCAGAGACTTGTCAGTCTTCTTGCACAAGCACGTAAGTTCATTTTAGCAGGGGTCAGACAGAGGCCTCACTGTTGGAAGCCCTTGGTTGAATTTACCCTAACGTTCTCATACTCAACAGAAATACTGGAAGCTGATCCATTTAAGTGGACAGATCTATGGAACTACTGAAATAGCAATTTTGCAATTTTTGCAGAAATCACAATTTCAAGCAGGCTTTACAAAAAAGTGTGGGGTCTCTGCTTTTGACAGGCTCCCTGAAAAAAAACCAAACTCACCAAAAATAAAATGCTGGCTCCCCGAGTACCCAGCAGTCCTTGTGGATGCTGTAGCCCAGCTGTGCAGCCCACTGCGGCAGAAGTGGCATGCGGGGCTGCTGGCACAACAAGTTGGCTGCCACCCTCCCCCCAATGGCTCCAATGACTATGTCGTATGGCCCTGCCCCTCGCCAATCAGCAGGGAGAAGTGGGTCCGCAAAACAGGCAGTGCTCAGAGCCAAACAGTGGTGAAAGGTCAGCTGCATTTCTCCTGCAAAAATGGCTACCCAACCCACTAATTCTGCTGGCAGCTGCATCTACTCTGGTAGACCCCTAGTAATATTGGGCTCAACTGATCAGGTTTCATTGTTTATTTTGACTTTTTAAATGGGATAACCAGATGTGTATGTAGAACTTTTAGTAACAGAACTATTTTTGCAAGGATTTTTATCATCAGATAATCTGATGCCTACTTTTCACCTTCATTTTACATTTCCTTTCATTTTAATTTTCATGAAACAAAATAATTTCAACAATTGAAAATTAATACACAAATGCTAGGAAAAATAAAAGGAATGTTTCTCTCAATCCTGACTTTATGGGTATGTTAACACTACAGACTGAACCTAGACCATGGGCTCCCAACTTCTTTGGGATCATGGCATCCCACCATCACTTATTTGAATGCAGTGACACCCTTGGCTGAAAACCACTGTTTTCAGCTGAGGTCTGCTGCCTCCAAATGAAAATGTCCCATGTGCCTGCTGCACAGCCAGCCCAAAAAGGGTTGCATAGCCAGCTCCTCCTGCACTGGGGCTCTCTAATCAGCATAGAGCTGGCAGAAAAGTTGTCTTATACTGTCTAGTCCTTCCTGGTTGGGCCTCCCCTATGATGCTCTCAGAAACAGAAGCAGACAGGGCAGTTGTACATGCCTTTTGGCACCCTGGATGAGAACCACTGCCCTAGATAGCAGAGTAAATTAGCCTATGCAGGTCTCTGCTGTCACAGACAGACTGCTTTTGGTACTGGAGAGTCCATTTAAAGCTAGCTCAAGTATTTCTGCAATACTGTACTCTGTACTGTAAACAAACCTGTTTTTTTCTGGATGTGCCCTGTAATAGTCATTCACTATATCATTGTACAACAGGTTATAACAAAACCCCCATTAAAAACACAAATAATTCAAATTAGCGCACCAAGTAAATGGAGAAATACTGTGCACATGAAGTTTTTATTTCTAGTAATATATAAATCCATTGATTTACAATTCATATACATATGTATTGTAAATCGTTAAGTATATTACCTGTCTATAAGTTTATAACTGCCGATAAGTACATGAGGGGTGTACATCAGGATCCGGGGAAATGCCTGTTCACTAGAGCACCCCAAGAGATGACTAGGTCAAATGATCACAAACTCCTCCAAAACCGTTTTAGGTTGCCCATAAGAAAAAACTTCTTTACTGTCCAAGCTCCCAAGGCCTGGAATAGACTTTCTCCAGAGGTAGTACAAGCACCTACTCTGGACTCTTTTAAGAAACATTTGGATACCTATATTGCTAGGATCCTTTGACCCTAGCTGACTTCCCGCCCCTGGGGCAGAGGGCTGGACTCGATCTTCTGAGGTTCCTTCCGGCCCTAATGTCTATGTATATGATCTTTACTTTATTATTCAATCATTTCCAATATAAAAAAAATACTCAAATTTTCACAAAATTAAGCCAGTTCTTCAACACACTTTCTTCATATTGCTAAATATTCAGCTTTCCAGGGGTGGTATGTATCACTGTATTCATTGACTGACAGGAAAATAGAGGTACACAGAACTAAAGTATTTTGCCCAAGATCACCAAGTAGTTGCACATCAACATATACAGTTAGATATTATAGAGTGAGAAGCCAAACATTCAATTTGAGTAGGCTAGTCTATTTATAGAATCTACCACACTTTATTTTCCCTTAACTTGGTCCAGTTATGGCAGCTGTAAGTACAGTAGTAAGAGGAGTAAATCAGATTAAAGAAAGATATTACACGTACTCATTTAGCAACTGGAGTACTGTGTTCCCAAATGGGAAAGAGAAGCCTGAAAGCAATTTGTGGAATTATTATTCTCTGTACCAATAGCAAGGACCACCAAAAAAGTTTTTCTATGTGTACTGTGATACAACCACCTGTGATGTTGCTTTGTTATCCTAGAAACCGATTCCGATCTCAGTTCTGGAGGGAAGTACTTTTGACAAAACAGCAAATTCGTAAACCGAAGTGCCAGAAAACGTCTATTACAGAAAACAGAATTTCAGATGTGCACGTACATGTGCACACATACAATACAGCAAAAACTCTGCAACCAAATTCAAGCAGCATTTTGGAGACAAATGACTTTGGAACATGAGGTTTCAACTGGTTTAATGGAATCAAAAAAAGAAGTACACAAATAGAACTGGGCAAGTACTTGCCAATGAATTAAAAAATGAAATTAAGAAATGCTTGAATTTCTACAAGAAGAGTATAAGGGCTTCCAAGTAGCTGCTGTAGAAACAAATTGTCTAAATAGATGCTTCAGGCAGGAAACAGAATCTGAAAAGATGTCACCTCTGCTGTAAGCCTTACCACAATTTTCCTCTTTTGGCATTCCCCATAAATGCAGACAATGAATGTGTAGAGAGAGAAGTGTGTATGTGTGTGTGTTGTGAGATAAAAATGTGTAAAGCACTAAAGGGGAGGCTGTCCTACCTAAATCTTTACCCTTGTTCCTCATCAGATGCTTTCAACCCTCTTGTTCCACTGATGATATCAGCCTACCACTCAACACTCATTCATCTTTTTACCTTCACTTCCTACTCCAAAACAATCTCTTTTATTCAATCAAATTAATATTAAAGCCTACTTATTCCATAAATCCTAGAAACATTAAACCATGTTAGTATAATGCCACCACTGAATTAATTTTTTAAAAAAGTTTTCTGAATTTTCATCTCCCATCTTTTAGATTGACGTGGGACTAAACATTTGCACTTTATACAATACAGAGTGGCACCTTACAGACCAACTAATTCAGAAACACAAAAGTTATGGTAGGTAATAAGTTACTTTATCAGATACTACAAAGTAGCCTATTGCTTCTGAAAGCATATGCCTCATTGAACCTGTTCTCTAAGGTGCCTCATTTTCTGCTTGATTTCAGATTAATATAATTATTTTATACAATGCTGAGTTCAGTGTGGGTACTTATATAATAATGCTAACCCTGAAAAATGCCACTGTGCCCCCTCCTTCCCCCCTCTGCTGGCATTTGTCAGGGCCCAGTGGCAGAAAGGCCAGAACATGGGAGGAAGGCTGCGATGGCAGCACTGCACTGCCAGGTCCTCATGCTGCCACTTCCCAGGAGTTAGCTGCCATCCCCCCTCAGCCAGCACCCTGTGCCACTGTCATCTCCAGGGAACAGGGTCAGGGGGAGAAAGTGAGGCCAGCAAACCTGGCCTTCGCCCTCCCCGCTTCATCTGCTTCATCGCTGCTGTCATGAGAGTGCTCTGCCACGTCACCACCACCTGTCTGGAACATTCTCTGAGCGCTCTGATTGGTTGCTTCAGACAACCAATGAGAGTAAGAATAAAGTGCTATGGACAGAAAGACAGACTAAGGCTTTTATAATATTAGAACAGATACTAATTCTGATAATGGTTTGCTGGATGGAATGAGTTGAGTGATTAGTGGTGGCTGGTGGTCTTTATTTATGGTGGGTTTTAGCCATTAGAGGGGAAATTTTTGAAAGCCTTAATATTAAGAATACTTTTTGTTCTAAGTTTATTATTCTTAAACGTGCACAGAACTTGAATGGGCACTTTTAATAGATCCAATATTAAATTCACAGTTCTCTTATTTCAACTGTTTCTTAAACTAATTTAAAAACAAAAGGTTAGTTAACACAAAGAACAACTAAACTACCAATAAGCCAAAGATAGAGCCAAAGGGTGGTTTGGGGTGCATATTAAAAAATAAATAACTCCCTTGCCTCATTTCAGGGATTTGGCACATGCAGAGGGGGAAGGAATGGATTACATATGGCTCTCAGACTGCATTGGTCACAAGATGGAGGAGGCACCTTTCAAGTTAGGACTGAAAAATACAACTGCTTTCTTCACCCTTAAAACTAAGATGCAACAAAATTCTGGAAGTACCAAATACCACTTTAGGGTTTGGCTTCAGCCCCCAACTCCCACACACCTAGTTAGGAATCCTGAAAATCCAGCTAAGTCTCGCATTCGTCTTTAAGGGAAAAAAAAAGAAAGGAAGCAAGGAAAAAACCCACCTCAGAACACTGGAATATTATGAAAGTGCACAGAAGTTGCTTGGGTCATTAGGCTTCTACTTCCCATTTTAACTTTAAATTATAAGTACACACTGTACTGATACAGACTGTGATTTAGTTACTGAAAATGTGAATCACAAATCATTAGTTTTAACCGATTGCATAAATATATGTCTCAGATACATGTCAATGACTTGCCCTCACGACTCTATTGGCTATGCCTAGACCTACAGTAGTATACAATCAAGGACATCAGGGTTCCCAGCTAGAGTGGGAAGGTAGGCCTTTTTGCAGTGCCCTGCCCCTGGCTGCTGACTGGTCAAGGGGTTCAGTGGCCCCACACCTTGCTGCTGACTGGCTGAGAAGATAGTGGCTTCACGCCTCACTGCTGATTGGCCAAGAGGACCGTCCCCTACTCAGGTGATGTCCTGTATTCTGGGGATGCATCAGTGATCACCCTATACCAGATTAAGCTACTATCCCCATGCAATTTTCAATTTCAGGATCTCGGTCTGAGGTTTGTAGCAAGCACTTGCTCTCTTTAAAGATGAAATGTATAATTAGCCACAAAGGGACTATTCTGTGTACAGGTGAAAACAACTTCCTTTCATATGATATCTGTTTAATCATGAACAGCTAGGATAAAACTTTCGCCATAGACTCTGCAGTACAGAAAACGAGGTGATGAAAATACTAAATAGCTAAGAATAAAGGTGAAATTTTTAAGAGTCATTACCAATATGAAATGGTTTAATGAATGGATAAAGTTACGTCAGAATTTCTTGTTCTCAGGGCAACTGATAGATTCATACAGTATTTTATAGCTGAATATTTTACAAACTAAAAAAAAAGAAGTTCTTTTTCTAAGTTCTTAAATGGTAAAGATAAGAATAGGCATGGAACATATTACTGGACAAGGAAAGCATGATGAAAATAAATGAAAAAAGTAAATACATAGAAAATGTTAAATGCATACTGTTTAAAAAATTAAGATCCAATTAAACACCAATTACCTTACACAGTTTTTACTTTTCTGCATTTTCCCAAGTACTGCCCTAATTTTTTTAAACCATTATAAAATTCAACTTCAGTAATTTACATTATGAAACAATTCATTACCCTAAATGCTAGCAGCTAGTTGAATGAAGGCTAGAAGAATTATCTAATGATATTTATTAGCACATCTCAGATGATGCTTTAATATTAAAAGTATTCGATTAAACATTAAAAATTCTAATATGCATTCATTTATTTCTGCATAAAGGGAGAATACCTTAAAATTTGCAATTCTCTCTCTCATCATCATAAATACTGATTTTTTTCATGCCTGCAGAAATAATTTTATTATACTTGGCTTATGCTGCAATAGGCTGAGAGGATGCAGAATACAATTTTTGCTGAGGATTGTTTAACTCTCTTGCAATGTCCCAAATTACCGTCATACTTAAAAATTTGAAGAGATTCCAAAGTGACCCTCAAGCTAGTTATTGCTGGAAAATAGCTCATAAAACTGTTCAACAACATCTACTTAATTTACTTGGTGTTAATAAAATATGTAATGTAAAGTAACTGATTTCTAAAGATAAAAATCCAACTCCATCTGCCTTAGGATCCCAGAGAAAGTCCAATAAATAGTCTATTGTTTTCAGGTTGTGATATCTGTGTTCATTTCAAGAATTTAATTTTGCTGGATTTTTAACCTTTCTGACTGATTAAATTACAAGATGTCAGAGAGGTAATACAATTGCAATCATTGTTGGTGGGAACTTGGTGTGTATGAGAGAATAGGAATAAAGACTGAGGAATAAATCTGTCTTCTTGCTCATCATATTTGCTTTTTTTTTTTTAATAATTTATGTTCCCTTCATTACATAAAACTGCAAATTGATTCTTGCTTTATTACTCAGCTATACTTCTTTGCATCTGTGGATTATTTTTTACACAACAATATGTGTTTTATTTAACTCCTTTTTATTTTGCTATCCTAAAAATAAGGATGTCACTGCACTAATTCTTGATGCAATATATTCTCAGACTGATGTAAAAGCCTATCAGTTGTTAATTTTTTTATCATTAATGTTTCAGGTCATTTTTAAAAGTTTAAATTAACACTATCAATCAAATGCAACTCTTTTATTCTTTCAATCACTATAATCTTCCAATTGCTAGCATGACAGTTTTCTACTGCGCGCTAAACATTATTTCAATGAAGAATGAAAACTACCTCTTAAAAATAAACAAACAAACAATATCTAGAGATAAAGGAATCTACTGAAAACAAACTCTTGGTGCTGCGGCAGCCAGGGATGCTGCGACATCTTTTCAAGCGAGTTATTAGCTACCACACAATATTAGCACTTAGGTGTGCAAACACCTACACATGATTCACAAGACCAACCCAGAGATCTCAAATAGGAATCCATAGCATTCTGACCTGTTGTGGTCTTTCCAAATGATCTGCAACAGAATAATTGATATATTATTTTACCGTAGTCCAAAAACAAGCGAAAGCTAAAAACTGGCACCCCACAGAAAATGTCTTGCATCTAACAAGGAGTATCTTGAATCTAAAAAGGATGAGAACCACTATTTTGTTTTAATGCTGATATATAGATGAGACAAAATCATATATATGTAACAATGAAGTGTATTGTTACATAATCTTCAATTAAGACTAATGAAAATACAGGAATGAGAACACCAAGGAGATGATCCAGGTTAAACAAGAATGTCAGCTTTTAGATCACAGACAGACAGGCAGACAGATAACAGATACCACTCTGATTTAGCTTGGATCATCTCCCTGAGGTTCTCCAATTCCTTTATTTTCAATAGTCTTAATTGTTACTGATAGAACACTAAATTAACTTTGTACATTTACACTGTACTATTTACAGCAAATGAAGACTCCTGTCTTTTTTTTTTAGAAAGTTTCATTATATATAGTATGTTTGCATGACCATTAAAACATATACCTCATCCATATGAGAACATGCATCTCTATCTTTCAAAGTAGCTAGATGTCTATTAACCCATCACTGCCTTATAATTTTATGATATTAACTGCAAAATATTGTACATGAACTATGATATTACCTTTAAAAAGTTATCCAGTCAAAGACTATACTGTAATCTCAACATTACCTCCATGTCTATATTTAAGAAATTTCTCAACAGACAGCACCAAACTTAGAATCACAAACAGTAGGGTTGGAAGGGATCCTCAAGCAGTCACCTAATCTAACCAACTGCTCAAGGATGGACTGTCCTCAACTAAACTACCCCAGTCAAGCAATCCTATTGACGGATTACACACTCACACTTTAGGAAACAATGCATTGTGCCTGCCTATATCTTTCAAATAAAAACTTTTTGGTATACTATTGTCACTATATTCAGCTGTTCATACATAACAACAATTATGACTATAACGAAACAAACCCTATAATAGGGAGGTGGCAAATTCTCACTTACAAATACATACATTTATTAGGTTTTTTAATTTTCCTTAACAAATCTGCCATGCTACAAAACACCATTAGCCCATCTAATCTAGAAGCTTGTCTCAGACTACGAATTACATCAGATGCTTCAAAAGACACTGGCCATGCACAAGCATTATGTTTTAATCAGGACAGTTGCTACTCTTGTGGTTGAAACTAGGAGTGCACACGTGTTTAGTAAATTGGTGAGGCTGTTATTATACTGTAATAGAGCAGAAGAGTCAAATTTTATATAGACTACCAAAACAATGCTTAGGGTAAATGATGTCGTGGGACATAGGAGAAAGGGAAAGTCACTACTTAGTTCTAGCATATTCTGGAAGACTCAGCAATGGCAGCAGGAGACCACAGCAGATTAGTGAGGCTGGCACTTCACGTTTTCTCTTGCATTTTATTTTACACTGTAGATATCGTGCTTCCATTGCTTTACAGCTGTAATAGTTAATGTAACTGCTCTTGCAGTCATATTAGTCTAATACAGTTCCCAAAAAATTAGGGAAAAATGAGAAAAGAGAAAGAGAAGAGGACAAAAAAGAAGATACAGGAATCTGCTTCAACAGAAGCGACAGACAAAACATGGAATCTGATCCAAATACCAGAGAAGTCAACAGAAAGACATTCACTGACTTAACAGACTTTAGTTGAGACTCTGTAAGATACTGGCAACTGCAGAACAAACGTCAATGTTTCTGTGGAAAAAAGTAAATGCTTATTAAAGAGTCACTTTGAAGGAAGAGTAGGGTTACATTTTGTTAGTGGAATCTGTTAAATAACATTTTAATGGGCTATTTGGTAAAGAAATATCTATTTAAATTTTGGGGGTCATCTGTGAAAAAACAAATCCTGAAAAATCTGAAACACCAATGGTTTCCTTTGCTATATTGAAGCAGTTTGAGGGGGAGGGACGGGCAGAAAGAGGAGAGCAGGGGAAGGAGTCTCTATTAACTCACTGTCCAATCAGTGTCAGCAGCCTCTTATAATTGGTGCCTTGCACACAAAGTGGTGTAATCAAACTAAAAGCTTTAAGAGCTCCTAAAGGATTGTGTGTTTATTCACCTCTTATTTAGAGCAGTGGTTCTCAACCAGGGTAGCACAGCACACTGGGGTGCTATGAGTCTTTTTAAGGGCACAGTGGGGTGCTACACAATCTCAGCACCTACTGGTGTCCAAATGCCTACACGATTCACAGGATAAGCCCAGAGATTTCAAATGGGAACCCATAGTGCCAGAAATATTCTGACCTGTTGCAGAGTGAGTTCTTTGAAACAAAAGAATTTGCTCTGTTTTTGAAATGGGGTTCACCTAACTTCAAAACTGTTATGTAGGGGGCTTTGAGTTTAAAAAGGTTAATTATCACTGAGTCACCGTTATAATCTTGCCTAGATAACTGACTTACATTTTAGTTCTCTTGCTTCAACCACAATTAGTTGGCTTCCCTGAACAATGGTATAAAGCCCCTAGGTCCACAGACAGACATACGAGATGTCTTCAGAGAACTCTTTTTGTTATTATTATTTAAATACTATTTGAAACAAAAAAACATAATGAACCACCTTAAATAAAACAATACAGAAAGAGAACTTTCTAGAATATATAAAGAACCTATTTTTTTAGGGCTCATATTACCAGTAAAATTTAATAAAAAAAGCACTGAAAAAAAGTAGATTCACACCAAGACCACACGGAAATGCTCTGCTTCTACAGAGAATTGCTGCGCTCCCAACAGAAACCACAAGTGAACAGAAATTCTGCTTCTTCTCACAGAACGAAAATGGCAGTTTCTGGGAGAAAAAATAACTCTACTCCAACCAGATATCAGTCATTCCCAGGAGAGATTCTCCAGGGAGGATGAACATTTGTACACTTTTCCATAGCTTTAACTCCTGCCAAGGACCAGAAGTA
>JAGPOW010001296.1:53764259-53778702 GCA_030014935.1 Caiman crocodilus
AATCCAGAAGTTTGTGGCCATTACTCCTGGATTTCCCCTCGGGTGCCCTGGTGAACAGTTGCTCACCAAGCCCTTGATGTACCGCTACGCTAGGGGAATAAGCTGCTACCAGGTTCCCTCTTAACCTTCTTTTCCTTATTTTCTGGAAAATAAATTCAGGCTCAACATTAGGTAAAACATCTTCACAGTCAGGGTGTCCAGATTGCAGAATAAGCTCCCTCCAGAAGTGGTACAATCACCTACCCTGGAAATCTTCAAGGGGAGACTAGACAGTCACATTGCTGGGGTCACCTGACCACAGTTGTCTTTCCTGCTTGGTGCAGGGGGCTGGACCTGATGATCTTCCGAGGTCCCTTCTGGCCTTGAATTCATAGATTGTAAGGTCACCTTTCATGCATGTGACTTGTTTTTGCTCCGTGAAAAAAGGGAACTCTTGTTTTCAGTGCATATAACCTAGCATATGTAAATTATCTTTTTGGCATCTGATTATCAAAACGCCATACAACAAATTATATGGGGATATTCCAGCATATTTGCAGGTGCTACCAATCTGATCAATGACACTATGTCAGTTTTCTTCCCTTTTCATGGATGACTATTGTCTTCCATGTCCCAAATCTCAAATCCTTCCCTCCACTTTTACTCGCAGTATGCTATTAGCTTTACCAGTCTTTTAACATTCTTCCATTCCACACAATGTTTGCACACTCTTATTTCTCCTCTCCTTTTTATACCTCCCAGTTGGCATACTTGGAGATCTTCAAGTACCCCCTCTATTTTTTCCCCTTTTTACCCAGGAATCTCTATAGAGCTCCACAACTGACTCTAATTATGAAAGACAATTTAAGGAGAGAGGATACTGAAAGGGGAGTCATGGTGGGCCAGTAAAAGGGTCTGATGTATGGAGTTATGCTTGCTGTCCCCAGGCTGCACAGCAGAATGCAGGGTGTTTAGCTTTGCTATGCTTTTGGACTTTGCTGGTTGCCACACAGGGCCCAGAAGAATTTTTTTCCCTTGTCTTACTGTAAGTGTCAGGATTTTTTGGCCTTCCTCAAAAGCACTGGTTGTTGGCTACAGGCAAAACTGGGTTTTTTGACAATGCTGTTCCTTGAACTAAAAACAGGAGAGGTTCCCAGTTAGAAAGGTTTGCCATTCTGCCGAGGGTCAAGGCCCATAAAGGAATTTTACCTTATTACACCTTCACGGTCAGACTCACATGAACTGTGCATGTGCTGCCTTCCTCTTCCTTGGATCTCTGACTCCCGAGCCCAGCCACTGGCTTGTTTATTTTTCATTCCATCCAGGAAGAGCAGACACCAACTGCTGAAGCTTCCTTAGCCTGATGAAGGGTTTTTGAACCCAAAAGCGTGCTTAATAACTATTCTCCAACCATCTGGGTTGGTCTAATAGAAGATATCAAATTCACCCAAGGAACCTTGTCTGCCTTGGATCTCTCTAGTGCATTTTAACAACCTTGCAGCAGCAGGACATTGACTGGAAGTGTTTCCCTGCTTCAACCTGTGGCACATTAGGGTACTTTTGGTGTCTTTGGGCAACATACCTTGTAGATGCGTGACAGGGCTGAATGCACAGTTTTAGGATTAAGTTAAGCAAGTGCTTATGGGATGGTTTGGATAGGGATAATGTTGTCAAGTACAGGGGAGAACTAAATGACCTCTGGAGGTCTCTTCCACTCCTACTTGTTTTAGGATTCTATGATCTCCATGATCACAAAATAGGACCTACATCGTGATGACCATCTTTGATTACAGGACAGACAGCTCAAGTACATGCTTAAGTCATGCATTCTAGGTTCCTACAGGTTGTATATGCTACTTCTGAAAAACAAAAACCACCCATACCTTTCCTGCTCTAGATTCCATTCAAGTCATTTCAGTTTCCATTCCCAAATATGAAAAACTCTGAAAAATTGACCATTAACAGAGGCAACTGCAGGTGAGACAGTGTGGGATAGGCACGTGGAATAGCCCAAAATACACTATATAAGAAATAGGCAAAATTTAAAGGTTCACACTAAAATAACTGATAGCAAACATCTGTAGAATAGACAAAGGTAAAAAAAAAAACCCTGAACAAAAACAAAAAAAACTTGTAACCTGTTAAATAAGAATCTCCTAAACTGTGGTGTTTGATCCCTTGGAACAGCAGAACAGTGGCTAATAAAGTTGGAGTGGGGGTTTAAAGAAGAGTTGGAGACAAATGTTATAATTTTTCTGAAACCAAGGTCACCTTTCCAAGTTTGATAAGCAATATCACATGGACAGAGCTTAAATGTCTGTAGAGCACATTCCAACATTTCTACTAATGTCCAGATTTGTGAGTTTTAAGTGCCATTACTCAGGCATACAAGCAGCTGTAAAACTGACAAGAGTCAGACCTTTTGCAGTTCTGTTGCTACTTCAGAAAACTATAACGGTCAGTAGTGGACGTAAGAACTAGAAATATGCAGTGGGGAGGGGAAGGACAAACCATAAAAGCAGCAGAGGGAAGAATCTCTTAGTTGTTGCAACAGCCAAGATGCATGAGATCAAAGTTTTCTCCATGCATAAGTGTGTGCATGTATCTATCTGCTCAGTTATTGCAGCTCAATGTGGCTGACTCCAGATGCCCGAGAAGCTCCAGAATGCATCATCCAGAGATGAACAGATTGTAGGAGACCTTGATTACTTCTCTCTGAAAACTACATAAGAGAAGCAGCAATTTTAATTGTACTACTAGAATTTCTGTTATCTGTATATCACCAAATAACAAATTCTTGAAAACTAAAAGCAGTTCAAACCAATGATATTTTAAAGAGTGAGATTAAAAAAAAGGCATCACCAATACTTGTTATTTAAGACATGTGTAGAATAAAAGAAAAATAGGGCCGGCAGCAACCTCAGGAGATTATCTAGCTTAACCCCTGCTTAAAACAGGATCATCCATATCTAAACCATCCTAGGCAGGTGCTTAACTTGGAAAAATTTTCCATGATGGAGACTCCACAACCTCTCTGGGTAATCTATTTCAGTGCTCAGCTACCCCAGTAGCTAGAAAAGTTCATCTTAATATCCAGTCTAAGTTTCCCTTACTATAATTTAGGATGAGAAGCAACAATCTTACCTGCTACAACCAGAGAAGAGTTTATCAACACTTTCTTTATAACTACCCTTCATGTATTTGAAGACAGCAAATTCTCTTCCAGGTCATGTATTCTCCTGCCTTTCCTTATTGGTCATATTTCCCAGCCTTCTAATAACTCTTTCTACTCTTCTTTGGGATCTTCCCAAATTGTCCGCACCTTTCTTGAAGCGTGGTACCCAACACTGGACACAGTACTCCAAATGGGGCCTTCTCAGTGCTGAACAAGAGTAGAATAATAGTGTCTCTTGGCTTGTAGATGACAACACAATTTAGCATGCTATTTGTTTTTTTGCAACAATGGCACACTGCTGATTCACACTCAGCTTGTGATCAACTACACATACCAGTTCTTTTTCGGCAGTACTTCAGCCTAGTCAGTCATTCCCCAATTTACACTTGTGTATCATATTGTTCCTTTCCAAGCACAGGACTTTGCACTTTTTCTTACTGAATTTTATTTGATAACCTGGAAAAAGGTCCAAAAATATTCCAAACCATCACAAACACTAATCCTATCCTCCCAAGTGTCTACAACTGCACCCACCTTGGTGTCATCTGCTAGTATGCCGCATGTGCACTCAATCCAAGTTTCTGAGTTTTTTATAAAGGTACTGAACAGTTATCACACCAAGGACAGACCCCAGGGAAGCCCTCATGATACTTCCTCCCATTTAGACATTGAGCCATTGATAACTACTCTGACTCTCAAGATCCAGCCACATATGTATCCATCTTACAGCAGTTTCAACCAGCACATTAAAATATATTTATATATTTGATAATGTTTGCTGTCCAAATGTAATATTCAACTGAATTATACAAGGTGCTATTTCAAGAAAACAATTTTATATTACTCAAATGAGAAAAGAAATCCCAGGAAATTGCTAAAATATTATAAAACAATGGAATGTTCTTAAAAAAAGAAATGCTCAATTAGGAGTTTCCTCTCAGTTTAAAAAAAGGAAGGCAAATATATTTACCATTATCTTTGCTACTGTTCTCTTCAATTGTCATTTGTTCAGCCAGCTCAGACAGAGATTCATCAATGGTCTGGCTTCCACGCAGCGTTAGGGAAAGTCTCCTCTTAAACTTTTTCATTCTATCGATGAGAAGTCTGGCTTAGGCAAGCCTGTAGAGAAAAAAAAAAAGGGATTTTTTCATCATTAAAAGAAAAAGAAAAAAGAAGAAAAATGTATAGAAATTAATTCCCGTGCATACTGTTATAACACAGTTATAACACACACACAAGTTTAGTTACAAAAAGAAAAATGCAGGAAAATTTGGATAGTTTAGCTTGCACATAAGTGATACTCTAGCCTTTTCTTTTCTTTCTTTCTTTTTTTTTTTGTTTTAAAGTAATTTTTATTGGAGTTTAATCAACACAAAGGAAATTTAAAATAAATGAAATCATATTTTAGGTTTTTTAAAACTCTAAAAAGTAATTTTAGTATTTTATCAACTCCTATAACACATTTCATATAAAAATGTTTAAAAAAACCCTTAAGTTATATGAAGAAATCTACATTTTTGTATTAATAATTTCATCAGAAAATGATCACTAGAGATTCTTGGCCAGTTCAGGTCTCCTTTAATTTTATTTTTTTTAATCTCTGTATTATCATCATTATTATTATTATTTAGGGAGACATTTCTACTAACATTGAATTTTAATGGTGGAACTTTTTTTTCTCTTAAATTATGTTTTGATTCTAAGTTTGCTTCATTGACTCTGTATTAACAGATCATGATTTAAGTTTAGATCCAAAAATATACTCTGAAATGTGAAACAAAAAAGATAATACTTGGTTCAAACACATTACAAGATGCAACTTAAATGTGACCTGACATTTTTAAATAGAAGTTTGCATAAAACAAAAAAGTTACACTTAACAATCTATTCAATTCTGAAGAGAACTTTTTTTTTTAAGAAAAAGATGTCAATGTAAACCTATTTCCATCTGAAATTCTATTTTGTTAAATGAATTAAATAGCAATAATTTAATAACGAAATTCACAAAATGATTTTTTTTCCTCCTTCCGGCATGTTATTTAATGTATTTGGCAGAGTCAACATCACTGATTCACTGAAGGTCAGTTTCCCACATCGTATCTTAAGCACTACCATGCATAAAGCAGATGGAACAACGGAACAGTCCCCATTGCTCCCTAGGTGGAGAGTATGCCTCTCTAGCAACCTTTTAACATGCTAGCCAGGGGATTATGCTAAAAAAGAAAGTATTTTGTAGTACTTCACATTTCTTATACTCTCTCAGCACAACTTAAGTAAAGCTGCTTTTTTGGTATTTGGGCCAATCCCAGCACTGGGAACTAGGCAGAATAACTAGGCAGAATAAGTGGAAGACGCTTTCAATTCCAAACCCTCTGCACTGCCCCATGGCACCTAAATTGACACTAAACACTCATTTGAAGTTTAAAAGTAAATGTTTTGTTGCTCCATCTGCTCTCAAGGGTGCCTGTTTGAGCTTTGTCAGGAGTCCTAGAACAACAGAGGGCTGTCTACCCACTCACTGCCCATCCTGGGAGGACAGTGAGAACAGCTACAACTGGTTTGGTCACTGGAGCAGCAGCAGGCACTGTCAGTTGGCTCATCACAGCAGGCTCTTATGGAAACCCCAGCTCTCTCTCCCCTGTTGGAGGGGAGAGGGAGAGACAGGAGCACTGTCTAAGCCCCCCTCGCCCCATAGCACCAAATGCAATTGTACAGATGTTACATGTGGTGCCACAAAACATAGTGTTTTGAACAGGAACATTTCCCTAGCACTGGCACCATTTCTGTAGCACCACCAGGGGTGTAATTGTCCATTCCTTCGACATTTGTATAGCTACAAAACAAAACAGAACAAAGCCATCTGCAGCGCTGTAAATGTTACATCAGTCCAGGATCTAACAGGTGTCCCATCCCATGTCCCACCATCAGGCACAGAAGTAAGATAAGACAATAAAAGAAAGCACAATGGCAAGGCTTGGGCAGAAGAAAGAAGGCAATCCAGAGTGAAAGGTATGGGAAAATACCTGCAACACAAATACATACTCTCCCAAGACTCAGGGAAGAGGAGATGGGAACCCTGTGCAATCATTCAGTGTTGGTGCCAGCAAACACAGAAGCATTCCCATCTGCAAGAACAAACAGCAGCAAAAAAGCAGAAGCCAGGAAGGAAGGAAAGGCTGGAGGCACTTTCCCCAACCCTGTGGAGCAGTGTTTTCCATAGATGCTGGGACTAGTAGAAAAGTGCTGTGATCCCCAAGAGAAACTTGAGTACCAAGTACTAGAGAAACCTCTCACTCTGAGCCTTTTGTATAATAAGTAGGACAAACAATAGGGAGTTTTTACTTCACTTTCACAAAAACAGAAAAGACAAGGAACGAAAAAGCAACAAACACTAAAGTAATCCCCAAACACTCCTGCTGTAAAACCAGATGGCATGGCAGGCATGTTTGGAAGCAGGGATTGGGACAGTGCTTATAGTGGATTTTTCTCTTCTTTAGTTAGATCAATTTGTGGGCAGGAACAAGAAGAAACTTGTGAACAGAAAGAGGCAGCAAGAAAGGCACAGCTTAGCCAGTGCTACTTAGACACACAGGCATAGCAGACCTTTACTCCACTATTTTGTATGTCCACACATCTACTGGTCTTTCACACAGTAGCAGGGTAGCATACACAAAAGAGAAAAATAAAGTAAAAATGTGAAACACTTCAGTATTTTTCCCTTCAAGCAGAGAAATGCAAAGTAAAACAATTTTTAAAAAATCTGTATTCATTTAACAGATTTACTCAAGTTCACAACATTTGCAATTATGATTTTTAGACTAATGATATCCCTTTAAAATTCCTTTTAAAGTGTTCAGCTGATTCACTCTTTGTCCTGCCTATTGAGAACATTCTAAACAAAAGGGGAGAATCAGATGGAAGTGGGTGGTAGTGGTGGGAGAACACACTCATGAAAGGAGTCATGCATATGTTCTCAACGAACAGAGAGGCTAGATAGCACACAGTTTTTCTTACCAGTCTCTAAACTTATATGCATTGAAATCACACCACTGTTTGCTATTTCTACTCAGGACAACCCAGAATTACCATATGCACAGACATGCATTTGAAGTGCTCCAAATCCCAAAGCACTTCAGATTGAGCACATTTTACATATGCCCTATACCCCACTACCATGAGCACTTCAAAATGGCCATAAACCTATGCAATAGTATGGGCTCTCCAGTCATAGATTTGGAAAGCAGGAATTGTTGAATGCCTCTCACCCTCTGGAGGTTCTCAAGTCTGGTGCAATCACTGCTGTCTGCCTGTTCTGCACCTCTACCCCATGAGCACATTCTCAAAATGAAGCTCTTCAGTGTCGTGTCCTGTGCCGTCCCGTCCCCCTTCCCACCCCCATAGTAATTTTTGAGGTTCTTTGGTCATCTTTAAATACTTCCTCAGCTGTGAATACTGCTACCCTCACTGTTTACAATGCTTCAAAGCCACTTGGAGCACTTCAAACAGCACATGGAGAAAAGTAGACAAAATGTTGCTATATCAGCAGTTAGTCCTTGTTATTTGAGAGCAGAATTACCATTTTGAAAAAGTGAATTAGAAAAAAGATGAGACAAGAGAAATGTTTCACTGAAAGCATTTATATTTAATATTTAGGACTCATTCCATTAAGAGGCCCTGGGCATTCCATTTAAAAAAAGGCCTGGTAATATACATTTCTGTGTTTAATTTTTTGCTCTCCAAAACAATAGCCTAAATTCCTCTTCTGTTTTCTAAACACAAAGATTTTCTTTCTTCTCTTAAAATAACCAAACACCACCCCCAACAACTAGGGGTATGTGTATTTAGTCCACTTTAACCAAACTGTAGCTCTTCAGCCATATTCAGTATAAGTGAGACTACTGAAGGAAGAGAAGTAGTTATCAAAGGAAGAGAAGTAGTTCACTAAATGCATTTTCATCTTTTGTTTATTATTTTCTATTTTTATTTTCTTCCATTCTTGCTTATTATTTATTTAAAGTAACATAAAAGGGAAATTATGAGCTGAGGCACTGTGTAGTGATCACTAACACCAGTGCAAGTTTCATTTCAAAAGCTGGTGTCCCCTCTGGGTCTCAGAAGATTAATTGGCCCATCTTGCCTGTTCAAGCAAATTGATTACTCAGTTTTCAGAAGATTCTGAGAAACATTTTCTCATTATCAACTATTACAATACTAGGAATGCCACCACTACACTGAGAACTTGGAAGGAGCAGAGTATAACTTCAGAGCAGGGTGCCTAATGAATGAAGAATTTTCTGCACAAAGTTCTGAGATTGCAATACTGTCTTATCTGATAGAAAACAACTATTACCAGGCAAATACAATTATGAAACAGTATTAAGAGCCTTCATCATTGTTGGCTATAAGCATTCTGATACTCTAGCAATGATTCTCAATTAGGGTTCATCTACACAAGATATTTATTGCAGAGTTGACTAATTGGTTCTGCAGTAAAACATCATTGCCTACACATGTGGTACTATTAGGAAGGAGTAAACTAATTAACTCCGCCATAAGATACTACTACCAGACATAAGTACTATCCTATGGCAGAATTATTTACTCTGCCACAACACATATGTAGACACTGACAGGGCTGTATGAAGTACCGTCATACCCCAGCTAACCCCTCCACAGTACAGTGAGCCCAGTCGGAGAACCCCCGAAATCTAAAGAGAGATGCCTCAAATGGTCTTCTTAGAATGCTTTGTCACAAGGTCTGTCTCTCCTCAAAATAACTCAAAAGGATAATGTAAAGCACCTAACAGACAAAATAGAGTAATCAGCATTACATTAGTGTAAAACATCATCTTTCCAGTTGTAAGCCCCTAACCAGATTCATTTTACCTAACCTAGTGAACAATTACCTCAGAAATAACCAGGAATAAAACCGTACTAACATTAAGTTACATCAATTTAGGTTTCACCCATTTGCATCCATCCCTGGGTAACTAAAAGAAATAGGGTATCCTATACTCTTGCTGCCTAGCAGGAAGAAACAGTAATAGCAATCTATTGTGTGAACTATAGGGTAGTTACTTGAGACTCTGCATTTCTGTCTGTCATTAAACCTTATGTAATTTATGCTGGCACATAACCTGATCCCTCTAGAAGTTACACTGGTGTATGTGTCAGTCTGTCCAGGTTTTAAGACCTGCCAGTTACATAGCTGGGATATTATTTCTTCTTGCCACTGTAAGATGTAATAACCACAAGTATGGCCTGATGCATAAAATGAACACACTTTCATTTAAGCACAAATTAAGTAAAGTAAGGCAGTCCTAGATATCTGGAAATTAAGGTTCAAAGAAAACTGCAAAAATGTATGTTCTAAGAGTACTACAATATATGCATCTCAAAGTTTACAAGAGAGCTGAGGAACAGTCCAGATTCACTCAGCTCAAGAACATTTGCAGGAATTTTTTTTTACTGCTGTTTGACATTTCCCTTTTCTGCCAATTTTAAAAGGTAAACACTTGTTCGTCTATGAAACAACAGATAATCTTAAACTAAAAACTAAGTTAACTATATTCCAATATGCAATGAATAGCCATGAGTAAATGCAACAAGACTGCTGAGCTTTTCCCTTGAGCCTGTGCCAACTGTGAGAAGAATCTGCACTGTCATTTTTATTTTTTAGTTTACAGCAGAGTATAATATATATGACTGTTCCAATTTTTAAAATGCAGAAAATATTTTAAATCTATACCGAACAAACAGTTTTACAGTACCACAGAAGATACAAGGAACATACACTTGGATGTAACTAACAGGAATCCTACTTTTTTGTAGACAGAATAAGGACAAACTACTATCTGATACAGTAAAGTAAAACTGGCAGAGACATTTGTTCCGGCTATACGCCAAAATGAACTAAAACAAGCACCACTAGTTTAAAAGGAATCACTACTTCCTGTGAATCATTTCCAAACTGATGATGTATAAGATTGTTTTTACATTTTGCTTAGAAATAATGTCACTGAAAAGATAGTTACACTGCTGAATTTACACACTGCAGGACAACACTTTTTTCAAAATGGAAGAAAAATATTGATTCCATCCCTTAATCCACAGTTAAATATGCATGTAAAACTAGACTACGCTACCTAGCTCTTGTCTGACCACCACCTTGTCTTCCCTGACCACCTCCAGTTTAGTTGCTTATAGTACACACTGAAATAAACTATACTTTATATCATTCTGAAACTGAGCTTAGCCATGAGTGAAATCAATGATTTTTAACATTTTCATACCAGGATCCTCTTTTCTAAACCCAAACCATCTTCTCTCTCTCTAGGTTTCTAGTAACAGTATGGAGCCACTCTTCCATACGGTAATATAGGTAACAGCAAGGTGATCTTACCTCATAGTACAGTCATCTTATCACCATTCATGGTGTTAACAAGACCTGGACGGTTTGACCTTAATATAAGACCACTTACGTGGACTCTGAGTAGAAGCAGACATTACCTTTGTGTAGCCATAAAGTTTTTTTATGGAGGCACAAAACATGTTAAATTTTGCACTGTGTCAGAGTTGACTGCTACAAGCTTTTTTGCCAAGAGCTTAGACAACAAATTTGTATAGGGTGGGTTGGATAGGCATGATCCTGCCTCAAGCAGGGGGTGAACACTAGATAACCACTGGACATCTCTTCCAGCCTTACTTCTTTATGATTCTATGTTACTATGAAAGCAAATAGACATCCATATCCTTTGTTGCTCCAAAAACATTGTCTTGACAAAAGGTAGCAACAATTTGCGGTACTTCATTGTGGCAGATGTCTATTTGTTTTATAACTCCAAGCTGTCTGCACTCTCCAACTGCCTTCAGCAGGCAAGCTTGGACCTTGGTCAAGGAATTCCTGTGTAGGATTGGGCCTCTCAGCCTTCAGGAGAACCTGTCCAGCTTTTCCCACTTCCAGTGATGTCCCCAGGATCTCCAGGATGCGTCTCTGGAGGCAAAGAAAGTTGAGGTCCCCCGCTTCCAAAAACATGCTTCAGAGATTGCTGGGGGCACATTTCTGGAAGCAAAGAACATGTTGCCCGTTGCCCCACAACAGGTGGAAAAACAGGTGATGTGCATTTTCCTCAACAAAGCACATCAGCTGTGCCAGGACACATCCCAGCACACCAATCTGTTTCACTTGGTGACATCTGTTTCTAGCCTATAAGGTTCTGTGGAATGAAATGGAGTGTTGAAAAGGAGACTTGTGATTAAAAAACAAAAAACAACGCTCAGGATCTTATGGTGATAAAGGAATGGGGATGAAAGAAATACTTTAAGTCCTCCATTTCTAAAAAAAAATATTTGCGGCTTGACACAAATTGCTTCAACAGGTTGGGAACAAAATTTAAAAAAACCAAGTCACTGGGGCCACACTGGGCAGACATGCAGTTAAAGGCACAATGGGACCTAATGTGCAATCCACATCAGCGCAGTTCCTGCTATGCCACATGTGCATGGGCAGGAGGGTGTGTGGGATCAAGCATCAGATCCCATCACGCTATACTGCTGCTGCAGGGGGAACCTGGCATCCTGATCCTGAACCAGCAAGCAGCAAACTCCCCAGTCAGCTGATGGAGCTCCCAGCTGGAGGATGGATCAGCTGACAAAAGGTCCCAGCCGGTAAGTGCAGTGAAGCCCATGACTGGGACGCCAAGAAGGCGTAGCTTTGGATCAGACTTAGGGTGCTAACTATAGCATTTCAGACTGTTAAACTGCATGTAATATTTATGCAAGGTACATGCAACATTTATGTTACTTTTCAATTTAGGTAGAGTAGTATGAATACTACTTTATTAACATTTATTGTTAGCAGACATTAGGAGCTTTCCACACATTCAGCTCTTGTTCCAGATTTACAAGTTTTTTTTCTAAGTCTGGAGCAAATTAAAAAGGGATAAGAGAAATAGATAAATACAAGAAAATGTAATTCAGCATTCAGTTTCAAGAGGACAAGAGGATAGGTCTTGCAGATGAGTTTAATACAAATTAAACCATGCACATGGAGCTGTATTAGAAAACACAGAAGACTGAAATTCTGACAAACTGGTGGACCAGGAAGGATAGGCTAACAAGTTTAGAGGCAGGAGACAGCAGAGTAGGGCAGTTATATCATGTACCAAAGGCAGTGGCAAAAATGTTCAACTTGCTGATATCAAATGTGAAGTGGTCCATATCACTGGGAACATCAGTGACAACAGTCCTCAAATGCTCTCTTAAGTACTGGGTCCAGGATATTAAAAGAAAAAGAAAAATTCCAAAGCGCCCTGATCTAGTTTGCTTAATCTTTTATTTCTATGATCTGAATGGTTTACCTTCTCACACTCCACTGAGCCTCAATTATGCCAACTACTTCGATACTTAATTTCTCACTGTACAAATATCCAGTCACATAATAAAATAATAATTTGTATTAATTTAATAAAAATCAATCAGCTGGATATATTTGTTCCTAAATTATCAGAGTAATAGGTGTCAACTGTATCCACAACAGATTACTTTCTAAAACAGGAACAGGAAACAGCTGGCAGGGACATCTGTCTGATTTTTTAAAAAAATCTATAAAGAAATAAAGCTTTTCATAGGATTTTCATTTAATAAGCTAGGTAATTTATACAGTAAACAGTCTACTCCCCCGCCCCCGCAGATAAATTTATTATTCAATCATAAAATCTTACCTACCCAAAACAGAACTATTATTCGCACTGAAGAGTTAGCAACATGTCATCTCTATCTAGGCTTACAATAAGACAAAAAATTTTAGTGTCATTTAACTTTACATCTAATGCAGTATTATTTCCTTCCAACTGCTGTTCTCTTCTGTAAAATAGGACTACAAATATGGTACTTTTTTATTCAACACATCTGTACTTTTTGTTTATTCCAACTAATATCTGCTTACCCCTGAGACAAAAATTAAATGTTATTGTATTTTACTCCAGCTATCCTGCATAGCCAGGTATAAAAGACTGCGCTAGATTCTACTCTTCTAGTGTCATCAAAAGAACTCATCATAAAGTTCCGATCAGTTATGTTGGGTAATACGAAAACATCAGATTTGCACAAATATAACTGAGAGCCTAAATAAGACCTAGAAAATAAAATTATTAATGATGAAAGAAGGAAAGAACCCTCTTGTCAACTCCGAGTTCAAAATGACGACAATTAGGGGAAAAATTGCTTAGAAAGCGAGACTATTAAATATGAATATCATTAGAAGAAGAATATTTAGAACCCCAAAACAGAAAGAGTCAGTTTTCAGAGGACAAGCCCATTGCTGGCTATTTCATCTTAGACCCAGTTTCTAGTATCACGTTGTAACGGTTGCAGAAACACTGATTAGGGCACAAAGGCTAGATCCGTTTATTCTGTGTAGCAGGACTGAAGAAATTGTGACAAGTAGAGCAATAATGATATGGCAATATCACTACCCCTACACATTTTTTTTGTGCCCAAATGGAAATAGCTTTTAAAGCGGCTCCATAGCACAATGCCAAAGGAATGTAGAAACCCTCAAAGAAATGTGTGAAACTACAGTATGTTACCTCCAAATTTACGCAAGTTGTTTGGATATATAGGCACACAGGTCAAGAGTTTAAATGCACTTAGTATGAAGCTGCATTTGCCGTTTATTTTTGTTTTTATAAATTTAATGATACAGAAGGAATACTGCAATTATTTCCAGTGGTGTAAAAAAGGCACTAAAATATTTTATTAAAATGCCAACATGCTACCTGGTCTTGGATAACAGAATATGCAATAGGATGAAAGACTGACCCCATGACAACACTAAATCATGGGGAGCAATTCACAATGTCCCTTTCAATGACTTCTGGGAATAAACTACAAAATTCCTGTACTGAATTGTATCCTTCTCATGGAAGAACCACAAATTGTCACATACAGAACTTAACTGTAACTCAAATTGTCAGCATTAGCCCTAAGAACAGAATGCTACACAAAAGCTCCTAATGACAGGCAAATGTAACAGAACCTATTTCTCAGTGGCTGTAAATGGTACCTGTTTATTGTCTGAGACACCAATACATCACATGTTGTGTGTATAGGCATTCAGCATTATTAGAAATACAGACCAGAGACCTCCAAAGATAATTAACAGCTTCCAATAAATTCTTATTATGTATCATAGTATCTAGGGTCAGAAGGGGCCTAGAGCAGGCCATCTAGTCAGAGCCCTCGCCAATGGCAGGAACGAGTGCCAGGGTCACAGGACCCCAGCCAAGT
>JAGPOW010001296.1:53795897-53813593 GCA_030014935.1 Caiman crocodilus
AAAAAAAATCAGAAAATACAATTAAATAAAAAATCTGATTTAAATAAAAAACTTTTGATTTAAAAAAAAAAAATGTTTGATTTTTATCCACCCTGGAGTTTTGCCATCATCTTCAGTGCAACTATGCTCTTCAACCTTGGTCTCCATCAACTTTTCCAGTAATTCCCTGCATAATCCTAAGCAATTCTGGTAGAAACAGGTGATATTAGGCCTTAATAAATCTCTGAATCCTTCAATTTAACTCAAGTATCACAATAATGGAAATTGTACCACTATTACTTAAATATTTAATCTTGACATAATTGTAAAGCAACTACAGGCACTTTCCTTCAAAATGGTGACAGTACCAAGTTCAGTATGCCATTATATTTGCCAAATTTAAAAGTTTTGGCCAAGACCACAGGATTCTTCAAATTCTTATTTAATAAGTGGTTAAATGATTTCACAAGGCAAAAATGCATCACATGAATGATTTAGATAACAATCATCCAAAACTAAAGGGCCGTAGCTATAAAATACAGCTACCTTTCAGGCGAACCCTCACACTGTTTATAGAAGTTCTGGTGAAAGGCAGCAGCCAACATCCCAAAGTGCATTTATAACTAGACACTTTTTGCAGCTCTTGCCAGTGACACTGCAGCATCCACGCATCAGCAGTACAAGTGCACCCTCGGAAGGTACCAGATACTGATGGATTACAACACGCAGTAGAAGACAAGGGAGTGTGTATACATGTCTTCTGCCAAATGGCAAACAGAAACTCTAATTCTGCTGGCGGAAAGCAGGGTTTTATTGGCTACCTTTTGTAATGGAGAGGGAAAGAGCAATGAAAAGGAGAGGAGATAAGATAAATGAAGAGCATCAAAATGGAAGTTTCTCACTGTGGCTATCCACAAGAAGGATTAAATGCCAAACATTATCAGGCCATAAGTCTCTTTTATTGCATTACAGCCATTTCATTGAAAATAGAAGCATATGAAATGCACAACTGATATGAACAGATTTCAAATGTATAAAAGTATTTTCTTTCTGACTTCAAGAACAATAAAATAGTGGGTTTTGGTTTTTACTGTGACTTTTCAAACATATCCAAGGTAAGAGACCAATAAACCACAACTGAATTACTTAAATTAATCATGTTGTTAATTGGACCAAATTTTAATCTACAGAGACTGCCAGGCACCACATAAAATATCCTAATAAATACTAATTCACAAATTGGTCTTGCATTTCCACTGTAACATACAAATCCACAAATTGTGCAGACCTTAAAATGCAAGAAGCTACTAAAATGTGACTGAAATTTCTACTGTTGTGCAGAACCAGGAAACAAATCAAACAGTGTTAGCTATTTTAAATACTTAGTACAGTGGTTCTCAACACTTTTAGACACAAGGAATCCCTCTATAACTTTTCCCCGATCGTAGTGATACCCCATTTCAAATACTAATTCCAGTCATTTTTTTGACTATGGAAAAACAAAAGAACAATTCTTCTGTTGCAAAGAACTCAAAAAGGCAGCGGGTCAGAATGTTTTGGGCACTGTGAATTCCAGTGTGAATTTCTGAGTATATCACCTGGTGAATCATGTATAGGCATCTGTATACCCAAGTGCTGATAATGTATGGCGCCTCACAGCACTATTGAAAGGATTTTGTAGCACGCTACTTGAGAATTGATGACCTAGTGGCTCATTAATGTTTCAACCCCTGTAAGAAAAAAGTTGCATCATGTATTTGCAACATTTAGAAGTTGTTTGTCAGAAGCAGTCTGCAAAAAAACTGTTATTGCTGAGAATAGTGACTATGAAATATATGTATCATGTAAACAAAAGTTAATATTGCAATGTAACTACATAGAAAATCTTTCAAGACACAGACTAATGCCTTTAGGATGAAATAACTCCCCATGTCTAGATTTAGTAATCTAAAACCCATTTTAAGATGGTATTTTTTAAAAAAAATAAAACCAAAAGTAATCACTATTTCCTCAGGACCTAAGGGCACTTTACGCCCAACACGTTGTTCAACAAGTCTTCTAACAATACACTTGGTCCAATAAAAGATAATACCAAAAAAAAAAATCCTTTCCATTTGAACTGAAGAATTCTTCCAAACAAAAGTAGAAGTGGAGTAGTGAATGCCTAGATAAGAAAAAGGCTATTAAAAATCAACAGATACATGAAATTAATGAGTTTCTTTAAAACAAGAGAATACTCTCATGCTATAGCAACAAAGGACTTCAAAAACCCTTGTCTTTCTCTCAAAATAGTCCAGCTGTAAATCCATATAATACAAAATGCCCCTTTGTTCCTGACAGGCTACTTGCAATTTAAGTGTCAGTAACATGATGATAAAATAATAAACATAGAAAAGTGTAAACCACAACAACTCGACTCTGGCCAGGAAAAATGCCATATACTTGAACAAGCCCTCCATAATGGAGCTAAACCTCCCTATCACCCAGATTGTAAGCAGCATGCGAGCTGGGAACATTTTTAATTCAAAATCATAATGTTAATTTAAGCTAATTGTTCTTGCAAACCATGCAAATACACCCAAATATTCCTTACTTCCAGGTGCTTATTGAAATTAGTGATTAGGCAACAGAGGCACATGTTCTTATTAAACACACAAAAATCCTTTCTCGATTCCCAATGTCCTTCACCACATTACCCTTCTAGAACACTACAGTATTATGCCCATTTTATGTTTCATTTTTTTCTCACTTCTAAAGAGCAAAAGGGACTTCGAAAAACAGCGGAGAAGTTTGTGGCAGGGTAAAGAATGGATTCTAGTTTTCAAAAATACATCTTGTGACTTTTTACCTTTAAGATCATACTTCACATTCCTCTTTTTCTTCTAGTGAAGTCTACTAGAAGATAGACAAATGATTCTCTATCAGAGAACAGAACCCTGAAGTGCCACAAAATCCATCTAAGGGTACTGCAGGTTGTCAAGCAATGTTAATGCTTTTAGGTGTCCAAACATCTATACATGATTCATAAGACAAACACAGAGGCGGTGGCCAGATGAGCATGGATGTGAAGTATGGTGCACTGCAGACAACTACAGTGCCACATACTGCATGTTCAGTTGAGGCCAAAAAAACCTGCAGAGAAAAAAAGCAGAGCAGTGCACACACTGATCCAAAGCAGAGCTGGGTAATCTGAAGCAGTGCTGCAGCTGCTGGCCGGGGTCTGTGCCACAGAATCGCCACTGCTACAGCCCCTGGAGGCCCCCGGGACCCCAGGTAAGGCTGCTGGGGCCAGCCCAGTGCTGGCCCAGCCTCCCCTACCATCCCTGGGGTAAGTGGCATGGGCATTCCTCAGGGACAACTAGCGGTGGCACAAGGTGTGCCGCTGCCAGCTGTCTCCAGGGAACCAAACATCCACGACACATGTAAATGCAGCCAGAGATTTCAAATAGAAATCCATGGTCTTCTAATAAGAAAGCCTCAGCCTGGCATAAACTGGTCTACCAAGCATCCAAAGAACCCAACAGAGAGCTCCACAACCACAGATTTGCCTACTGCAGTAGTTTTCAACTTTGTTCGACTCAAGACACCCCTCAGGAAATATCAGCTCTTGGCTTTCACTTGTTTTTGACTATGGAAAAATAAAAGCAAGTCTCCTGTCACAAAGAACTTAGAGACCACAACAGATCAATGTTTTTGACACTACACATTCCTATTTGAAATCTCTCAGTTTAATCTCATGTATCATGTGTGGGTGTTGTTACACACTATGCTAACACTGTGTGTCACACTTAAAAGGATCTCACTACACCCTGGGTGAGAATCACTAACTTAATAGAATGATGTATATCTCGGGCCACAGAAACAATCTGCTTTCTTGAATGCTTTAGCTTGGCTGGCCAGCTCTCAACCTTGGAGGGCTGCTGATTTAATTATCTCAATCTTCAAGATGTAAGCAGCACAGAAGGCAGCCACAATGACCAGAAGAATAGGAACCAGAGTTTGGAAGAGACTCATCTTATCTGAAGGAATCGGAGACTGAAAAGAAAATCTTATTTTATTCAGCGATAATGTAGGATTTGGAGAGTAATTCTTTAACTGAATTGATTCACTTATCTCCCGTGGGCAATTGTTATACTTTTCAAGCAGCTGCAAGAGACTCAAATTCAATTATTCACATGCAGGCAGTTCACTGACAAATAAATAACCCTTTGCACATAATGAATGACAGAAGAGAGTATGTATGCTCTCTGCTGATGCAGTACAAGTGCACCACTTCCAAAATTTGTCTGCACTTTACTAGCAGACCACAGTAACTAGTTTAATAAATGCATTGAGGAAAACAATCCATTAAAATAACCCCAAAAGCCAAATCAAATAAATTAACAGTTCATTTCTATTAGGAAAATGCTTCATTTTATATTGTTTTTACAACACAATCTGATGTTTTAGGCCATTTGCTTAAGAAAAATGTAAAGAATTCTACGAGTCTATATATTTTTTAAATTTTATCTCCCTCACCCACAAAATGTGGGATGTTTCTTAAAACATGAGAATGCAAGTAGCCATTACTTGTCATCTGTGTACAGCCCCTCAAATTGAAATGCCCAAAAACCACTTTAGGCAAAAAATAGTTGAAGAAAATAAAATGACTCAGGCAGGCTTATATGCTAAAAATGTCATACTTGTGTAATTTAGTGTTCTGAAATCACACTCATTTTTGTTTACAGAGCAATTATATCTAACATTTCAAATGCAGTTTGAATCAATTACTATCATTCTAACACATTATTATTGCCAGAATTAAAAAAAATATATAAATGAAATATGCTAGGAACTGCAAACTGTGCAATACCTATGCCTAAAGTAGTCTCAAGAAAACTGATTTTTAGGGAGAAGGGATTTTCTTTATCATAAATATATTTTGATCTTTGTACAACCTTTAACTGCGGATCACTGTTTATCTTTGGAACCTTCTATCAATGTTTACCCTACGATAAAAAGGCTTAAATTCTCAATCGGTTTTACGTGTGCCAGCAGTAATGCAGAACAAGCAATAAAATAAAATTACAGATACTAGGTTAATGAATGCATCAGTGAGGATACATTTATTTACTGTTTGCTATATTCGATTGCATGATAACAGCTACAGATGGCTAGACAAAAGACTTTTAACAAAGAATGAAGAAAATTACAGTAATACAAGCTCTCTTGTATGACTGAAGCATTTTATGCTTTTGCCGCTCAGGACAGCTCTTTTAATTTCAACTAGAGCTGGGCGAATATTTCAAGAAATATATTCACAATTTATTAAATGAACAAACATGGATTCATTATCTTTATTTACTTCTCACGAGCATGTATACAAGTAAAATTCTATCAGAATATTCAGGGACAGAGCAGAGTTTTCACTCCAGACAAATTTTCATGGTTATCTTCAAAGCCTTATAGGTCTAGAAACCATCAAAATGTTTTTTACCTACATGACCAGTCACACAGTATACAAAGATGAGAACCAACAATTCAGGTGAATAGTTTAAAACAGAAACTTGGAATCTGTTCAGACTATGCAGCATATCACTAAAAAAATTAATCTGTCAATAGTTGGCAAATACAAAAATGTATTCCCAAAATAAACCACTGTGCATAATCCATCTTAACTGTAATTTCAAAAAGTATATACTGGTATCAAAGCATAAAAGAGGAAATTGGTTTGAACATTTTCCAGGCCCCCCAGTAACCTCTTTAATTTTTATTTTTTAATTATTAAATTTTACACTTAAATTATATTTTATTAAAATATTTTTAGTTTTTAGTACTTTTAGGAATTAAGAAAAATTACACCAAGACATAAATTGTTTACATTCTGTTGCTACAAACAGAAGAAAGACTCCACAAAGTCATTAACACGTGGCTTGATCCCAAGTAAATTAAGTGAAGTCAAGTGATTCCCCTTTAAACGCTTGAGAATGCTGAAGGTACGTGCAGACATCCCTCAGGTAATTTATCTACATTCTCAACCTTACCTCTCACACACATTAAAGTCTTATATAACCAAAAATAAAATAAAATTAAGTTAAGTATCTGTGAAAGACTTCAGTCTAACATAATCGCTTCTTTACATTTTGGCAGCCTGAACCCAAGTAAGCAGCGGTTCATTTTTTTCCTCTGTAATAGGGATGACTATGATGTCTGTCATCTATCCCACAGGGCCCTGTATGGGTCTTGAAAACTGGCAGTGGGGGAACGGTGGCGGAGCTAATTGCTATGGTTCACAAAGCACATCCCCCTCCAGTGCCACTCATCTAACCCTCAAACAAACTCCATGCAACTCGTCCAGCTTGCAGGACCAGATGACCCACAGGCTGGTATCAGATCTGCACAACTGGATCAGCCTGCTGTGACCTCAGCTGTGATCCTGCACACCAGGATCAAGACCTCACGCCAATCTGCGTGTCTCATCAAGTACATGACCACGAACCACAGACTACTGCAGGTGGCAGCACAGTTTGGGGACTAGAGGAGCAGCCGACTGTGACCAAAGAACAGGTTAGGAACCGTTTAGAAAAGCTGGATGTGTACAAGTCCACAGGGTAAGAGAGAATGCACCCAAAGGTGCTGAGGAAATTGGCTAATGTGATTGCAGAGCTGCTGGCTATTATTTTTGAAAACTCATGGCAACTGGGAGAAGTCCTGGATGATTGGAAAAGGGTAATCTTTAAGAAAAGAAAGGAGGAGGATCTGGGAAACTACAGACTGGTCAGCCTCATGTTAGTCCTTGGAAAAATCATGAAACAGGTCCCCAAGGAATCCATTTCTAAGCACTTGGAAAAGAAGGTGATTTGGAACAGTTAGCAAGGATTCACAAAGGGCGAGTCATGCCTGACCAACCTAATTGCCTTCTCTGACTAGATGACTGGCTCTGCAGATGCAGGAAGAGTAGTGGATGTGATGCATTTTCACTTCAGCAAAACTTTTGATACCGTCTCCCACAACATTCTCACAAGCAAGCTAAGGAAGTACAGGTTGAATGAATGGCCTGTAAGGTGGACAGAAAACTGGCTAGACCATCAGGCTCAAAGAGTAATAATCAGTGGCTTGATGTCTAGCTGGCAAACAGTATCAAGTGGAGTGCCCCAGGGATTGGGGTCCTGGGGCTGGTTTATTCAAGTTTCATCAATGACCTGAGAGATGGGATGGAGCGCACCCTCCACAAGTTTGCACATGACACCCAGCTCCAGGGAATAGTAAATACACTAGAGGGTAGGGCTAGGATTCAGAGAGACCTCAACAAATTGCAGGATTGAACCAAAAGAAATCTCAAGCGGTTCAATGAGAAGTGCAAAGTTTTGCACTTATGACAGAAAAATGTCATGCACTGATACAGGCTGGGGACTAACTGGCTAAGCAGCAGTTTGGCAGAAAAGGACCTGGGGGATTACAGTGGACAATAAGCTGAATATGAGCCAACAGTGTGCCCTTGTTGCAAAGAAGGCTAACAGCATACTGGACTGAATTAGTAGAGACACTGCCAGCAGATTGTGGGAAGTGATTCTTCCCCTCTATCTGGCACTGGTGAGGTCACATTGGGAGTACTGTGTCCAGTTTTGGGCCCCCCGCTACAGAAAGGATGTGGACACAATGGAGACAGACCAGTGGAGGACAACAAAAATCTTGACATTACTTATGAGGAAAGACTGGGGAAACTGGGCTTATTTAGTCTAGAGAAAAGAAGACTGAGGGGGGATTTAATAGCAGCCTTCAACTACCTGAAGGGCAGTTACAAGAGGATAGAGCTAGACTGTTCCCAGTGGTAGCAAATAACAGAAAAAGGAGCAATGGTCTCAATCTCAAATTGCAGCAAGGGAAGTTTAAGTTAGACAGTAGGGAATATCATGTCTCACCAGAAGGTAATAAAGCACTGGAACAGGCTAGCAAGAGAGCTTGTGGAATCTGCATCCTTTAAGATTTTTAAGACCCGGCTAGACAGAGTATTGGCTGGGATGATCTGGTTGGGGATGCTCCCATTTGAGCAGGTAGATGGACTAGATGACCTCCTGAGGTCCCTTTCCAAAGCTCATTTTCAGTGACTCAGCCCATGGACTGGCCCCATACTGCTACAATGTATCGAAGCTGAATATGAGCTATTCTTGAAAAAGTCAAAAGCATACTGAGAGGTATTAACAGGCATGTCATCTGCAAATCAAGGAAAGTGATTCTTGTGCTTTATTCAGCACTGGTGTGCTTTACTTGGAATGCTGTGTCCAGTTTTGGGCTACACACTTCAAAAGGATGGAGACAGCTTGGAAGAAGTCCAACGCAGAACAACAAAAATGATTAGGGGCCTAGAAAGCAAGATTTACAAGGAAAGGCTGAAACAAGTTGGGTTACTTAGTCTGAAGAAGAGAAAACTGAGGGAGAAATTGATAATGGTCTTCAAATATCCGAAGGGTGATTATAGCAAGGATGGAGATGGCCTTTTCTGTGGCTTAGGGGACTGGACTATTGGCTTCAAGTTGCACCAGGATAAATTTAGGTTAGAGATTAGAAGGAATTTCCTGACTATAAGGGTGGTCAAGAGTTAGAACAGGCTAACTTGGAGAAACTGCGTAACCTCCATCCCTGGAAATTTCCAAGATCATGTTAGCAGGTGCTGTTTAAGAGTGTATGTTTATATGTACATCACATACCCACACATACATTAAAGTCCATATTAAACCATTAGCAGCTATATAACCATATACATGGTTTAAAGTGTGCATGACACATGCATATAAATATGCCATAATTACAACTTTTAGAGTTAAAATAATGCAACTTTCTACATCCTGGCCTACATAAGTTTGAGATGGAAATGGATTTAAGTCTGCTTAAATTAAATACCACATTAGTTAGAAAAACAAGTTGTGGAGCCTCTATATGGAATACTGTAAAAATACTGTGCTCTTTCACATTAATATACTCACAAGAGTCCAGAGAATGTAACTGATCAAACTTCATAAGATGCTATTAATCCTGTTCCCTGTGCCAAATTCTCCTCTCATCCCCCTGACACTCTAAGGTACAGGATCACAGTAAAAAGCTTCATAGCACTTCTCTGGACCACACTCCTTAGAAAAAAACAGCTGCCACTTGTTGCTGTTTAGAAAATACAAGCAACAACATTACTTATGTATTCATATTAGGGGTATGCGAAATGGGATGTATTCGATTCGGATTTGGCCTGAATCAGGGACAGTGATTCAATTAGTTGATTTGGGTCACTGTCCCCAACTCGATTCAGCCGAATCTGAAGATTTGATGCTGATTCAGAGAATCAGCAATTCAGCCCCAGACACAACTTTAAATGTTTTTTCTACATATCTCAAGGTACCAGGTGCGAATCATGAACACTGCAATGCTGGGGTGGATGGAGCATCCCACAGGAGCGCAGGGGGCCCCTCTCCTCATCCACTGGCCATGGGGGGACCCCCCCCAGTTGCTGCCCAGACCCAAGAGGCACCAGTGACTGAACCGGGAGGATGCAGGAGGGGCCCCCCTGTGTACTCCCCAGAAGACCCAGAAGCAGACCAGAAGTGCTTTTGAGTGCACTGGGGATCCCCACGTGCTCCTGTGGGATGCTCCATCCACCTCACCACTGCAGCATTCACAAAGCCTCCTGGTACCTTAAGGTGTGTAGAAAAAACATTTAAAGCTGTATCTACATCCAAATCTCTCCAAATGGATTCGGAGGGTTCCGATTCAATTCAGAAAGATTAAAGGGTCTCCTGATTTGATTCAGATTTGGCTACCAAATTAGGACGATCTCTACCAAATCGAATCCGGGACAGAAGCTTCGCACAGCCCTAATTCATATATAAAGTATTAAAAAAAGATGACATTGAAGCACTAAGATTACAAGTTGATTTACAAGGCAAAAAAGACTCCAACTCTGGGTACTAACATTTGTTTAGCCTGCTCTTGCTCTATGCAAGTTCTCTACATGTTACACAGTCATATAAACCAGATGGCTTTTTTCTGTCTGTCAGATCTCATTTATCTTTCAAGTGTCAAAAGCATGAGACATGCAGAAGAGAGCCAAGTAGTAAACTATCTAATGACAGTTAGTCTGAATAAAAATGTACTTATATAGAAGAATCATCATTCAAAAACAAGAATATGATAAAACAAAAACAATACACTCATGTGATGGCTGCAGGGTTAGTCTGCTCTGTTTTTGATCTGAGTGTCAGGCTTTATACTTTTACCTACTATGGGGTGGAATTTATTTCTCCTACTTAGGACTGGGTTCTGGGCAGCAATTACCTGTGAATCAACTGTCAACTAATTCTGGTTGATCAAGTTTCAGCATTTATAATTCTTCTGCTTGAATATATGAGTCCAGTAGCAAACATTATGACCCTAGCCGACCCACCTACCTGTCTCACTACTTATTGTCTCCCATGGCCTCTGATCCTCACTGCCACACATTTGCATTTTCACAGACCTACATTTTGCATATTGGCTTCTTTCCATCCAGGAGAACACAAAACACCAGTAGACTTTCCGTTTGCCTGAAGGGTGCTTGTGACCCAAAGCTTGCAAAGAACAATTTTTCCAACTATTTAGTTGTCCTAATAAAAGATTTACCCAAAGAGCCTTATTTGTCTATATGCTTAGACCAACATGGCTACAACCAACACCCCTGAAACACGATGACCAAAAATTCTTAAAAACTTAAAATAGATTATTTTAGCACTAAGAACAATTTTTTTAAAATAACGACTTCAGAATAGCCTAATGTCCACATTCATCTTGCCTACATGCCCAACTACCTGGTGGTGGTTAATCTACACAGGGCCCAAAATTACTTCACCTCAAGAGAAACATTTTTAACCCTTTCTATAATTTGTTCTTTTCTTTTTTTATGCTTGGATCCATCTGGTCAAAAACAGGTCTGTAAGGATACCAGGAGAATGAGCCCAAGTCCTCAGAGATAAAGGTTGTGTCCTTAACCTTTAAACAAGTAAACCATCAGCAAATGCTTTTAGAATTATCTGAACTATTATTTTCCATCTTGCTCATTTCTCCAGACACATTCCTGCTACGATAAACTAAGGTACTCATACAGAAGATACTCTAATAACCAGGCCATTCAACTGCATTCATAAAAAAATAAAAGAGGATTACTGCTCATTCTAACTTGACCCTGAAGATTTAAAAAGGTCTGCCCACATGCATGTTGTTGCAGGATCAAACTAAAGAAAAGATAAAGTTTCGTACCTATGCTTTCAGAAATGAAACTGTTTTTTGAATGTCTCCACCTGAAAGAAAAATACCAGCAGGACAGTAACAACATGCGATGCAAGTCCCTTTATCCCAATCAAGCAGAAGGGTAATTCCTCCAAGTTAACAGCCCCATCTCTACATTTTTTCTTTCTTTCTTTTTTTTTTTTTAATACTTTGGGAACCAGAGAAATTGTAGCATTAGACAACCTCTTCCATTAGAGACAAAAGGGAAGTCACGATGCTGTGAAGTGCTGCCAACATTCACAACCTTATTTCAAGTCTCAGATTCTTGGGGCTTTAGCGGGGTGGGAGGGTTGTTTTGTTTCTGAGTAGAAGCACTTTAAAATTCTATTTGCATAAGCTTTGTGCTTAAAATACAATTTATAACTTGAGTCATCCCGTGGTCATCATGGTTCCAGAGATAAATTTTGGAAACTAGAGTCCTTTATAATAAGAAAACAAATCAAAAATCACCACAAGTGTTTTGTTTTGTTTTTAAATTTCATGATTTCTAAGGGCTTTCCGAACACTTTAGACTGGTAACATTTCTTCTTCTATGTTTTAGTCTATATACTCAACATACACAAGGTTATACCTTCTTGTTAGAGAGAATATATAACATTATGAGTACTCAAGTGTGCAACAGAAATCCTGAATTTTATATGAGTATAAAAATTTACCAGTTTTTTTCTTGGAACTAGCAAGAGGTCCAAATACCTACATTGAGCCTTTGCACATGCCACACTTTTTGTTCTTTCTTGTGTTGCAACTGTATGACTGGTGGCACGAGCAGGTTTTGATGATTCTTTAAAAGTCTTCCTGGTGCATTAAAACTGCTTGGACATAGTTTTGTTTGACACATCAAGAATTAATGTGTTGTGTCCATGGATTTTTGTGTACAAACACAATGGCACTCAAAGATGTATAATGAGCCTCTTTGTCCACCAGTTGGCATTGCAACTTTTTTGCCATTCACCCTTTCGAATTACTTTCATTTTGGGGGATTTTTTTCCTTGTGTGGTTGCCGACTCCCTGCTTCCACAGCTGCATGGCAGGGCATGGACAAGTGATGGGTGGAGGCCCCTGAGACAGAGGGTAGTGCTGGACCATCCTGCTCTCCTGCAGCACTGGCTGGAGACTGGGCTTAATTCATCTGAAAACCTAGTGCATGTAAACACAGATGCGATGCTCCACGGCTTAATTTAAAATCTAGTGCGTGCAAACACAGATGCAACGCTCCAAATTAAACAAGTTTAAATTTTATACACCTATTTAATTTAATGAGGATTAAAACCCGTGTTGTGTACAGGTGCCCATTGTGCTGATCCAGTCTAAAATAAGTTTCTTTCTTGTTCAAATCAGTGAAGATATCAGCAAATAAGGCTGCAGATTCCTGTGGTACAATATTCCCCAAAAGGTTAAGGAGAAGTAATACGATGTCATTGTATTCCAAAAGCCTCATCGCTTCCTTGGTCAAGTCAAGTAAACTGACCCACCTCCTCACCTCAATCTGGTCCACCTGGCTCTTGGTAAAACACTGGCTGACTGGCTAGACCTATACGCTATACACTTTGCTTCACATCTCTTGCCTGAAGTGAAACCTGTCCTCCCTGCAGACGCACATGCTGCTCTGGCAGTCCACATCACACATAACCCCTCTCTAATGGCAGTACACTAAACAGATATCTTCCTCTCTACTTGCTGCCTATTTCTCCAGCCATAGACAGCAATGAGTGTGGAAGGTCCAGTACCCTGCATACCTTCTCGAGTCCAATGAGAGAAGTGATGGGACATACTTTGAGATGTGATCTGGGAAGGCACTGTACATATGGATAGTCAAAGTGTATTATGCCTGTGTACTCACCAACTACCCTGATATAACCTAGAGGCAGTGCCCAGCATCAGCAACACCAAAACATGCCCTTCCAATCTGATGCAACCTGTACAAGCTGTGCAACACCAAGAAAATTAGTAACCTCCAGTGGTGGCTGCTGCACAGAGCCCTGTCCATGGGAACTTTTGTCTGGCACATTAGCCACTGATGCCAGTGACCTGCCCTTTCTGTAAGGAGGTGGTAATAAAAACTTTCTTTCATGCCTTCTTAGACTGCCTCTAGCTGCAGACACTCTTTGTTGCCCTTAGTGCCTTCTCTGGCATGCTGGACTAGAGATTCCTCCAAGATTGTGTACATTTTCTCTATCCCACACTGAACACCCGAAGGGAACATGTTCTGCCTGGCCAATATCTTGCAGGGCCAGGCAAAAATGGAAACCACCCAATTCTTCCATTTTTTTGGTCTGGGGCATATATGTCACATTTGAGACTGGACACTTCACTTTGCAACAAAATGTGGACCATTCTGAGACACAGAACATCACTGAGGGGGCACTCTACAAAGCAGATGGACAACTAGTCCTAAGTGAAGTGTATTTACTTGGTTGTGGAAAGAGGAGGGAACATAGTAGGGAGGGGTTTCAATCTCTGATGATATATGTATCTATTGCTGACAAGTGCCTTATGCTCATCCCTTGGGAGGGTCACATACTTTTGCAATTTCAAGTGTTTGCTTTTTAATACTTTTTAAAAATAAAGGTTTAAAAAGTCAACACACATGCACACACTTGCATGTATTTACTCAAATACCAGATGACCCAGAATTTAAAGTGACCCCCAATATTTAGATTCTATACATGGAAAATGTATATACAGTATAACTTCATAAATCTGAATCTCAAAACGTCAGAATTCTCAAAAAATCCGACACTGCTCCAGGTCTGGCTACCACTCTCCCCCGACTCACTAGACACAGAGAGGGAAGGTTGTACACAGTGGTTACTGCCACCATCCACTACCCTGCATCGCTGTTCTGTGTGGCTGCTGCTCCAGGGCCAGCAGCCATTTCCCACCCCCCAGCTCCATAACCAGCCACTCTAGTTTCAAAAATCAGGCATTTTGAAATATCTGGCAGGTGCTCGGTTCTGAGTGCACCGGATTTATGAGGTTATACTGTATTTATTATAGTTTTCCATTTAGAGAATGTAATTATTGGAGGGTCATCTTAAGTTCATGCCCCCCTTCCCCTCACCACACACATGCACATTGCTGTTGTTTCCTTGCTGCAGCAGAGAGGCCTCTGCTTCCTGGCCAGACTGGGATTGTGCTCCTGTCCCCAGGCTACAGTGGGACCAGAGCCTGCCCAAGCAGAGCAAAGGTAAGCGTGAGGGGGGTGGAGGGGAAGAAATACAATAATGAATACAGTATATACTATTCAGTATAGTATTTCTAGATCCTTAAAAAATGTGTTTTTAAAAGGCAGACAGATTACAGTATTATTATTTAATATAGCCCCATATTTCCAAATATTCAGCAATACTGTTTGGTATTCAAATTTTACAGAGTTAATAAAACATTACATTTCATAACCTGTTTATTAGACAAGTTCCATGTGTTTTAACGTTATGCTGTTCTAATTGTTAGCAAGACCAAATCATGAAGAATAACAGAAAATTTAAGATGATAAAGGACTGAGGGACCTGGACCTCTTCAGCCTCTGCAAGGGAAGGGTGAGAGGTGATCTTTTGGCTAGCTACAAATTCATTAGGGGGGCACAGCAAGGAATCAGAGATGTTCTGTTCACCAGGGCACCTCTTGAGGTAACAAGGAAGAATGATAACGATGCCCAAAACTTAGGGTGGGCTTCCAAAGGAAGTGGTGCTCTCCCCTACCTTGGGGATCCTTAAGAGAAGGCTGGTTAGGCATATGGCTGGGGTGATCTGACCCTAACACTCTTTCCTGCCCAGGCAGGGGGTCAAACTCAGTGATCTGTTGAGGTCCCTTCTGACCCTAGCATCTTTCTGATATAACAGTTCCACCAGAAAACCTCTCTGGGAACAAATTAAGTTTTCAGTGAATGCAGCAAGTTTTCCTGTATTCAAATCATCTGATTTTAATTAAAGTGATGCAGAGTCATTTAAACACTGCATTATTCAAAGTATCTTAGGGAATTACCATATTTTCTTACAAACAACATGCAGGTTTTCCTCCAAAATAAGCACCCCCCAAACTGGGGTGCAGGCATTGAATAGGGAAGCTCATTTTCTGCCTGGACTAGAAAACTCCTGCTTTGATTCCTGCTCCACCTTGCAGCAGCAGTTGCATTGCTAATTGGGCAGCTTAATGGCTTGCTCTTTACTTCAAAGGTGTTAATGATTGTCTCTCCTTTTTAATAGTCTTGATGTTCCACTAATCAAGTTAACCTTTCTTGGGACAATTTTGATGTCTGTTAGCTGCTCCTGGTTTCTCCCCTACTGTTTCAGTCTTGGAGACTCTAGCTCTTTCCAAAATTATAGCTCAATCCATGGAGACTAATCTACAGCAGCAGCTAGAGTTTGCACTTTAGTTAATAGGAAAGGGACGGTGAGTCAGCTGAAGATTAAGCTATGCACCTGTTCTGTCCAGCCGTACCTCTAGAACATGTGCCAGGGTTGCCTATCCATGTGCCAAGTAGTAACATGTGGACACCTCCTTAGCGTGTGAGGAGGTGTGCTAAGGAAAATGTTTAAAAATATATATAATTTTTTTAAGTTGCTGCTCCAGGCTCTCCAGAGCAAACATAAGTCCCAGTGCTGCAGTGGGCACCGGGGGAAGGGCCAGAACACAGGCAAGAACACAGACACCACCTCTCTGTCTGTGGCGGTGCTGAGCACTTCACAAGCTCTCTCACAGGTACTGAGGACAAGGTCAGCAGAACATGGGCTGCACCTTTAATCTTGCAGGTTCTCCTGTGTGCCCCAGCCAACTGTGGAGGGGCTGTGCTTGAGGCTCTGATCCGCAAGGAGACAAAAACTGCAGTTTTAAACTTAGCACTGCTTTTGTCTCCCTGCCGCTGATTGTCCGAGCTGCTCCAACAGCCCCACTGCCTGCTGCTGACCAGTGGAGAGGCAAAAACAGCACTATGTTTAAAACTATGTTTTCTGCATTCTGATGAATTGAAGACGAAATACAGTTCCTGTGGACTGTGAGCAGGGTGGGCTGGCCCCGGGGCAAGAGGAGCTGAAAGGAGTGGGGGAGAGCTGCCTGCTATGGGAAGCTGGTGCTCACTGCAGTGGGGGAGCCTGCATGCAGACAGACATGGGAGACCTGGAGCCCTCTGAGGGCAGGAGCCTGCACTGGAAAAGTGGGGTAGGGGAGAGTGCTGCGCTTCCTGAGAGCTGCAGGACATTGTGGGGGTGGTAAGAGGATGCCTCCCTTTCTGGAGCCTACTTGGCCACACTAGAAACACCCTGCCCCCCAGCATTAATTCTGCTAGGTTTCCATGACAGAAGTGTTGGGGTGGCTGGCAGCCTGCCTGCCCAGCATCATGGCTTGAGCACTCCAGGAGCAATGCAGCAGGCAGGCAGACCTATATGACTGCTGGCTGCTGCTGCAGCTGCCAGGGCCAGCTGCCAGCCAGGGCACAGCTGAGCAGGGCATGAGTACTTTCTTCTACCTCCTTCCACCCTCTGACTCCATTGTGCACTGCAGAGCCCCAGTCCCATGGATTCACCCTGCCTTGGTGCTGCCAGCCCTGGGGGTGTGCTTGTCAAACCAGGATAAAATTGTGTAATAAACCCCCTCCTTCCTCTCACCAACTACAGGCATTTTCTGATGAATCATCAGAGAAATAAAAACCATGGTTTTAAACATGGCACTGTTTTTGCCTTCTCACTAGTCAGTGGCAACCAGCAGGGCTGTTGGGGCCCCTTGGCCATTCGTGACAGGAGACAAAAATGACACCAAGTTTAAAACTGCAGTTTTTGCCTGATGATCAAAAGTAAGCTGCAAGTACAGCCCCTCCACTAACCAGCAAGATTAAAGGTGCTACCGAGAGGCTCACTTCCCCCATGAATTTGACAAGTTCCCATCTTTCTCCTTATTTCCCCTTCTTTTCTTTCTCTCCCCTTTTCCCTTTCTTCTCTTTTTTCTTTTTTTCTTTTCCCTTTTTTTCTCTTTTTTTCCTCTCTCTCATCACAACATGCTTAACAAAAAAACAATACACAGCAAAAGAAGTTTTATTTATTGTTACCAGGTTTAAAATGTTTAGAAAACCTGGTATTTACTGTAAAAAAAAGAAAGTTATAATTAATAACTATATTAATATGTAGTGCATCCTGCAATGTACCCTCTGCCCCAGTTTTATTTTTCTGGCATGACAGCACTCCAGCACCTTGCAAGTAGACATTGTGGTTTTTTCAGCGCTCCAGCCAAAAATATTGCCGACCTTTGTTCTAGAAAAATCTTATTTTCTTCATTTTGCCTTTCAAAAACAATTCAGGGGTCTGTTAATATGAGAAAACACTGTATGTTAGGGACTCCAAGTCAAAAACATGCGACTATCTGGAATGTGTATGCTCAGGGAATGTCAAGTTAAACTAGAAAAGTGTATCAGCCTGACACCTATAGTGGAAAAAAAA
>JAGPOW010001296.1:53813693-53830480 GCA_030014935.1 Caiman crocodilus
AAAAAAAATCAACAGCAGAGAACCTAAAGGCAAGAGTGAGGAGCAAATCACTCATCAAGCTTATATAAAAAGAGAATTCTACCTCTTACGCTGCTATCATATTTGTCAACTAAGTCAGAATGCAGAGAAAACACCAATGCAAAAACTACAATGAAAAATGCCAAATACTCTAAAGACTGTACTCCTTTTCATTCCTCCTAGGTATATTTCTCAAATGAAGTGTGCCGATAAGGAGGACCCACTCTGGAACAGAAAACAATGAAAAAGCCCTCTCCCAGATCAGCCTTACGAACTCTTTAGGAGAAAAAGAAAAAGAAAACTGCATCACGTACGGCCACTCTCCAATCCACTTCTCTGTACTTTCCCCTCTATATAAAGACCTATATGCTTTCCTGCCCATAGAACCAAGAAGTATTTAATCCATACACTCTTTATTTCAGAGGAAACAGTTAAGTGTTTCTGATGTTTGCTCAGCTACAAACCAGCCTGGGATTGGAAAATCAAATCTATTCCAATATGTAACAAAAAGGTCCCTAGTACCTCCAGAGCTAGATTTTTAGTTCCCCACTGACTTGAGAACAGGTAAGAGGCATTTTCAGTCCAGGAACCCTATTATAAATTTGCTGTACAAGAACCATTAACTAGGATAAATTAATCCATCTAACCTTCAATGATTATATTATAATCATGCTATACCCTGAGCAGTGAATTAAGAAATATTATATTGTTATAATCTACAGAATTCAGTGTAAAGTAAATCTTGACCTTCTTAGACCTTCAACCTCTGTTGTCCAATATTAGCATACTGATCTTTTAAAGAAACAAGGAATTATTTCAAACCTTATTTCCTAAACTGATCATAAGTAATTATCTTAATTTCACAGATGGATACCCCAAACATCCAATATCAGAAATGAGTCTTCAGTTATACACCCGCTGTAGCAAATCAATTCTTTGTTCAATTTCCCATTCTATATCTTTATACATACAAAGACAAGAGTTTTAGAAAACTACGCATTCTCTATTGGATAGATGTGTAGCCTTAATTACAGAAAAAAATCCCTCACACCCTAAATAGTACTCCACTGTTATGTAAAATATCACTGACTTCTGCTCGCATATGCACACACACACTGCTGTCAGAGTAAAATGTCTGTAGAACTAGATTTGAATTCTAAACACGTTATGGATTCTTATCCAATGTATTAAATACAGATTGTATTAAATAGTACAGCAGTAGAATACTACATGAGTATGCTAGTAAAATAAATTAAAAGTTACTCTTTCACCTAATCCTCTTTAAAATTTTGAACTTATTACACTGTTGTGCCAAACATTCCTTTCAGTTTTGTCCCTCCCCTCTCCACTATTTTGCTTCTTCTGTTAATAGATACAGCTTTTTTATATGACACAAAATTTCTTGAAAGTTTGCTGTCAGTCTCTAAATCTCCAAGAATAGTATTATTTTTAAATCAGGCCATAATTAGTCAATTAATTCACAAATGCATGCCACCAGTTAACCTACTAAAATACTCTAAATTACAGTTTGAAGCCATTAAAAAAGTATAACCTTTCTCCTCTTTGAAATAACAGTTCAGCAAATTACAGCTGCAAACACAACATGCAAAAATAGTTATTAGCAAAGCAGATGTGTACATACAAGCTCTGATTTCTTAAGTAACTATCAACAGGTACTATCACAGGAACATTCTTAACCCATTTTTCATTAAATGTTTTTATCCTTAAGAGAGCTCCACAGGAAGCAGAAACATAAGCTTGCCAGTGAAGTACTCTTTGCCCTTCTGCAGGAGGTAAAGCAAGTTGTCATCTCCTCACAAATGGAGAACTTTGCCTTAATACTATCAATGAAGAATTGCCAGAGTAAGGATTCATCCCCAGAAAAACCATTGTGACCAGACTGATAAGTTTCAGAGGTTTCTGACAACACAGAAGTAGCCCAACGACTGCTTCTCAGTCACCTCTTGCACTCCTTTGGTTTTCCTTGCTGAATTCTTCCGTGACATTTGTAGTGAAGAATGGAGGAAGAAGGGAAGGATACACTCTGCACTCCGGGAAGAATGAGAAAGAAGAGTCTTCTTCCCTTCCTTCCAGGTGGCCAGATGCAGTGTGATTTGTTAGTCTGTATCTGACCCTGGCTCTGCAGTTGTCTCCACACTTAAAAACTTTGAGAGCTTACATCTGAACAGAGCAGAGGTCATTTGTGGCAGCTCTTCACTGGAAAGTGTGCCTTATAAACAGCCCTTGATAAAATTAAGTCGTGCCTTCTTGTTCTAAGTGGTTATGCTTTTCTTTTATTATTTTTTTAAATGTAGGACAGGTAGAGATAATGATCATAAAAAGTTTAATCAATAGAAAAATCTAAAACCTAGATAACATTCCCACAAATGTGAAAACTGAATTGCAGAAGGGAGAATTCTGCTGATGCTCCATGTTGCACTATGGGTATCAAGAAGGGGAAAATGCAGTGCCCACTCCCCTTCCTTTCTCAACTACTGTAGCCTGGAAAAAGGGACTGGGGGAGTAGAAGTGGGGATGGAGGGCTGAGCACAGCTCCAAAGAATCCTACTATTCAAAAGATGTCCAATCTTCCACTCATAGGGCACAATGAAATCTCTGTGGACAAATACTTGAAGTGTTATTCCCATTCTCCAAATAGGAAACTGAGGCACAAATGAGGTGACTTGAAGGTGAATTATACACTGTGTCAGGAAGTTTATTCAGATCTTCCACGTTCCAGAAAGTTGACCTTAAATTAAAAATAGACACCAGTATGTAGGAGGAAGAAAAAAGAGAAAAATAATCATCCTGTTTCAACAGCCTCAGAATTGCTTCTAAACACTATACAGACTTTCTAGGAGCACATCCCAAGCAGCATGCCCAGAATCCAGCCAGATCAATAATATCCAGATTTACTTAATATAAGCACACTGACTGCTCACTTGCAACTGTTGTTTTTGGAGGGATTTTAGGGTTGGTGGGAGGTTTTTTTCCCCCAAAAAAGGATATTAGAGGAAATCTAACAGATGTTTTCAAATCCTTTTGGTCCACTTTGATTTAGTAGCACAGACAAAAATACTCCCAATGTTGTCAAGCAATCACTAAGCCATACATACTAGTTAGAAGCCCGTTTCCCCATAAGCCCTATCATTTCAATAAAGTTTGTTACTGTTACACTTTTTTACTGTTCTTATTAGACTTTTTTTATTTCTACACACAAATTTGATCAAAGAATCAAAGCTCCCAAAACTGTGCAAAAGAAATATTGAAAAGGCATTCAAATATTAACATTGCTGTTTTGAGATAAAATGGTTAGATTTGTTAAACGTGTTGTAAGTATTTGAGATGACAGAAGAAAATGCTACACCAACTTAACATTTACCTCTGCTTCTAGCTTTACAAAGGCTTAGTTTAAGAAAAGACTAAAAAAGCAGAGCATTCTTTATTTCACACAGTGGATTTATTATTTAAAAAAGCAAGCAGTCCAAGTGCAGCTTTTGGTGCAGACAGCATTAATGAGGAGAGACTGCTGACGACAGCAGTTGGATCTGTAGGGGATTCGCTTCCCATCTCAAGCGCTGCCAGAAGATTCTGTGTAATGAGCAGTGAAAATACTGAATAAAGTATTCATGATTTACACAGTATAAATCATATGCTGACTCTCTGGACATGCATTCATAACATGCCCGATGTGCACTAACAAATCATGAGAAAGTTCTGCCGTGAAAATACTGCTAGAAATAGTTCACAGAATGAATTCTTGCAAAGGAAAAAAATTACATTTTCTTTACTTCTCATTTGTTTCAAGTTTCATTCAGTCCCCAAAATTAGTTTTCTGTTTTTTCAATGCATCTGTATGTTACTTTCTGGAAATAAGTATCTGGAAGAATTAATGAAGCTTTGCAACAAAGCGAATCCCAAAGCCTCATTGTGTAAGTTTTTAAACACTCCAAATTGTTAATTTAAAAACTGAAAGCAGACTAAGTTTACTAAAAGACATATTTGTGTTTAGTTGTATGAAAATATGAAATTAAACTAAAAAAGCATTCTCTCTCACTACTATTTTTATTACCTCCAATTTTCACCTAGCTAGTCATCCATTTTAAGTGTTAAGGGCACCTAGCTGACTTTGTATTTAACATTAAATATGTTAAACTAAAAAAATTAAATACTGGTGCATATGTTTTAAGTTCAATTTCAGATTAGACTGTTTAATAACAACTGTAAAGTTAAAAAGTTACTTGTCCTGGGGTGATGAGGGAAGAGGGGTGCAGACCCCTTCCCCAGAGCTGGCGAAGCAGCAGAGAAGCCCCCTGGTGCCAGGAAACCCCCCTGGGTTTATCCTTGACAAGCGCACCAAGCAGCAGCAGATGGGCAAACTACCTGCCCGGTTCACCAGCAGCTTGTTTGTGCAGCTCGGGCCAGAACAAGGTGGTGACATCATTGAGGAAGGACGCTGATTGTCTAATAAAAGACAGCAACCGAGAGAAAGCCAGGAGAACTCCAGCTGCAAGGCAGCTGGGTGCTCACTCCAGCATGACAGGAGCTCCCCCCAACATGATGACCCAGGACAGGATCCTGGAGAGGGATCCACCCCATGGCACAGACAACGAACAGAACCCAGACCACGCAGGACACTGAGGAATGGATCATCACAGCACAGGATGCATGAGTGGGTAGGCGACACCATCCCTTCCTGGTATTTTGGTTTCTTTGTTATGCCTTTGAGTTGATCCTAAGGGCAGAAGGCGATCACTTGCTGTATCCCCGGAGCTGAGGATTGAGGGGCCCTCAGAGACCTCAGGACAGATACTAACAAGCCAAACAGGTCCACAGAAAACCTAATCCCTAGTCAGGAACAGGCCAGCCAAGCATAACCCAGGCCTGCCTCAACAGACCCAGATCACAGGATCCCTTCACAGATATAAGCATGCTAGTTCAACATCACATTTGGACTGCCACACTAAAAGTACAGGTCGGGGTCATGTCAAGAGACCTGATGACCAAAGCATCCAGGGTGACTAATATGCAAGCGAACACTGCTGGCTAGTGCATGGAAGGGCTGTAGGGGAGGTGGAGCCCCAAGAATATTCGCTGGGGGCATCTCCCAGTAATCCCAACCCAGGGAGAACCTCACCCATTGGAAAAGAACAACTAGTCATGGCAGACGAGTATCGCAGCGGCTACTTGAAACCTGGCAGGTACAGTACTCAGCATCAATGATGAGCTGTTTCTGAAAAATATTCAATAGGGCACGTTTCCAATACCTTTGAGCTAAAAGAAGTGATATAGATAATGGAAATCTCAATATTCAGCTTAGCAATTTAAAAAAAAAAATGCTGTTCAGATGAAAAATGCTCCCCCCCTCCCAACGTTACAAATGCACATGGGTAAAACTTCTACCACCATCCATAAAAGAGGTAATATAACAGTCCTACCCTTGTATATTTCAAGTTGCATTCTAGAATACACAATAGGTACTGATATTAGAAGCAGTTACGCATTTAAAGTTTACCTGTCAAATCTGAACCTGTGCTATATCAATACAAGCTAAAGGCAGTTTGCAACAACAGGAAATATGACTACCATGCTATACAATACATATAAATGTCCCCATCCCAGTGTTTCTTGGGATGGAGAGGTTCCCAATCAGCGTGTATAAGAAAGAATAACTATGGCAAAAAAAAGCAGGTTAGCTTTGCACCAGTCTTCATTCAGAGGACACACAAAAGCATGCTTTCAAACTATGTTCAGAAAGGGGCTATTTTCACTCTCATCCACAAGAAATTCTGTGTTGGCTTAGTCAAAATGCAGAAGATTAGCAGGTATATATTTTAACCATCTGCAACCCCTGAATTGTTAGTAACTCCCTAACTGACCATAAAGCAAGAATGAAATTGCACAAAAAGAAAAATCAGAAACTGTAATCACCCAGGCCCATTTTTCATATATTTTTATCCATTTGGTAGGAATGGATTTCATCTGCTTTTGACCACCAATTCATTTTGAGAAACAATTTCACTTTATAAATATAGACCTATCTAACATATTTTCAGCATCCCCTGAAACATTCCAGAAACAACGCAGTCCCACATTTCTTGGTGTACTGTACTGAAAATTCCCCAAAGCAGCAGCATCAGGAGTCTGGCAGGGTGGCAAGACTAAATTGTGTATTTCATACAGAATGCCTTATGAAAGGTAGCACTGAACTGGGACTTAGGAGGCCTCTGCTCCTGGGCTCAGCTCAGTCATTAGCTGCTAGAGGTGCAGCCAGACATGTGTGGACGTTTGGTTCCCCAGGGACAACTAGCAGCGGTGCACTTTGTGCTGCCACTAACTGTCCCTGGGGAATGCCTGTGCCACACTTGCACTAGCATGCGGCAAGTTACCTCAGGTGGGGTAAGGGGGCTGGAGCCAGCACTGTGCTGGCCCCAGCAGCCTTACTTGGGGTCCTGGGAGCCTCCTGAGTCTGCAGCAATCTGGCTGCACAGAGCCTGGCTGGCAGCAGAGTGTGACTCCAGCTGGCCAGGCTCTGGCTGTGGGCAGTGCACACTGCTGCAGCACGGAAAACAACGGAACGTGCGATGTGTGGCACTGCAAACGTGTCTGTGGTGCCACATACTGCACAACCGCATTTGTCTAAACACAGAGTAGGTGGTCAAGTAAGCAAGTTGCACTCTAAACCCTCAGTTTCCTCATGTGTAAAGCAGAACTAATGAAATTTAAACTAGTGCTCTACAATGTTTTTAGATCCTCTTATCTAAAGGTCTAAATGCCATTATTTAAGCTGGTAGCAGACAGATCATTTGAAACAAATCTACTGATAAAGATGGATTTTCACTCCAGAATTGTCTTGATGTAAACAAAAAAGATAACTTAATCACAGCATACTCTGGAATTCTCAGAGTTATAACTATCAGATTTTAAGAGAAAAGGGGCCTTTCACAAGATGCTAACAGGCAAGTATGTTAAAAACAGAAATTTCATCCTGCCTTCCAGAATTTTAAAATTATGTTATTGAAACCTTGGTAATAATTCTCAAATACCAAAGATTGAGGGCATGTTCTAAACCAGAGCACGGAACCAGCCGATAACATTATGTCATAAGACAAACAAGAAAAACAAACCCATCTACATTTAGTGTTAAATTCCAAAGCATTAAGAATTATCACTATGCAGAATAACCTTAACACAATTTTATGTCTCTGTAAGAAAGGATGCAGAGAAATGAACCACAGTTCAACTGAAATGCTAGGCAAAAGAAAGAAGGGGAAAAAATGACATTAATGTATAGAATAAATAAGTTAGTAATGTTTAAAAACACTAGAATACAATTGCTGAAACACTGCTTGCTTAGCTTTAATTCAATTTTGTTATATCAGTTTCAATTCAATTTAGGATTGGAAGAGTTGAGCGGAAGCACCAAATAACAAATGTTGCTATTCTTATTAGAATTTTATCTACTTTTAGAATGTTACTGGATTTCTCAATTTGAATAAAGAATTCAGTACCTCACTGAAATAACTCTGATCTACCAAATATATAGATATTGGGCATTGGTATAGAATGCACCATGTATATTTACTATTATAAATTTTGCATTATCAAAAATTACTAAAGGGAAGCTTCCAAGCTGGTTGTCAACTACATTTTTATACAGACCTACCAAGGCAGGGGCCATAACACTACATAAGGATAATTTTATGCTATTCAATCAGAAAAAAAAATTAAAAAGATTTCTGCATATGAAGTCTCATTTCGTTTCTACATGGTTCTCAATCGTTTCTTTTGTCAAATGATGTTACATCTATTAATTTACTTTATATGCCTATACAATTAACTATGCTGCTTGTGATTATGTTACATTACTACAAATATCAAACAGTGGAGCAACATTAAATCACCTTGCATTTCTGTAATATAAATATGCAGCCTCAATGCCAAGAAGTATGTTAGGCAGTCCTTTTATAGCCTAACAAGCAACAAATTTCTTATTACTGTATTTACTCGCATACTGCATGCAACTTTGCTCCACCCCCCCCTGCCCCCTCCCAAAAAATCAGGCCTCCAAAACTGAGGTACAGATCTTAAGCAGGGAAGCATGGAAGAATAAAATCTTGGAAATCCCATGCCATAAAGGCTGTCAAAATTGCTACCATTTCTCTTCATGCCAACAACCAGTAGGGGCAAGGCTGGAGGGTGGTAGGGAAGAGGGGAGGTGGAAAGTGTCCGCTGTTAACTGTCTCACAGCTGTTGCCAACTTGGCAGGGGCTATAAGAGGATTAAAACTGCAACTTTTGTCTGAACCAGCCAGTGAGCTGGTTGAGGGAGTAAGCTGAAGCATGCAGTCAGCTCTTAACCATAACTAGCAAATTTTTTTCCCCATCATTGTGCCTTCCAAAAGCAAGTGGTGTAATCTTATCTCGGGGCATGTGGTATATGAGGAAGTGTACTTTTTTAAAGAAATTAAAAAAGCCCTCTGTAGCTCATCACAACAGAGCGATCAATTTGTTAACAGAATGCAAGAAGGCACCATTACAATTGCTGTGCTTCTGCTTGAATTGTTTAAAAAACAAAGAGAATAGTTGTCATCTTTCAGTGCCAAAGATGCCATGGAATAAGAGATTATATTTAAAATAAGACTTCTTTCTTTTTATTTCAATGAACGATTCCAAGGTGCTTATTTCTGTAAACAATTCATAATATGAGTTTAAAAATAAAAAAATTAACACAATTTTGCCTCAAAAAAAAAAAAAAAAGCAAGCACAGGCTAAACAAGATACCACGTTGATGATGTCTTACTCCCTTTTCAGCACAAAACGGACTTACCTGAATTTTTAGCAAAACAAAAATTAAAATTACACAGCAGCTCTTTGCTGTAAGGAAAAAAGCAAAACAAGTTACTTGTAAACAAAGCAAAAAACAAACTACGGTGGTAGATATGGCAGAAGGAAAAAAACCAAAACCCCTTCCCGTATACATTAGAAAATTCTGGTATGATATCCCTTTAAATTCTGAAAATAAAATATAAATATATTATGTGATTAGTATCTACTGTTAAATGTAGTCCTTGGAACAGAACCACACCTCCCAAGGTGACTAGTGGGTTTCTTAGTCGACAGTTTTGCTTCCTGTATGCAGACTCGCATATTTGTTGCTTTTAAAGTGACAAAAATTGGTTTCTACTACTATACTCCTGACAGGACACTAAAGCCACCTTACTCAAGAAAGAATAATTTTGATTCTATTCTTTATTGTGCATAATCAAGAAAAGTGTTACTAAATTTTTTCCAAAGTTACTTGAGGCTAGGCCAATTATACCTGTGTAAACTTTGACGACAGTAAGGTTTGTATGGGTTTCAGTTAGCTCTGGTCTATACTTGGCAAGTGTTACCCTTATAACTATTCGGTTAATCTATTTTTCTTAACACAGCACTTATGCCAGTAGCTTTTACACTAGTAAGTCTTACAACAGAGGCATACATCAGACTAAATGTAATTTATTCCCTTTCCTGTGCAAGAATAGCTATTCTGGTATAACTGATCTTTATAATGGCATAACTACTTCTAGACACAGACAGCTGGATCACTTTCACTAAACTGATATACTTTAGTGCAACTTTCCAGTGTAGTTAAACATAAAAGCCAAATATATTGCATAATCTTTAGTAGGAAGGACTTATATAACAAACATACACTTTCAAAACTATTATTTAGGAGAGTCATATATATTTGTACACCTTTGATCCAATATAATAACTTCTCAGAAGTGGAGCTGAGTTTCTAAAACACAAAGAAGAAAGATATTCAGAAGTGATGGGTGATTTTACCTCAACTATAGCTGCCAAAAAGTTGAGAAAATTCCAGAAGATTCACAATCACCTTATGAAAAAAGCAAGTACTTTCAAGGATTATGAAGGTGGGTAAATAAAAATTAAGATATACTAAAATAAATACATACAAATAGCTACTTCTAAATACCTTCTAAATAATTAATCCAGGCAGATCTAGACAGGTTGTAAAAGTGGGTGGAACAGAATAGGATGCAGTTCAATAAGGACAAGTGCAAGATGCTGCACCTAGGAAGAAGGAATCACCACTACACTTACAGGCTGGGGGAGGACCTCCTTAGCAGCACAGCAGCAGAAAGGGATCTTGAAGTCACTGTTGACTCCAAGATGAACACAAGTCATCAATGTCACAAAGTGATCTGTAAAGCTAAATTTTGGATTTTACACTTTATTGCAGAACAAGAAAGTTTTTTTGCCTTCCTGCCTGCCATCTGACACGTCCAGGGAAGGAATTCTACCTGATCAACACATCAAAGAACTACTCAACACAGTTCACAAAGATCCTCTCATGGACCCAGAGGGACAGACATCCATCTTCAGCTCCCTCTGTGCAAAAATGAAGTTTATTTCCTACCTATGGGGACTTTTTATCATCTTCTACCATCTACACTTTTCCCAGAGCCTGACGAAGGGACTTTGATCCCTAAAGTTTGAAGAAAAGGACAATTTTCTTGCCATTTTCCAGTTGGTCTAATAAAAAGGTATTATTTTGGAACCAAGAGTTCTAGTTCTTTGTATGTCTGTAAAGCTAACCGCACTCTAACGTACATTAGCAGGTGCATGACAAATCGGTCCAAGGAGATGATACTTTCCCTTTAAGTGGCATTGGTGAGGCTCCAGTTGGAGTACTACGTCCAGTTTTGGGCACCACAGTTCAAGAGGGATGTGGACAACCTCGACAGGATTCGGAGGAGGGCCACTTGTATGGTTGGGGCCTGCAGGCAAAGCCCTACCAGGAGAGCTTGAGGGCCCTGGATCTCTTCAGCCTCCTCAAGACAAAAGCGAGAGGCAGACAGCCTCAAGATCACAAATTCATCATGGGACTGGGGGTCAAGGAATAGGAGATGCTCTGTTTACCAGGGCACCCCTAGGCATAACTAGGAACAAGGGCCACAAACTGATAGACAGCAGATTTAGGTTAGACATCAGGAAGAACTTCACGGTAAGGATTGCCAAAATCTTGAATGGGCTACCAAGGGAAGTGGTGCTCTCCTCTACACCTTGGGGGTCTTTAAGAGGAGTCTAGACAGGCACCTGGCTAGGGTCATCTAACCCTAGCGCTCTTTCCTGTCCAGGGCAGAGAGTTGGACTTGATGATCTGCTAAGGTCCCTTCCAACCCTAACCTCTATGAATCTATGAACCTTAGCCATGGTTGGTCAACTTTTGATCCTGAAAAGTAATCATTGTTGCATCTGAAATTAAAAAATAATTGACTGGAATCAATATGAAATCCCCTCTCAACCAACTATTCTTTAATACTAAAGGGTAAAGAATACTTCCATTTAAACTGCCAAACAAGGTTCTACTGTGAAAACTAAAATAATTTCAAAGTTACCAAAGTCTATATTATGAATGTACAAAGACTAGTTCACATGCTTAGCTTTCTGTATATCCTTCAGATGTCATTGACAGCATAAGGTTAAGCATATGCTTAAGTTCTCAAAAAAAAACCCCCAGAACACTATATTTTCTCAAGTTTCTAAGTAGAGAGAATTTAAATTAAGACTTAGCTGTTTTTTCTAAAACAGTGATTCTCAACCGAGGTGCTATAGCACCCTGGGGATGATGAAATCTTTTAAGTGTGCAACAAATTGCTGTGCAATATTAGCACTGTGAGGTGTACAGGCACCTACCAACATGATTCATGAGAGACTGCATTCAGAGATTTCAAACAGGAATCCATAGTGTCAAAAACTTTGATCTGTTGTGGTCTTTCAGAGTTCTTTGTAACAGAATAATTGCTCTACAAATGTGTCTCTGGTCAAAAACTTAAAGATAAGAAGTTGGCATTTTCTGAAGGGTGCCTTGAGAGTAATGTGGGGTGCCTTTAGTCTAACAAGCACTGAGAACCAATGCTCTAAAGACTGGTCACTTGTGTCACATACTGCAACCTTAATTTTTGAAGTTAGCGGGTAGATATAAAACATTACTTCCTATAGATTAGAAAGTGGTAGAGAAAAACTGTTCAAATAGTAAGCCCTTCACTTCAAAATTATTTATTGTAATACTTACTCCTTTTAGCACCAATAAGCTGGGAGTAAATAAGAAAGAAGCAATAAGTCAGCATGTCCTAATATTTGATAATTGAGGACACAATCCTATAAAAACCAACAAGATTTTTGAAAAAGACTTACGTGAGATGCTGAGAATTCCCTTATCTAAACATTAGACACTTGGATCCAAGAATGGAATCCAGAAAGCCAAACGCAGTTTTAAATATGCTGCAGTTTCTGCCCCCCTGGCAGATCAGTAACAAACAGCAGGGTTGCCAGGGCCCCTTGCCAAGTCACAGCAGTGGGTGGCAAAAATTGTGTGGTACATTTAAAACTGCAAGTTTTGCCTCCTGGCTGATTAGCAACAAGTGGTGGGACCACTGGGGCCCCTCTGCCAATCAGCATGGGGTGGGTACATGGCAAAAAGAGCAAGAGTAAAGGACCACACAGTGCTGCACAGTGTACTGTGATTTAGGTAGGTCCCTATCAATAGGAGATGCTAGAGATAGGGATGGGTATAAAATCCTGTCCCTCTCTCAGACTTAGGGGCTCCTTTGCATCCCTGAGTTAAGTCCTTATGTAAAACTGGGAGTCACAACCTGAAATCCACTACTGTACACGGCCATCCAAATAATTTCTTCATCTACAGATAACTGACTCACCAAAAGGTGGGGCTGGTGGTTACTTTTTGCATAACAATCTAAATCCGGGGTGGCCAACTTGCAGCACTCATGCCACAAGTGGCACAGGCAGCCTCTGTGTGTGGTATGTAATGGATTGGGGAAGGGATAGGAGCACAGATGCAAATAGGGCTGGGAGAAGAAAGCAAAGTAACAGATCAGACAAGGAGCACACGGCAGGAAACAGGAAGCAGAGCAGAAGATTGGACAGGGCAGGAAGCAGAACAGCAGAAGAAAGGGTTCAGAGTGGCATGCAAGGGAGTGCAGAGTTAATGTGTGGCACGCATGACAAAGTTGACCACCAGGGGATAGGAGACATTGGTTAAAATCAAGCCTCTACGGCTTGAGAAGATACAGATCTATATCTCACACCAGTCAAGAGAATGACCAAATGACAGACTTAGAAGCTAGACTGCAGGCAGTCTCTCTTGCTGCAGCTTGCCCACTAGTCAAAAAAGAATACAAGAGGGAACACCTGACACTGTCACCCAAATGCAGTAACTCCCTGGTAGTAGAACCACTGTACATTAAATAGTCATGGGATAACACTATCAACAGCTAAACAACAAGAGCAATCCAGGATCCACTCTTACACAGGAAAGTACCTTCATGCAGAATCAGGCTCCTTACTTGTTCTTCTAAGTTAAGGACCTCTGCATGCCTTTCTACACAATGGCCCACCTTCAACTACAATGAAAGCTTTCTGAACTGTAAGGCAAACTGTAATAACAATATCAATGCCATATTTTTATTTATCATAATTTACTTGGTATTGTTCCAAAAAAATGTTAAGCTACACAGATGATAAAGACATTAATCTACAGGGCTAAATTATTCATATTCATGCTTCCTCTTCCATGTTGAAAATTAAAAAAAAAGTTTAATATTCAGTGACTAAGTACTCTGGCTTTGGATGATTTTCCAGGCCATTACCATTTTTCTATAACCAAATGATAAGATTACATTTAAGTTTGCCTTTTTTTAGGAATGGGCTAACTGCATTCTCTGACATCATGCAGCATTACAAGCAGCAGGTTTAAAAATATGGACTTGTGGGAATGGGAACAGTATAAGCTGTTTATCTTGTTTAATCCTCAAGGTAAATAGCATAAGCTTTAAAATATTTGCCTTTAAAACATACAGCCCTGTGGACAAATATAAGGAAATCCCACAAAAAAATATCAAGAAGTTTAGAATTTATTCCTGAAATTTTACTTCTACCTGAAGCTTATTGTACCTCATGTCTGAAAGCAGATCATTTTTGAAAAGCACTTGGAAAATATTATTATTAAGATCTAAACTTCTGGTTTGTAAAAACTGAAGGGTTTCCTGAAGCATGCTCTATAGCTAATTATTTATTTGAATGCAACAAATATTACACTGCTCATGTTATTCATTATAGTATTTTAAAACATGTCCATACCAGCAACATAAACTGTTCACTTACTGTATTCCATTCAAATTCAAGAAATTTCTTCTGAATTCCTTATGCTCCTATCAGTTCCAGCTACCGGCCTTTTGTTTTTAGATGCTATTAATCACCAAGGAAAGTAAGACACTTAGCTTCATTAGACCCACCCTTTGAAGTATTTCTCACAACAATCATATTACCTGTCATGCCTCACTCCTGCAAAGATTATGCTTAAAACTGCATGTAAATCTCTGCAAAATTGGGGCTTTAATTTCTTTCTCAGTACCTATGGACCAAGTTACCCTCCCTCCATCACCAAATCTTTAATTATCTTACAGAAGTGGTAAAAGTTGGAATAATCAAATAAAAACTTTATTTTAAAGTAACATTAAAAAGCTTTCAAATAGGGGTTTCAAGACCGTAGTTTATTATTCAGTTTCTTGATAACTGACCAAGTTGGTATCTTATCCTTGAGTTTTTATTATGTGTACATGCGTTTACATGTAGTTATTGTTCTTTTGTAGCAATGCACTGGATAAGGTTTAAAGGGAACAGGAAGCATTTAAGAAATACAGTAAAAGAATAGGGAGCCAGGGGAGGAGTAGAAATGATACAGGAAGATTTTATTTAACATATACCCCATTTATCTTCCACACAGCAATAGTTTAATAATTTATTTCTTCACTCTTCTTATCTAAAGACATTATTCTGGACAGTCCCTTTGCAGAATTTCATAGTAAAAGAGTGACAGCTTTGTTGTGTCATCAGTCATGTAATATCATGCATTACATTATAAAAGGTTCTCAACATTTAGGCTTGGTATCAGAAATTCTTAAGTCAATGTAACTAGAAAATCCAACTCAGCTCTAGCAATGCATAATATTAGAGAGTGCATAACAGTGGATTTCTTTCCCAAATACAAAACAAAGGATTACGAAACCCTCATCTTTCACAGCTTACAGTCAATAGACCATATGACAAATACTAAGCAACCTGTGTAAAAATAGGTAAATGCTTTTGAGTTCATCATTTGTGATTATCACCTAACAGAAGTCACCACTCTTGTTGGTACTAATTTGCCACCTCAAAGGATAGGCCTACACAACAAAATACAGGTACAGTTGTGGTATAATCAGGCACACCCGTGCCATCTTTAATTCAGTCAGGAAAGGTTACCAATAGGAGTGCAAACGTCATGGTACAGGATAGCAATCTGAGTATACATGGCCCAGATCCTGAGCAAGCTTGTATATTAGTTTTTAGCATGTACTGAAGTCTATGTCAAAGCTCAGGCCACACAGCCTCACTGTTACTGTCACTTATGCCTATGCTGAGTAATCTAGGTGGCACATCTACCCTGTGATCACAGGCAGATCTAGAATTTTGAAAAGGGGAGTGGAGATGGTGAGGGTAAGTGTCACATAAAACAACATTTTTTTCTCCAGTTAAAAATAATCTGGAAGCTATACTAATAAACCAGTTATCTATGGCTGAATTATTCAGTTTGAGATGGAAGCAAAAACAAATATAAACATTGCTGGAATAAGCTTAAAACAACCTGCAGGGCTGTGAAATAAAGAGTTTCATTACCAGGAGCAGTGAAGAGAGACCAACATGGCAGAACACAGGATAGCTTGATGCACAGACTATTAAAAAGGCTGTTAACACCTGTAGAAGAAAGTGTTTAGAAGGGCTCAGGTAGATTATAACAAGCCATGAAGTTAATGGACTCCCTCAGCACTGCCTGAGCAGAAAAGCTGCTGCCACAGCAAGGCAGTTGGTTTTAAACTTCGAGTGGAGCAGGAATCAAAGTGGAGTGAGTGCAAATGTGCCCCCGCCTTCCCCACCAACAAATCCCCCCCCTAGCCATGATAAACACTTTTTAAATTTTGCTGTGCAAACATACGCTAAGAAGCCAAAGAGTCAAGCTCTAAATCTTAATTACCCAATGTCTACAAAAAGAAGATTCCAGAAGTCATGATTAGGAAACACTAAGAGGTAGAGGAAGGGAGTTCATCCCTAATACTGTGTATGTCAAGGAACAGGTACAATATAGTTCAAAAGAGTTCAGACTACATGGCTAAATTAATTTACTTAAGTGTTGCCACTTACCAATTCACCCAAGGAACCTTGTCTGCCATTTACCATGAGTATCCAAGAAATATCTGGATGCTTGTAAATGTATTAAATTATAAGCTATTGAAACAAAGGTCAACTAGATTCAAAAAAGGTCAACTACATAAACTATGGTGGATATGGTTCATTTTGTTTACCATAACTCAACATTTACAACATTTTTAACATTCCCTCTGATCTGGGGTCAAAACAAGAAACTGAACTACAGTTTTACTGTTCATTTCTGGACTTTTAAGAGCAGTAAGATTTATATTTATTTATATTATGTAAATACTGGAAACACGGTGAATACCTCCTTGTCACATTTACCATAATTATGCAGCCTAATAGTCCTCCTGGCTTTCCATGAGACTTATAATTAAACAAGAACAGACTTGTTTCTTTTTCCATGGCTTATATTGTTACATTTAGAAAATAAAACAAAAATCATTATTTTTTTAAAAAATCAACAAGAGAGAAAAGGAAAAAAAAAAAAAA
>JAGPOW010001296.1:53830580-53845539 GCA_030014935.1 Caiman crocodilus
GGCTGTTAGGAAAGCTAAGGTGGACATGGATGCTAGTCCTAGCTCTAAGATGAAAGATAATAAAAAGTCCTTTTTCAAATATATAGGGAGGATGAAAAAGGGACCAGGAAATGTGGGGTTCCTGCAAGATGCGCTGGGCAATCTGGTGGTTGCGCCAGAGGAGAAGGCAGACCTCTTTAACAAATTCTTCACCTCCATTTTTTTGTGCAGGCACAGGGACTACCCCACCGTGTTTCAAGACAGACTCGAGGGGAATGCCTCAAGACCTAATGTTGAGGAGGACTGGGTTAGAGTGCTTCTGGAGGGGCTGGATGTGTTCAAGTCAACAGGGCCAGAAGCTCTTCACCCCAGGGTGTTGAGGGAGCTGGCAGGGGTTATTGCAAGGCCCTTGGCATGGGTTTACAAGCGCTCGTGGTGCTCGGGCCAGGGGCCAGATGATTGGAAGATAGCCAGTGTGGTCCCCATCTTTAAGAAAGGGAGGAGGGAAGACCTGGGCAACTACAGGCCTGCCAGTCTTACCTCAATCCTGGGGAAACTCTTTAAGATCATCAAGAAGCACATCTGTGACAGGCTGGCATCAGGGATGATGCTCACGGGCAACCAGCACGGTTTCATTAAGGGCAGGTCATGTCAGACCAACCTGATTGCCTTTTACGATCAGGTCACAAAAGCAATAGATGCAGGTGTCACCATGGATGTAGTCTTTCTGGACTTCAGAAAGGCCTTTGACACCGTCTCCCACCCCATCCTCATTAAAAAACTAGGCAACTATGGCATCGATGCCTACATGGTCAGATGGATTGCTAGTTGGCTGAAGGGTTGTACGTAGAGGGTGGTGGTGGACGGGTCATATTTGACCTGGGGGGGAAGTGGGCAGCGGAGTCCCCCAGGGCTCAGTCCTTGGGCCCGCGCTGTTCAATTTCTTTATCAGCAATTTGGACAACGGGGCGAAAAGCAACCTGTTCAAATTTGCTGATGATACCAAAATTTGGGGTGAGATAGGCATGCTAGTAGGGTAGAAAAGACTGCAGAAAGACCTGGATAGGTTGCAAGAGTGGGCTAACAAAAACAGGATGCGTTTCAATACAGACAAGTGCAGGGTGCTGCACTTGGGCAGCAGTAACCGACAGCACGCTTATAAGATGGGAAACTCCCTTCTTGAGAGCCCAGAGGCAGAAAGGGATCTTGGAGTCATCGATGACTCCAAGGTGAACATGGGCCAACAATGAGAGGTCACAGTTGGCAGGGCTAACTGGATCCTATCGTGCATCCACAGGTGCATCTCAAGTGGGGCCAAGGAGGTGATCCTCCCCCTCTATGCACCACTGGTCAGGCCACAACTGGAATACTGTGTCCAGTTCTGGGCACCCCTCTTCAAGAGGGATGTGGACAACATTGAGATGGTCCAGAGGAAGGCCACCCGCATGATCCAGGGACAGCAGGGCAGACCCTATAATGAGAGGCTATGAGACCTGAACCTGTTCAGCCTTCACAAGAGAAGGCTGTGAGGGGGACCTTCTGACTGTCTATAAACTCATTAGGGGGGACGAGAAAGTTTTGGGGGAGATCTTGTTTCCCCTAGCACCCCCTGGGATAACAAGGAATAATGGCAACAAGTTGTTGGAGAGTAGGTTTAGATTAGACATCCGTAGGAACTACTTCACAGGGCAGCTAGGATCTGGAACCAACTTCCAAGGGAATGATGCTGGCTCCTACCCTGGGGATCTTTAAGAAGCAACTCGGTGCCTACCTGGCCAGGGTCACTTGAGCCCAGTTTCCCTCCTGCTCAGGCAGGGGGTTGGACTTGAAGATCTACAAGATCCCTTCCGACCCTACTTCTATAATTCTATGATTTTTCAGAAAAGTTCAAGTACTTAAAAAGCTTGTTCCTGGGTTGGCTTGCTTCAAACCCCAGAGCCAAGACCAACAAGTTCCATCTACACTTGGTTACTTACTGAATTAAGGAGCCATATTTAAACACATTTCAAGAATGGTAGCTCAACACAGGCTATTTACTAGACTAATTTGATTTATACAAAATCCACACAGATGCTAAAAATTTAAACATTGTTAGAGCTGGATTAAGTTATAGGCAGGGATGTTAGACATGAGGCCCTCAGGCTAGATCCACAGAGCTCCTATAAGAGTTAGGAATATGATGATGAGGTCCACTACTAAATTCCCAGCTACAAAGCCCCATGGGGAGGAAAACAGTATGTGCCCATATCCAGCCTACAAGACCTGTGCTTAGTGACATGCCTCCAAAAAAAAAAAGCCTTTTGCTATCTGATCTGTTGTATTTATTCAAAAATACTAAATCACTACGAAAAAGAAATTTTCATCGTCTAACAGGGAAATATCTACTGCATATTTTTATTTTTTTGCATAAAAAATAGCTTCCCTCTTACCCATTTTTAAAATTTGGCAATACTTTTTATCGTAACTAAAGCCCAATATAGAAAAAAGCAGTAAGTGACTTATTTCTCTTTTCTTCCATTTATAGCATTATAAAAGACGGTTTGGTTGACAATTTTTCCGTATTAAACATATAAGACTCCTGTGTTCTTTATAAGGCTATATGATTTTTATTATTATTTATTCATTTTAAGTTAGGCTTTAACTTCACTCTGGTAGATAAGTTAATATATTAAGAACCTGGCAGTGATGGAAAAAGAATCAAATGGACTTTAGTTTCAAAACTGATCCTCTTCCCCCAGTATATTACAAATCAGGTTATTAACAGATGGGCTATTAAAGAACAACACACGAATTGTTCAATCCTTATTACAAGTGAATAACCACTTGTTAAAAGATTTGTGTTTTAATAGCAGATACAAGAAGCTATGCCTGCTTGATAAAATCCACTCTCCCACAATTGTTTATATCCTTAAATACCCTTTAAATGTTTTAATTATGCAGTATCATTAACCTCTTTAGAAATGGACAAAAATACCACTTTTTTTTGCATATAACATGCCCCTGGGGGAAATATATATATGAGACTATATCCCTTTTTGAAAGGTAAAATGAAAAAAATGAAAATGAAAAAAAAAAATTTTCCTAGACTTAGGGCTGCACAGAGCAGGAATAGAATCTTAATCTGATCCACCCTCCCTTTTCCACTTATCTGAAGCACAAACCCTAGCTGCTGCTGAAGGCTGAATCTAGGGTTTCGAAAAGAATAAGGGTCTCCAAGACTGTGAAACAAGAAGAGAGAGACCCAGGGCAGGTTGCAGATAGAAAAAGTGTTAAGAAAAATTAACTTGATTAATGGAACTTTAAGACTATTAAAAAGAAGAAAATCATTAACACCTTTGGAATAAAAAAATAAGCCACTAGCTCAGCTGACTCCGTCAGCTGTCTGCATAGCAGTGTAGCTACTGCCGCAATGTGGAGCAGGAATCAAAGCTTTTATCCTGAGTAAATTTGGGGGAGACAGCCCCACAATGGTGGGGGGAGCGCCAAAATGGAGGGGGGAGAAGGGGATGCACCAGGCCCAGCCCAGCCCATAAACGGCAGTGGGGAGGTGAGGGAAAGGGCAGGCCTGGCCCCGCAGTGGCAGCAGGGTGGGTGGGGGAGGCCAGGCCCAGCCCTGTGGCTGAGTGGGGGAAAAGGGGAGCGGGCCTGGCCCCAAAGTGGGGAAGGGGAGCTGGACATAAGTCTCTGTCCCTGCCCGCATCTCCCGCCCATCATTTTTGGCGGGCAATTATCTAGTATAGTATATTCATCTAATTGTATATGCATATTCAATTTTACATGAACATACCTTTAAGGAAACTGCCCCTTTACTTTTTACTTTAAGCAGCATTCCTTACAAGGTAGTTACCCCAAAAACCATTCTACAAATTCCTTGCTTGCCCAGCTACAAAAATGAGCAGGTGTTGAGCTCATTAGGCAGAAGATGGGGGATGGGAGCAGCACAGGGCAGGAAATGAAGAGTTTTACAATGTTTTTAAAGTATTGGCAACTATTCTGATTGCCAGTTATTCAAGGTATTCTAAAATACTGCAACAGACTGCCCTCAGTCAGTTTCAAAAAGTGAACAAGGCTTAGAGATAACTACCCCTTTATACCATCCGAAAAAGAATCCTACAGCTTCCATGAGCAAGCCTTAGAAGACATCAAACATAAGTATATGACTCCTACGAGCAGTGGGGGAGACAGAAAATGTATTAAACACAGTCTTGGCCCAAAAGTAACAAGAGGAGCAGAATCTTCCTGGTCTAAATGGTCTTCAACAGAACTAAGACTATATACACCAGCCAAAAATGTTCCTTTTCAAACTAAGTAGTTGCAGAAGTTCCTTTCTGTCCCCACTTGATCAGCTGTCTTTCTTCCTCACCTCACAGCACTGCAGGCACTTGTATCTTTTTATCCTACTTTGTTCCCAACACATATGTGGAGGCTTTCTTAGGGAAGGAGAGAAATTCTGACCCTACAAAAGTTTGGATGAATGTTTTCTGGAGCAGAAACAGACAGCTTCTACTTCCAAGAGTATTTATGCAATACATACAATACTAAACCAAGAGGTATTAAACACAGTAAACAGGAACAATATACAAAGGGAGTTAGGTAGAAATCTGTGCAGGAAACGGGAGTTACACTGCCAGCGGGATAACACGAAAGTTAAATCCTTTCCAGTGCTCTTTAACTAGCAATGAATTATGCAACTGAGCTAGGTATTACAGTAGACATCAACTTGGATATGATCCTGCTATGCAATATAAAAAGAAAGTAGCCCATACTATTTTGACTCTGCTGAGAAAATAAGCTTCTTTAATGCACTAACAAGTTGGCAACTGAATGAGCATTTTTTTTCTAAGAGTCACAAACTTTTTCTCTCCTTTCACCCAGAATAGCATAATATTTTAGGTATTCTGTAAAAAGCCACTTGGAAGGTGGGCTGTTGAAATTATGTTCCCAGAGGCAGAAGTGTAAGTGGCTTTACCACTGCTCTGACTTACTCTCTTGTTAAAGTCTGACCTGAGTACAAGTATTTTATTATTTTTTTATAAATTATAAGGATAGAGGGGTGCAGGTTGTAGCTGTGTTAGTCTAAGGACATAGGCAGACAAGGTTCTTTGGGTGAATCTAATATCTTTTATTAGACCAACTTAAATAGTTGGAAAAAAAAATTTTAATAAGCTTTCAGATTTAAAAACTCTTTATCAGGCTGAGGAAGCCTCTGCAGTTGGTGTGTGCTTTTCCTGGATGAAATGTATAGTAAAGAAGCCAGCAGCTGGGCTGGTATGCATGCCAAGGATAGAGGGGACACGGATCTACTGTGACCTCACATAATACAGATCACAAGCCTTCTCAGAATTAAATCCTGTTTGAACTACCATATAACCTTTAGAAAAGCATCCAAATTTGAAATTAATTCCAGTTACAGAAAATCCATCGTTATTCTCAGAAAGTTGTACCAATGCTTAATTATCTTTAAAAAGCAAAACAAACCAATAAACAAACCGTTCATTTCCAGTGCAAATGTGTTGAGATATAACTTTCAGCCTTTAAACCTGGTCACCTTTTTGTACACTAGGTTGAAAAGCCCTTTATCACATTTCTGGCATCTCTGCAGGTGCTTATAGAATGAAGTCATCCCTTTGGCTCCTCTTTCACTATACAGAAAGTTTTCCCATCCTTTAAATCATTCTCCTTAACACTTTTCTGAATCCCCTCCAGTTTTTTAAAGCTCCTAAATTTAGACACCAAAGAAACACAGCATTTAAGTGGAAAGGACATCAATGTCAGAGACAGCAATAAGAAGGGATCCTGGTTTTCTCTGTTTAAAAACCCAAAATTGTCTGATGAAAACCCCCCCAAACCTGCATGCATACACACACGCACATAGATTAACACAACGTTTTATTAATATATCTACAATTTTAAAGTAATTTAGAAGCCTACCAGTGTGTCAATCACTACAATAAAATACATTCTAAATACCGATATAATTTTGGTGGGGTTTTTTATCATGCAAAAATCAGAGCTCTCCCTGCCCGCTTCGCTCACCAGGACATGGGTTCAGCTGCAGCTGTTTCCACAGCTGCTTTGTGGTGCTAAACAGCATTTATACACCAGTGCACTGCCCCTGCTTCTCACTCCTAATCCATAGCCCCCCAGATCTGACTGCCCCCACTTAGTCCTTTCCAGCAGCCGCTCCTCCCTCCTGCACCAGGCCACAGATCCAGCTGCAGCTGTCCTGCCTGCTGCTCTGTGGCTCTGAGCAATGCAAGCCGGCCTGATCTGCTCCCTGTCCCTGCAGTCCCCATGCCCTTCCAGGGATACCCTGAAGTGGGGCTCAGGGACCGAACTAAGTCTGACTGTGGCCGGGCAAGCCTCTTCCCTTCCAGGCCAGCCTCCCACTGCACAGGCTGTTTTAGTAGGCCAGGGGGCTCCAGGTCTGGCTCTGGAGGCCACTTCTACCCAGATCACTCCCCCAACCCCCATCTCTGTCTCTTACACACATACATACCTCCCCCATCTCCCCTGCACTGCCACGCCCCAGCCCATCACACCCTGCTACCACCTCCATCCCTCTCCACCCCTGGTCCATCACAGCCCGAGTGGTTCCTGGGACCAGGAACCCCTCAGGGTGAGCAAGGATGATGAAGTTCCAGGCCAGGCAGGCTAACCCTGCTGCTCCTCCCCTCTCCTTCCCATACCCTACCACACAGTGAGCCCTCAGGCACTGCCTGCAGTGCTAGTCCCGGCAGAGCTGCCAGCATCCACCGCAGACTGGCAGGATGTGGTGCAGCAAGCAGTGAGGCAGTGGTCACTGGCATAGCAAAGGGTCAATGCTCACCCCCAGTGCCCCAGCCCCAGGCACTGCCCCAGCTGGACAACATCCCCAGGCCCTGCTCTAGGGGTGCCTGGCCTGGCAGGCAGATGCACAGCACATGTTCCCTCCCTTCCTCCCACACTGAGCTGCTGCCACTGGTTCCCCAGCCCCACCTTGAGCTGGAGCTCGACTGGAATGAGCCACAGCAGAACAAGGCAACCTGCACCTGGCCTGACCTTGGCGCAGGGTGATTGCCCACCCACACACCTGCCAGCTCTCCTGGCAGCAAGACCCTCACCAGACCCACAGGGCCCCTCCCAACCCTCCCAGTAGGCCCCCAGGTGCCTAGCTCCCAAAAGCTCTACTTACCCCAAATGCTGCAGGAGAGAAAGTGAATCTAAGCCAGGCAAGGCCAAATTAGATTCTCAGGTCTCGGTCCCACCCCTCTAGACAAGACCTAGGATTTTCCACCCTTCTGCAAGTAGTTCTTGGAGGCTGGGGCTCTGCTAGCCTGCAGAGAGCTATTTGCAAAAGGGGAAACCTGTGTTTTCCCATTTTGAAAGGGAAAGGCCACATTTTTCTACTTTACAGGGGAAAATCCATGTTTGTATTAGTTTCTTCAGATCCCTGGGGACAACATAACCACTGTACTGCCAATTGGTATTCCCCTGCTTATTCATCCAAAGCCATTATATTAGACATGGGCTCAGTGACCTATGGTCCACAGATTGGATCAGACCTGTGCAGAGAGTGGATCTAGCCCATTCCAGCTCAGATAATCAGCAGAATGCTTCAGTCATGGCAACAGAGGAAGCATCCCCAGCCTCCTAGAGCCTGCCCTTTTCTATTCCCCTTGCAACATCTGCTGATCATTGAAGGTATGAGGCTGCAGCCCAGGGCAGGGGGTGGCACATAAGCAAGCGCCCACGGTGCCAAAAGGTTGACAAACCTGGTGTTAGACTTTTTGACTAGCACTACACTAGGAACTTACAAGACCATTATGGAGTTTTTTTGTTTGTTTATTTTTGAGGCCCTTCTCCTCAGGAGTTTAACATCTTTTCTACAGGGCATATATTCTTCAATACAGCCAAATGTAAATTCATGCATGAACTATTCACTTGGATTCAATTTATCACGTGATCCAGACTGCTCTGCAGCAGTTATCCACTTTCTTAATTATTTACTACTTTCTCAATTTTTATGTAGTCTGGAAACATGACTTGTGCATTTTTTTTCCCACAAGATTAATGAAGGTGTTAAATAGCATAGGGCCAAAAGCCACCCTAGTAGGCTCCAATCACAAATCTTCCCCAGTGATGATTCCCTATTTACAATTACCATGTTTACTGGAATCCAAGACAAGAATTCCTCTCCCCCACCCCATAAAACATATAGAAAAAAGCCCCTCATCTGGGATTCAACTGCAAGTCAGGGGAGCAGGAGCAGCCCTGAAGCCACTGCCCACCCCTCCTGCTGCCTCTGCCCCACTATCACCACTTACCCTCTAACTGGCCCAGAGTACATGGTTGCTCCGGCCCCAGTCAAGACGAGCAGCAGCCAGGGCTGGGGCCAGGGCTGCTGCAACTGCTTCATGGCAGAGCTGGGGCTAGGACAACCATGTGCTCTGTGCTCCAGATCTGGACCCATAGGGTAAGCAGCAGTTACAAGGCAGATGGTGAAGGGAAGAGAAGCAGTATGGGACCCCGATGCAGGAGTCAGACCACTTGTCTACCCTACTGCAGGGACAAGAGGGTTGACTGTATATGTAAAAAATTACAACAAATTTAACAATTTTCCATGTACAGAATCCAATAATTGAGTCATCTTAAATTCAGAATCATCCTGGATTCAGGTAAATGTGGTATATTGAGTTATAATCAGTAGGTTTTTAATCTATTTAATGTGTACCATCTTAAGTCTGAATCATTCCAGCTTTTTTACACAACAAGTCATATATAGCACCAAGAAATATACTTTATAGGAATCTATTATATGAATAAATTTACCTTTATCTTCCAAACTTGCAAACTAAACAAAAAGAAAAGTTTAACCAGATTAGATTTACATACATACATGCTGATTAGTATAATATATTTCCCCCCTTAAGTTTTAATTGATAAAATCCAGTATCAGTCATTCTGTTATTTTGTCTGGAATTGATGTCAGGCTGAAAGACTTCACAAGACTCTGGTTCACTTTCATTTTATAGAAACAGTGGCAGAAAAAATAGCTTTCTTTCATTTTCCTAAGCTTCCCCCCCCAACCACCCCAAGACAGTTGTGGGGGGGAAGGGGACAGGAGAAGGAGAATCAACATTCACGTCCTAAAGAGCTTCTGGGACCATTTTTAGGAACTCTTCGATACAAATTATCCAGATATGCAGAACTGTCTAACTTTAGTAGCTGCTGGTAAATTCCTCCTCAGTAACTTCTGGAAATGGAAGCATTTTATCATCATATGAGATGAATCCAATATCCAGCTTTTCATACATAAAGACTCCCTGAATTAACACTTCTGCCTTTCTGCAACGCAATGACCATTCTGTCATTTCCATCTAGTAAATGACCACTATTGTTGTTTGGATACCTTTTGTTCCAACATATGTAATCTCTCCTCCTGTTCTTAACTGCACTAACCATAAGTGTCTCCTAGTGTGCATTTTTCCTTTCTACAACCACTAGTTTCTAATTTACCACATATTCATTTCCCATTTACTCCAGGCTAATTTTAACCTGTGTAGCCTTCTCATTTACAGGACTGCAGCTTTTTGATCATCTGGTAAAACATTCCCAGTTATGAAGAGAATTAAAGAAGAGAGATATGAATAACTGCCTTCAATGTAAGGGAATACACAAAATGTACTTAATACATGTTTAAATTTAATTCCATTAACACATCACAAATGATATCAAATGTCTAGCTAACTGCTAATTTTTCAGTTCTGTGATCAATTCTTCTCTATCAGTTACAATGAGGTTTAACCTAGATATCCCCCATACTGGATGCAACACTGTACTGGAAATTTGTCTTGTAGGAAAATACCTTTGGAATTCTTTTATTTGCCATGTGAAACCGCCAGCAAGTAACTTGGGTTAGGGATCTCCGCATTAATATAGCTTGTTTTTCTACATATTGTAAACGTATAGCTTATTTTTCTAAAAGAGCCAAACCATTCTCTTCTCTCATGCAATTTGACAATACATAGCAAGCAACAACTAGCAGCCACTATTGGAAATGTTATCACTTGTTGGTCGTTTTGTGTTTTTTTTTAAAAGATTAAAGTACTTTGTTACATTCAGCTAAAATACATACATAAAGCACATATCGGATGGAAGTAACAATACCAGAAACAGACAAAGGAATTCAGAAGAGAGTAACAACATGTTTTCAAGAACTGCTTTCTAACACAAGACTCTCTAGTTGATGGACATTTGTGAGGTAACCTTATCACCATAATTAAATCATTGCAAAATTTCTAATGTCCCCAGAAGACCATGATCTTTTGGCAAGGGTAGCCATCTGTAGCAGAAGTGCCACAAGTGGCATGGGCAACCTCTGTGTGGCACATGGATTAGGGAAGGGGCAGGCAGCACAGTGGTAGATAGTGTGGGGAGCACAAAGCAGAGCAGCAGAGCATGCACAGTAAGAGGATCAGAATGCCACTTGTTATGGTGTGGGGTTTAATTTACATTCACACCTACCCCCAAAAAAAGACCTTTACAGGTGTAACAATCATTCATGTTTTCAGCATATCTATGTTATATACACTTAGAATTGGGGCCTACCATATTTCTCTGCCAAAGTCTGAAAGCAAGAGAGACCAGAAGTATTTTATTTAATCAGTTCCTCCCAGTTATATAAAAGAAAACTCTCCAAACTGCAACATCTATTAAAGACTATTTACAGTACAAAGAAAAAAGAAAAAAAAATGGTTAAACCTTAAAAAGGCAAAGCCACAGCCTTTTTATTTTGCAATCCTTTGTTTTGATAACAAGTTAACCTTGTTCACTTTTGTAAGAAAACAAAGAAAACAAGAACAAGATTTGTTTCACTTAAAAAAAAAACCCCAGCATTTACTATGAACAGTGGCAACAAGAAACTGAAAGGGTGTCATAAATGGGTCATAATTCTCTACTATAGTCAGTCCCCAAGTGATTTTTTTCTAATGTTTAGCTACTGCCTTGCATAATGCCATGATAGTATGTCTAATAGTGCTTACGTTCATAACTGGTATTTTCACTTTTGACTCTATGGCAGCCAATCATTTCTCTTCTCCCCTGCCTCAGGCCCAGGTGTTGCTTGTCCACACTACCCACTCAAAGTTGTTTTAACTTTTGCTGAAATCAATTATTCCAAACTTCTCTGTCATTTTTAAAGGCCAAGAAAGGTATATGGTAACTTGGTTCAATATGGAACAGTATATTCTCTAGTATTTTTAAAAACTATATTAGAATTCAAACCCCTAATTGTGGCAGAGAACTATTATTAGAAAACATCTTTTTGAGGAAATGTCCTGTTTTCAGATTGTTCCTATCTCCTACACTAAGTGCATCGAAACACAGCTCTGTTCCTTCTTTAATTATATAACCACCTCTATTAGATGACTAATACTCATCAGTTTGTTTAGCACTACTTGGATTTCTTGAATTTACAAAAGAAATTATATTATGAAAAATTTAAGAAGTGAATCAGTTTTCAAGGCTATTTTGAGGGGACTTTCCTAAACTACACATTCAACAGAGCTCAAAGTACAGACATTAAAATTCATTTTTGCATTCTTATATACTAAACTGGCAGGCTAGATCCAATTTTGGCCTTGGTTTTTCCACTATAAAAGTCAACACCAATAGTTACGTTTCATGACCCAATTATTTCACATTTAGCTTCCTGTTTAGAACTCTTCCCATATAACTTCTAAGTCTATTTGAAATCACTTATCTGCTCCACTAAGGTGAATAGAGGAAACTAATATCTGTTAGAAACACTGTTTGGTTTAGTCTAGGTGGCATATATATTGATTTAAATTCAGAGGACTAGTTATAGTTTCTTTAAAAAAAGAGAAAGAGACAGAGAGAAGAAGGGTTAAAGTGGCATCAACACTTACTCTTCAGATAGGTGATAACTAAGAACATATCATACACGTTCCACAAGTCCAGGAAAAAAAGCAAGCAGTCTGCATCACCTCTTGAGTCACTACCACTCAGCCACTCAGATTGCTACAATAATGATGGTACATACACTTTGGAAGGAGCAGCTGCCTGCTCATCACTAAGGACAGGATTGTTACCAAACCTCTTAAAGCTGTGGGACTAGAATGCATTTTCATAAGTTTGGCTCACCTTGGTTTAATTAAAACAAATGTAAAAAAATTATTGTCAAATCACATGTGTAAAAAGTAAAACAGACTCTAGCCCAGATTTAAAAACACCACTGTGCAAGAATGTTTAAACAACAGCCAACTCTGAAAGAACTGTAAACCTTCCACCTCTATTTATTTATTTGTACTGCAGCAGCAATTCAATGCTGTGACTTTAAAAATTCAATTGCTGTGTCAATTCAGTGACTTTAAAAAGTAAAGCAAAATATGACACACTGTAAGTGTAAGGAAAAATACATCCAAATTCTTGGTCAAATGCATTTTACACCATGTTTTTAAAGACAGCAAATGCTTATAATACATTTATAAGCTGAGAGGAGCTGGTTTACAGAAGGACCAAAGCGCCACAGAATCAAGTGGTGTTAGATTATGTCACTAATTACATACCAAGAGTTTGATGTGGAAAGGTGCGAGTGCAAAACACATACAGTGAAGCACTCAAGATTCAATTCTAATGTAAACATCTTTAATTAATAAGTGTAAAGAAGCTTTGGTGTAGAGAGAAGAAAAGATAACTATGGTTAACTATGGTAACAAAACAAATGAATACAAATATTTTTATGATGTACCACACAAATAATACCTAGTATTTATTCAGTAACTCGACAAATTAAGATACAAACAGCATCTCCCTAGAGAGCCCTTTTCTGCATAAAACCATGGGGATTTTAAATCTTAGACACATTAGCTGTATGCTTTAAAAAAAAAAAGTTTATTCTTTTGCTGTTCTCAAGCAGAAGTTGGGTATATGACATATCCATGGTTTTCAACATTCTCACCAAACACTAAAAACAAGAAGAAAAAAGTATTTGTATAACCAAACTTAATATAGTGAATTTATTGAATAGTCCTCCAGTTTACTGTTTTTCCTGAATGCATCATTTATTTTCCATCTCAAAAAGGTATGCTTTCCATGTTGGCCTGTTTAAATACACTAAACTGAGCCTGGCTTTATTAGGATAGTTGAAATAGATGAGATTAAGTTAGAATGCTGGACTAAAAAAGCCTCAGTTTTGTTTTACCAACATGTAAAAAACTGCAAGATTTCACTGTAAATGTATCAACTTTGAACAATGCAAACATAAAAACCTCTAACTCCTAACATTTCTATTGTAAATGACAACCATACTTTTAGAGAGTCAAGATTTAGGGAGAAATGAAAGCAAGAGTGGGTAACAAAAAAGAACAGCAGGGCTCTCCAGTTATGACTAGGAAGTGAACTATATATGAACTATTTCTGAATATTTTGAAGGTATTTCCTTATTACTATCAGCAGATACATTGTATTCACTGCTTTGTATATTAAACAGGCAATGAAAACCCCACACATTTAACCCAGAGAGAAGTCACAGCTGAAATACTTTCTAGTCATAATTCTATCTAAACACATACCCTGCTTCTGTAAACTATGCCAGGCAAACACCCTACACCAGGCTAGGCCCCATTACTTTCAGTAGGGTTTTGTTCAGGGCTATGTGCTCACCTGTACAGGACAGGTACCCAAAGATTAACTGTATTCTCCTTATTAAGGATGCTGTAATCCACGATTCTCGCTGCAGGAAAAAAGTTACTTAAACAGTTTTATGTTAATAAAACTTAGATTTACATCTTTTACATCCAAGTGACCTTTTACAAGCTTCTCTACATTGCATTTGTAATTTGAAGTCAAGAAAAAAAAACCCACTAAAGACTGTATTGACCTGTTCAAGATTTAAAAGGCATAGCTACTGTGTGTGCGTCTCCAGTCAGAGATGCACATCCCAAAAAGCAAAATGTGGGATTTCTGTGATGCAACATCTCTAAAATCTCAAACCCAAGTGGGATTATCTATAACCGAATGCCTCTAAAAACCTCAAACCCAACTTCAGGCCATCTGCTTCACCTGCAGCACCAGTTAATAAAAAACAAATCTGAACATAGCAGCCAGCCCTAGTTCCCCTCAATGTTTTTAATCTGCTCAAAAGCCTCCAAGTGCTTAACCTCCCATTTCAGGGCAAGTGGCTCTCCAGTGCAATGGGTGCAATTTAAAAAACCAAGCAAACCCTTAACCCCCCACCAACATCCAGATCCAAACCCAGACCTGAAAAGGGGCTGGTGGGGACTTGTTTGCTTGCTTGTTTGAGAAGACTGCGGAGAGGAAAGGGGCAATTAACCAGGAGTAAAACCAGGGAGTTTCTGAAGGGAAACCTGTGCAGCCTGCCCTTCCTCCTGGGAAAGCTGTTAGCTGTCCTAAACCAGATGCCACGGGCAGCACCCAGTGTGGAGGAGGATTAAGATCTCTCCAGCCACCAAAAATGTGGCACAGAGAGGGGGCAAAGGGGCCAATTCAGATCTGCAGCAGTGCGGGGGCGGTGGGGGGGAAGCGGCCCCCTGCAGGAGGCCGGGCCCATCCACCCCCTCACCCAAGTGACCGCTCAGGGCTCCCCCACCCCCCCTCTCCCCCACCCACCACAGCCGTGACGCCGGGGGGAGGTCACAGCAGTTCAGGGTCAAGACACGTTCATCCCCCGCCACCCCCCCCACCCCGCAGCGCAGGGAAAATGCACGGCGGGGAAAGAAAAACCCCTCGGAAATGCGGCTGCTATACGACGGATGTCACGCGTGGGCACAAGGAGCTGCCAGGGGAAACGGCGCGGGGGCGGCGCGCGCGCGGGGGCGGAAAGGGGCCGCGGAAACGTGCGTGGGGGGGAAGGGGGGCAGGGCCCTGCCCGGCACAGCCCGGAAACGCGGCCGGCCCGGGCCCGGGACAACGCGCGGCCGCGACTCACCAGCAGCTCCGGGGCCGGGGCCGGGGCCGG
>JAGPOW010001296.1:53845927-53872749 GCA_030014935.1 Caiman crocodilus
CCGGGGCCGGGGCCGGGGCCGGCTCCTCCCCCGTCTCGAGCCGCGGGGACCCTCACTTCATCCGCCGCCCCAACATGGCTGCTCCCCGGGCCGCTGCCGCGGGATGGGATGGGATGGGATGGGATGGGATAGGCCGGGTCGGGCCGCGCCGAGCCGAGCCGCGGGGGCCGAGCGAGGGGCGCCGGGCGGACGGCCGCCTGCTGCCAGCGCCAAGCTTCGCACTGAGACTGCCCCGCCGGCAGCTGGAGCCCGGGAGGGGCTGCGGGGGAGGCCGGCGCCAGGACGACCCCTAGCGGCCACGGAGCGGAGTCTGGTCCGGTTGGGAGCAAGCAGCGCTGCCTGGGCGGGCCTCGGGCGGGACGGACGGTGGCCCGGGCCCTGCGCTTCCTCCACCCCTCGCTGGCTCTGCCGCCACACCCCGGCACGGGCTCCCCGCCCCGCGGAAACCCGCCAGGGGCGGGTCTCCGCCTCCGGCCCGGGGAGGCTTTCCCCGCTCCAAGCTGTGTCCCCTGACTAGACGGGCTCCCACCCAGGAAGGGCGCTTGCTCGCTCGCCCCCTCCACTAGCGCTCTGTCTGCAAGCGCTGTAGCATGCTTGCTTTCTCTTTTCCTCTTCCTCAAGGCCCGGGCAGTTCCAGCCCAACGGACAGGTTCCCAAATCCGTCTGTGCACAACACAGTCCTCAAGCCTGAGTGGCTGTTACTGTAGCCATCATAGCGGACAGTCCGGTTGTCCTCTACTGATATGAAACCTGACACCTTTATGTCCTCTAGTTTTATAAACAGAGGACATAAAGGCATCCGGTTTCATATCAGTAGAGGACAGAGTAGCAGAAAATCAGAATGTCCTCTATGATGGCCACCCTAGTGGCTGTACCATCAGCAGGGGTGACGCCAAGGGGATGCACGGGGGTGCATGTACACTCCCTGAAAGCACGGGTGCATCCCCAGACAGGCCACACGCAGTCCCCGCTAGGTGAAGGGCAGGCTGGGGAGTACAAGCACCTGGATGAAGTGTGGGGACCACTTCTGGGAGCAGCGCAGCCACTTCCCTGTCAGCATGATGGGGGAACCCCTGACCCAGGGCAAGACTGGATAGGTGGGGGAAACCCCCCACAGTCACTCACTGGTTGCTCAGAGCCCCCCCGACTAAGGTAGCACAAGTCACCCATGACCACCAGGCAAATATCCTCCCTCCCACACTCATCCATCTGGGGCAGGTGTCGGCAACATTTTGGGGCAGGATGCCAAAACATCACCCACAATATCCACTTGTAAGATGTGGGGGTGGTGGCAAGGGCCTGATTGTTGTTGTGGCAGCACAGGCCCAGCCTCTTCCCTGCCACCTGCCCCAAGGTGCACATGCCGAGCAAAATACCTTTGTGTGCTCTGGTACCCATGCCATGGGATGCCTACCCCTGGTTTGGAACTTTGAATATTTCCCAAATCCAAGCAGAAGTCCAAGGTGTGAGCCCCAGACCCAGAGGCTTGGGGTTCAGATGCCCCCTGTCTTGCTTGCCCTTAGCCAAAAGGCCACATGCACCGTGCTCCAAGGGGGTTGCTGGGCACCCTGGCTCTGTCCCCAAACTTGGCATGGGTGGCTCTCCCTGGCTGCAGGCTCTGGCTGCCATGCAGTAGCACACACAGGCCCCTGGCTCCTCAGTAAGTCTTGTAGAGGCATGTGTGCGTGTCTGTTGGGGGAGGGTGTGCATTGAAGGAGTAAGAATTTGCTAATTCAACTGGTTTGACCCTGTCTAGTAATAAGTGAGGCACTGGGAATACTTCTCTCCGATGGCTGTATGGTGCTCTTACCCAGCATTTCTCAACCCATGGGTCCTGACCCAAAAGTGGGTCACAAGAGTATATGAAAGGGTCACAAACAAACTTTAAAAATGGATTTTCATTTAAAAGAGAAAAATGTGGGAAACACTGGGTTTTTTTCCTTGCATTTGGCAGAGTTCCAGCCTGCAAGGGGCTGCTTAGGGCTACTTGGAGCCCCCCATACCCCACACACCCACCCTCTGCCCTATGCACTGGGGAGCTGGGGCAGGGGACAGTGGGTCAGTAATGAGGGGCACTGGGTTGGGACTGTCCATTGATGTTTACAAATGAGTCCTGGTACAAAAAAGGTTGAGAACCACTGCTTTGCCCTACCTGTGAGTGCTCTGCCCTTTTATACAGGTTGAAGAATGGGAGTACAGGGCAGTTGCTTGCAAGAACATACTTCTCATCTCACTACCCAAAGTGTTCCTTTCACCTTTCTCTACTTCACTCAGCCTCTGTCCCCTTTTCTTTTTTCTGTATTTTTCTGTCTCCACACTCATGGAGCTTAACTGCTCTCTGCTCCTCTCCACCACATTTATGTTGGTTGTCTTCTCAGAAGCAGTGCTTCTCTCTGACAAGTTTCTGTCCCTGTATCTCTTGCAACCTTTGTGGTTCTGCCCTTTGGGAATTTCTAAGGGCCATAGATTAGAAGTGTAGACTGTCTGTTTTCCTAGCGGCCTCTTTTTAATGTTTTACCACAGAGGGAATGACATTTCATGAAAATACCACACTGCATTTCAAGTTATTGACATTATCAATACAAGGCCCTGAACCTGCAGATAGGGTCGCACTGATGTCACCTAAGGCAGAATTTCGCACGTTGCCTTTTTTTGTTTTTTGAAAAATATTTGTTTTCTAATTTCTTGTCTTCTCTCTTTTATTGGCCCAAGTTCAGTGCAGCTATTACTGCACCTTTCATCAAAATATCTCAAGGCACTTTACAGACTTCAGTAAGTGACTGTATGTGCTAGGCCAAATCATATTCTCCTTAGGTGAAAACTGGTAGGCTCAGGGTCTTTGCTTCACCAGGCTTCTGCTTTGAATGTTGGGAGGAAATTGGGAGGCTGATGCTGAGGGATCTGTGCTATTATGAGCATGGTTATAGATTGGGTCTGCTTTGCTTATACCATCTAACTCCAATTCATAATATATTCTGACTAGAGCCCCTTTCCAAAAGGAGGCAATTGGGGGTGACCCAGGAGTTGGGTACCCAGGAGTTGGGTTCCCAGGCTCAGTGCCAGCTGAGAATCAGCCCCCCTGCTGCTGGCCATATTCAGCTATGTCCCAGCAACAGCACAAATAAACCAGAATATAGAAGATGATCTGCCCCCACCACAAAGGAAAGTGATTGGCAGGTGCACATGAAGAGTGTAAGAGCTGGACCATGAAATACAGAATACATACGATTCCTTTGGCTCATTAATGAAACACTGCAATCTCTCAAGTAAATGCACAGCAGTTCAGGACACAAAGTAAAATACCACCCTATTTTGGAGTGAAGAAGAAATGCCTAGAGGCAAAAATACTGCTGATCCTGAATATGTCTAAGCAATAGGCTATCACCCATTGCACTATTGAAAAAAATGTGTGACCACAAGCTCTTTGCCAAGGTATTTCTTCCACAGCTCTTTGCCAGAGCTCAGGGCCCACCTAAAAGCTGCCTCAGATCTGTTGTTGCTGGATCTTCTAATTTATGATGGTGACCAGTGTTTGCCTTATCTTCCTCAGTTTATAAACTCTTCTGGGAAGGAATCTTTCTATATTAGTAAATAACTATAGATGTATAATGCTGGATAAATGTTTTACAAAACAAGCCCTCTGTTAGACTACACAATTATGAACAAATTATAATACTTGAGGAAATGGTATTCTAGATGAGTGATGAGTGGAGATGGAGTAAAGAACTTGTGTTATATTTTTTAATGCCTCAAAATATAAATACAATTGAAAATAGTGAGGGAATAAGCCCCTGCTTTGCTCATTTGTTTTCCACTCATTCTTTTTTCCTCTGAAATCTCCACTGTGACAGGCAAAATATAATAAGAAAGAAAAGAAACTGCAAAATGAACAACTGTGGAGAATCTACCAGCCATTGATGGATGAGCTGGGGACAGTTTAGTGATTCTGCTGCTCTTCCATTCCTGACTTGGAGAGTGTCTGTAGGAGAGGATTCTGTAACAGTTAAAACCTGTAGGAGAGGTGGGGTACCTGGTATCCTGAAAAGTTTGGCATTTGAACATAGCTATGGAGAACGATGTTGGGACCACATGCTAGAGCCAGAGGCCATGAAGATGTCCCCCAACTGAAATCAACTGGAGTGTTGCCATTGACCTCCAGGAGGGCAGGATTTCACTCAGATCTGAGCTCTTTAACAAATACTTAGTATTTACAGCACTCAGCTTAGCCAGAATATAGTTGACATGCAATGAAAGACTGAACACAGATATGGATACCACATGATCACAAAGAACATACAGAAGACTGCTGATTATACAACTAAGAGAAGAAAAGATTTTAAAACCATTCTACTCAACCTCATTTTGTGTGTGTTTTTTTAACACAAATATCTGACATATGTCTAGGAGAAGGTTGTTTTTGTAACAGTTAAAAATCTATACTTTTAATTACAATGTGAGAACCTACAACACACAAGACCTAAACCACAAATCAAGGCATTCTACACTTGATATTTTAAGATATTTTAAGATTCTATGCTTAAAAATAAATAGAAACAAATAGTTTGAAAGCAAACAGACCTTTCAGGCTTATTTAAATCACACTATTTCTAAAAAAATCCTTTGGAGGTTACTTTTAATATAAGCTATATTTTTTCACAATGGGAATAAAATATATAAGCTTGTATTCTTAAATAAAAATATGGATGTCTCTCTGAAATCAGTAAGACACAGAAGTAACGTTAACACTGAAACACAAACTATCAAACCCAAAAAGTGCAACTAAACCCTGCTACTGTGCCAGACTTAACTTAAAATTGCAAAGCTCTTCTCACATTGAATGAAGCCTGTGATATTGACAGTAGTTTAACTGCTTCTGTTTATTAATAATTAATAACATTTATTGCTCCTGTGAATTGTTTTGAATGATCTACTTGTGAACACAGAAGATGATAAGAAATGCCTTTTCACAAAATCCACATAGTTATAATGAAGCATTTGGCATGTAGAGAAAAGATAGAGAAAAAAAATAAGACAGTTAAAATGAAGAGCAGATTTTAATTAATACATACCATGAGATTGCTTTTCTTTTTATCATAACTATATCCATAGAATCATAATAAGTTAGGGTTGGAAGGGACCTCAGGAGGTCATTTAGTCCAACCCCCAGCTCAAAGCAGGACTAGCTCCAACTAGATCATCCCGGCCAAAACTATGTCCAGCTGGGTTTAGAAAATCTCCAAGGATGGAAAACCTCTCTGCATAACCTGTTCTAGTGTTTTACTACCCTCCTAGTAAGAAAATTCTTCCTAATATCTAACCTAAACTTTCCTTGCTGCATCTTGAGCATGTGCATGCATATGTGCATAGCCCAACCCCCCCAGGAAAGTCTGTGGGAGAAGGAGCAATGGGAGAGAAAGGGCTGGGGTGGGGGGGAGAAGTGGGGCTGGACAGGGATAGGGGGGCCGGAGCAGAGCTGGTTTGGGGCCAGGACCTGCTGTGCCCATGCAGCCACTCCTTTCCCTATGCCCAGGGTCATTTCCCAGCACCAGCAGGCCCCATGAACCACTGCTTCCCAGCCATGCATCGGCCCCAGCCCTACACCCAGGGGAGCCCAAAGCCGGGGGCCAAAGCAGGGCCAGCCTTGGCTGCACTGCCAAGCCATAGCTCCCAGGACTCCTGTGCCCGCCCCAAGTCATCTGCAGGAAGAGCCTGGTGCAGCCTGATGGCTCCACCAGAGGTATGGTGTGAGAGAACCAAGTGGGAGGACATGTGCCTCTCCCTTCCCCACCCCCCGATTTTTGCACAGGGCAAAGGTGGGCTGCAGTTGCAGGCTGGGCTCAGCCTCTGCTCTATGTCTCCATGTCTCCATGTCTCACTGCCACTGCCCAGTGTCGTGCCCCTAGAAGAGCTGCTGGGTTCCTACTGCCACACAATCTGGCCTGACTGGGGCTCGATTCAACTTGAATGAGGCCCTGGCCTGGCTGGGCTGTGGAGCAACTGGAACCTGGTGGCTCGTCTAGGGGCATGGGTGGGTGGCTCCCGCCACTGCATGCACCATGGGGAGTCAAGGGGCAAGGGGAAGTTCCTGCCTTTGGTTGTCCCATGCCACGGCATTCAACGAGCCGCTGGGCTCTGATTGTCCCATGACCTGGCCTGGCCAGGGCCCCATTCACGGTGAATGGGGCCCCGGCCAAGCCAGGTTGTGGGACAATTGGAGCCCGGTGGCTTGTCCAGAACCAGCATGGCACTAGGGAGCCAAAGGGGAATGGCACATGGCCCCCCCTCATCTTTGCACAGGGCAAGGGTGGGCCACAGCTATGAGCTGGGATCAGTCTCTGCTCCCTGTCTCTGTGTCTTGCTGCTGCCACTGCTTTAAAAGCAGCATGGCACAACACCAGGTGCGTCCCACCTGGGCAGGCCAGGCAGCGAGGCACTTGACGTCACACCATGCCATTTTCAAAGCAGTAGCAGCAGCGAGACACAGAGGCAGGGAACAGAGGCTGCACCCAGCTCAGAGCTGTGGCTGGCCCTTGTCCTTTGCAAAGACTGGGGGAGGATAGGGGAGGGCCACTGGCTCCCCAGCACTGTGCTGGCTCTAGACGAGCTGCTGGGCTCCAACTGTCCAAGAGCCCCATTCATTGTGAATGGAACCCTAGCTGAACTGGGTCATGGGACAATCCCCACACTGCAGGAGGGAGCAGGGCAGGGGTGAATGATTTGCCCTGCCCCTACCTCACTCTCTCCTGTACTGTGGGGGTCTCCATCTGCCCTCCACTCCCCAAGCCCACACAGTGATAAAGAAAGATTGAAAGTAACTTACCTGCCTACAGTGGGGCTGGCTGTGATCCTGGCTGTGAGTGTGCAGGGTATCTGAGTGTGCCTGCCCCTCCCCCCATGCTACAGCAGCCTGCAGCTGGGCTGCCCTACAGCCCTACCTGCTGCCCTGAATTTGGGGGCCTAAGCCCAGTTAGCCCCCCCTTCTACCACCTATGGGAAGATCATATCAAAAGCCTTGCTAAAATCACATCCACCAATCTCCCCACATCCACAGAGTGAGTCATCTCATCATAGAAGGCAATCAGATTGATCAGGCATGACTTGCCCCTGGTGAATCCATGATGACTGCTCCTAAACAACTTTTTCTCCTCCAAGTGCTTAGAAATGGATTCCTTGAGGATTTGCTCCATGATTTTTCCAGGGACTGAGGTGAAGCTGACTGGTCTGTAGTTCCCTGGATCCTCCTTTTTCCCTTTCTTAAATATGGGTACTATGTTTGGAAAAATCCAGTTATCCAGGACCTCTCCTGATCACCACGAATTTTCAAAGATGATGGGCAATGGCCCTGCAATCTCATCAGCCAGTCCCTTAGTACCCTTGGGTACATCCCATCCAGCCCCATGGACTTGAACACATTCAGCTTTTTTAAGTAGTCCCTAACCTGTTCTTTCACTACCAAGGGCTGCTCACCTCCTCTCCAAACTGTGCTGCCTACTGCAGGTCTGGGAGCTGACCTTGCCTGTGAAGACTGAGGCAAAAAAGACATTGAACATTTTAGCCTGTTCTGCATCCTCTGTCATAAGGTTGCCTCCCCCATTCAGTAAGGGAGACACACTTTCCCTCATCCTCTTCTTGCTACCAATATACTTGTAGAAACCCTTCTTGTTCCCCTTCATATCCCTTGCTAGCTGCAATTCCAACTGAGCTTTGGCCTCCCTGACTTCATCCCTGCATGCCCAAGCAATGCTCTTATATTCTTCCCTAGTTATTTCTGCAAGTTTCTGCTTCTTATAAACTTCCTTTTTGTGCTTTAGGTTATTGAAGAGTTCCTTGCTAAGCCCAGCTCGTCTTCTGCCATACTTGCTAGTCTTTCTGCGTATTGGGATGGTTTGTTCCTGCACTCTCAGTAACTCTTCTTTAACATACAGTCAACTATTCCAGACTCCTCTCCCCTCTATCTTGCTTCCTAGTGGATCCTGCCCATGAGTTCCCTGAGTGAGTTGAAGTTTGCTTTTCTGAAGACCAGGTCCTTATTCTGCTCCTCTCCATCCTTCCTTTCTTCAGCATCCTGAACTCAATCATCTTGTGGGCACCGCTGCCCAAGTTGCCATCCACTAATACAGTGGTTCCTAATCTGTGGTATGGATATGCAGACAACCTGTCACTGATACACATTAACAGATTTATTATAATTACTTTATATGACAAAAATTTGCTGGTGGTACTTAAGGTTGAACTGAAAAATGTGCTGGTGGTACTTAAGGTTGTATCATTTTAAATTGGTGGTGTGCAATCTGTTGGAATTTGGGAACCGCTACACTACTACATTCCTCACCAATTCTTCCCTGTTTGTAAGCAGCAGGCCAAGAAGAGCATGGTCTCTATTTGGCCACTCCAGCACTTGCACCAAGAAGTTGTCCCTAATACTTTCCAAAAACCTTCCTGGATTGCCTGCATACTGATGTATTGCCCTCCCAGCAGGTGTCAAGGCGATTGGGAAACTTCTGCCAGCTGTCTGAAAAAAACCTCATTGACCATTTCCTCCTGGTCTGGTGGTCTATAGCAGACACACACCACAACATCATCCTTGTTGTTTTCCCCTCTGACCCTAACCCAGAGACGCTCAACAGGTCTATCTCCAGCTTCATACTGGAGCTCTGAGCAATCGTATGGCTTTTCCATAAAGTGCAGCTCCTCCTCCTCTTCTCTCTTGGATATCAGGAAAAACTTCTTCACAGTTGGAATAGACTGCCTAAGGAAGTTGTAGAATTACCATCATTGGAGGTGTTCAAAAAGGTGGTCAGGGATGATGTAGAAGTAGGTATGTATCTATGTTCTGTTACGGGCTTTTCCTATGCTTCTAGGCTTTGCTGGTTGCCACATGGGGCTGGGAAATATTTTTCTCCACCTTCTGCTTACGTATCAGGGTTTTTTGTAAGCCTTCCTCAGAAGCATTGAGTGTTGACTACTGTTAAGTTGGGTATTTTGATTGGGATGTACCAGTGATCCTGCTGGGACTTAAAGCTAGAGGTTCCTGGCTAGAGGGTCTTGCCCTGCCACTCAGGGACTGATCACCATATTTGGTGTCAGGAAAGAATTGTATCCTAGGATGAGACTGGTACAGATCATGGGGTTTTTTTGCCTTCCTTTGTAGCTGGGGACATGGCCTTTTTCCTTGGTTCTCTCAAGCATATTTTAAAAACTTTTCAGCAATAAGATGTTGGTCACTGTGATCTTCCTACTTTACCTGTGGCAGGTTAGGGTGTTATGTCTTGTGGTTGTGTTAGGGTTGACTGTGTAATTTTGCTAACAGGTTAGACAATGTACTTAGATAGCAGAATGGTTTGAATATGGATGATCCTGTCTCAAGCAGAGGGCTAGGCTAGATGACCTCTAAAGATTTCTTCTAGCCCTAATTTTTCCTGTAATTCTATTGGTTGCTTTGTTTATTTTTAAGGAAAAAGAAAATTTATTATAAATATTATAAGGCCATCAGAGGCACCTCTGATGAATTATTGACCTCTGATAGAATTATTATTAAAATATTATAAGGAAAAACTCCTTCAAGGTTCATGTGACCAGACTCTGAAATATACTCCTAAAGTGGGTGGTGCAGGCACCTACCCTGGATGTCTTCAAAAGGAGACTGAACACATACCTTGCTGGGATTATTTGACCCCAGAAGTCTTTCCTGCCTAGAGCAGGGGGGCTGGGTCTGATGATCTCCCAAGGTCCCTTCCAGCCCCAAACATCTGAGAATCCTGTAAATTAAGTAGAATATAAGTCAAAGGTATTTTGTGTGGCTAACAATTATTTCTTTAGAAACTGGTTTATAGTCAGACTGTTCACTTATTGGCTATTACTAGATAAAATGATTAATTCTATTTCACTTATTGGCCATATTATAAATAGCCATAGGAATACTGCATTGATTCTATTCATAGGACTGAGGTTTCCTGCTTTGAATATAAATCTCTTGGCTTTGGCACCCAATTTATAGAGCACTAGGATATCAGTATTATATGACAATAAAAATAAGTGATAGGGACCTTCAATCAGTAGTCATATGCAAGCAGACTTAAACATTACAAAACCATATTCATATACATTTTAAAACAATACGTGTGAAAAGCAGTTACTTTCCTGCCAAGATCCAAGTTCAGGATTCTGTGATTCAACAACAGGAACTGGTGACTTCACAGACATCTAATACAGTATGAGAAAGCATTGTGCTTTAGTGTAAGTCTCAGTTGAAGGGAGGGAAACCTAAGGCTTGGCAGGTAAGTAAAGGAGGAAATGAGTTTCAAATACAACATTTTGTTTTCAAATGTAATTGTTTTTTTTCTAATAGATGCCAAAAGCAGTGAAAGAATGCAGTGTCCTTTAACTAATTGCACCTCTGCTCTTATAGAAGAAACAGCTATTGTTCTGCTCTCAGCAAGAGCTATTTATATGTTGCTCTGTAGAACACTCCTTTTTATAATGCTAGTCTTTCACCTACGTAAAATTATAATTCATTTTATAATAATGAAACTAAGTTCATTTCTTACTTTCTTGTGCATACCAAGTATTATTTTTTCCTGATTCAGTAACTGATGGTATGGCACTGTCATTATTTGACTCTTTCTTTTTTTCTTTAACTCTCTTGTGCCCAAATCCTAGTCTAGAAATTCTTAAGAAGACTTAGGTGCCCAAGTATGATTCTATTCCAGCCCTTCAAGTCCCTGAAAAAGCATTGAAGTATCCACTTTTGTAATATGCCCAATGCTGGATTTAAGCATAAGCTAAGTAAGCTTCAGTTCAGGGTCTCACATTATGAGAGGCCTCTAAACCAACCCCTGGGCTGTGAAGGGTCAACTGCCAGATCGAAAGTGACCACAGACTGGCAAACCACGGCCCCACAGAGCCAGGCAAAGAGGCCGCAACTCCTCCTGCAGGGCCCGTGGCAGCTGCGGTTGAGATTTGGGCCCACCCCTCTGCCTGAAGTGGAAGTATCTTTATTTGTGTTCCAGCCAGAAATTTTGACAGCAGGCTCCATGTGGTGGTCCACAGTTTGCTGCACCACAGCATAGAAAGGTTGGGAACCCCTAGTTTAGGGCACCAGCATGTCATAAGCCAGCCCTGAACATGCCATCATCTTACCCTCAAGACTTAAGTCAAAAAAAAGCAGCAAGGAGGGGGACCCATCCACCTTTTGCCTTAACTCTTTCTCAGGAATTCAAGCAGGGTAAAATAGAATCACATTAAGGCATCTAACAGGAATAGGATCTGGCCCTTCATATTTGTACATTGTACTCCCTTCTTCCTTCTACTTTTTTATATTGATTGTCATGTTGTCATTTCAGCAACTTCACAAATCACAGTCAAATGCAAAATTAAAGGTAGGATTCCTAATTACGTTAGTTGCCATTGGCATTATTTATTGTTCATATTCATTGTATGTTATGTTTTTCATTATGGCAGCTGAGTTGTTTCTGTTTGTAGCTATATCTATTGCACTCATTCTCTTTTCCTTGAAATAAGGTTTTTTTGCAGCGGATATCTGTTGATATTGGCAGTTTGTAGTGGTTTGTGGAGGGTGAGAAGAGGGTGGAACAGCAATGAGAAGCTTAATCCTTCAGCTGTCCTGTAGAGTCCAATCTAGCCACCATTATTATTAGTAAGGCCTTTTTCACTTGCTTGAATGAGAGCTGGATGGAATTTTTGCTGACAGAGGCCTGAGAGAGGCTGTTCCTGCACATGTCTAACCCACTGGGCAAACAGATGGCTATTATATAAAGTCTCCCCAATCTCTGCTGTTGAAAGAACAGCTATGATATGCTGCACTTTGACAGGGAAACCTATCCCTGTAAGAGCCAGGGGCCTAGGGCTAGCTGGCCTTGCACAATTCTTACACCCAGCTGGGAACTTGGTCTGGTGTTTTTTAGAAAATAACTGATAAAAAAAGGCAGGCCCCTGCAGTAGAATTAAAGAGGAGGTGAGGTGCCTTGGGGCAGAGAAGCTATTTTCTTTGATTTTTTTCTCTCTAAGTTTTACTCTGAACCAGAAATTGTGCCCTTAAAGGGACTTGGGTGGGGCAATCAGCCCTGCCTGAGCTGGGGAACCAGGTGGGCTGCTTTGCATGCAAACAGCTAGCTACCTGCATGTCCTTTTCCTAAATCTCCTCAGGGGGTGTACATAGTCTGGTGTAGGGAGATAAAATGGAAGAGACAAAGACAGTGGTTATTCTCTCACTTATTCTATTTCACAGGGAGCCAGAAAGCAGGGAGAGAGACACAAAAACAGGGTGTTCCTCACAAATCTTTTTTTCCTTCTTCACAAGTAAATTATTGCACACAAAACTGCAGCCTTTACTTTTTACACCATTTGGAAACACCTTGAGCTGGTTACAGCACAAATGTTTTGAACCAGACTCATGCTGCTTTTTAAGAAGAATTTCTCCTGGTCTCACAACAGCTAACGTCAATCTTGTGAATTTTTCATTTCTTAAAAAAAATGACCACTATTTCTCTTTTACTGGGCCTGAAGTGAAACTGCTCTTAGGTAGGAAGCCTTCCATTTTCCTATAGCATTACTCAGAGAGGTGGTAGAAGCTCCATCCTTGGGGGTTTTCAAAATTCAGCTAGACAAAGCCTTAACTGGAATGACCTAGTTGGGGCTGGACCTGCTTTGAGCAGGAGGTTGGACTAGATTACCTCCTGAGGTGTCTTTCAACCCTAACTTTCTATGATTTTATGATTCTATTTTTGAAAATGAGACTTTCCCTTGTAGAGTTGTTAGTGAAACTGAAGCCAGGTTGACATCAAGCTGGTTGTCATTTTGTGGTGTTACAGCTAAACAGGAAACTGTAGAAATGGGACTATATGGAGAAGGTGGAAGTTAAAAGGAGCAAGGAGAGATGGAGGCATAAGGAGACTGAGGGGTACAAGAGAGAGGGTGAGAATGTGCAGACTGTACTGGAGAGAGATTGAGAGAATACAGGAAAATGAGGAATAGCCAAGAGTGGGAGGGAAGTCTCTGTAGTGTAGAATGGGGGAGAGAGGTGATAGCATTAGAAGAAGGAAATAGATGGTACCTTCTTTCAGCTTATCGATGAGGAGAAGCCTCTTTGAGCAACCAATCAGAAACTACATTTCTGCATCATTGCTTAATGTTTATGGCTGAAAGCTGAACCTGAAATGATCTTGTATATTCTGGGAAAAAGCTGGATTTTTCCATTAATGGAAGGCAAACTAAAAATAAAAACAGAAAAAGCCTGCCCCTTTTCTGGTTTAAAATTTCATGAGTTTTAAGCAATCATGATTTTTGGGAATCCTACAGACAATTTCTGTATGCTTGGACTGTGGGTGCTTAATGTGATCTCTTCACATTAAGGTCTCACCCTATTCCTTATTATTCAATAATGTAGGAACGCTAACAACATATTCTTTCCTTTCCAAATGTATTGTTGGAGAAATGCCTCTGAAGAACAAAAGATGAGTAAGTATAGTAATTACATATATTGGCAATAAAAGAAAATTGATTATATTAATTTGAAACATATGGAATACTTATGACTCTGATCTACTAAATAAATAATAAAGGATGTCTTAAAAACACAAATAATTTCTACAGGTGTTAAGGGGGGAAAAAAAATTACCCATGCAGATTCCAATTTGTGTAACGGTAGAATTCCTCCATGATTTCTTTGTGCAGTTTCTTTTTATTTAGCTTTGCCAAATTGTTGATTTATCAACTAAACTGTTATTTAAACTGAGCACAACATTTTTTAAGGTCTGTTTCTGCACAGTGTAAGATAATTAGAGCTAAAAACCAAGAAAGAAGTAGGAATACCAGCAACCCCCACATATCTATCAGTATTACTTGTCAGTTATAGATTCTGGCTGTATGGCCATAAACGTGTCTCAAAATTAAATGCTGAATTGAATTTAATGTATATTTGTTCTTTATTTCTGCCCATTTCCTGTTCTTATCTTAAAGCTCTGTTATTTACTTCACATCTTACAGCATATTTAATAGCTATGGAGATATTCATAACCCATAATAACCATAAATTGCATTTACAATTATATTTGCCTTTTAAAAAAAACACTGTATAGGAACTTTTGTAGAGTAACAAAATCAATTTTTTTCCAAGAGTTCCTTAATTTACAGTATAGATATGCATTTAGGGCAATTTAGAAAGACTACAGAATTTAAGACAAATATCTGATTAAAATTAAGAAGGAAGAGATACAATAACAAGTAAACACAATAAGAAACAGAAGGATATATCTCAGCTATGTATACATTTTGTGACATTTGAATTATAATGCAATATTTTGCCAATGTTAATTTCTCTTTTATAATTAATTAAAACAGCCTAGTTTGCTCACTGATGAATTCTCCATAGAAACAGTCGTATCTTAGTAACATACCAAGAATAGAGTGAAGGGAATTATGATATCACACAGTGCTATATAGGCTGTCCTTACTGAAAAAGAATTTTGTTATGGTAAAGGTTTTGAATTGACAGCTTCATACACTAAAGATTTCTCTATAGTCCATGGTGTAGGTGGCTGAACGGCACCAGAACTTGACACTTTCTGGACGGGCTGCCTCAAGCGGTTGGATTCTATGACCAGTTAATTCTTAGTCTCTGGAGGAGACTTTCAAAAAAAGTTGTAAAACTGATGTTAGTTATGGTGTTTTGGGGTTTCTTTTCTCTCTAATTGGACACAGGCTCTAAAGAAGGTACAGTCAGCCCCTCAGTTTGTTTCATGCAGAAACAACTATTAGCTGGCAAAGACTTTTAGCCAATGTCAGTTGGATTCAGAATGGTAACCTGGAGATGAAAGGCTTCATACCAAACTTAATTTTTTCTTTGATCTCTCCATTCCATTTGCTATAACTGTTGGTAATATTACCATCATCATCCATTATTCTCACTGCATCTCCCTCTTTAATCCTTTTGGTAGGCATCTCTCTTCCACTACATAACTGTTAAGCTTCTTACCCTAATCTTCAAAGCCATTTATGACTCTGACCCTCTTACCCCTTCTTCTCTCTTGCTGTGTTACCTCCATGCTCCCTGCTCTGGCAGTGATGCCAGACTATACATGCATATCTGCTCTTCCTACAAAACTGCTTTTTCTTATGCATACGGTGTTTTCCCTGAAGTGATCCACAAGGGTAATGCTGTGAAGGAATGGGAGTTACAATAACTGATAAATACTATAAGATTGCATTGTTATTGGGGAGCAAACTATATCAATATATTGGCTTAGTTTACTAAAGGTCTGTAAGGAAAAAATAAGCAGGAAGGGAAGAAGAATGGGTCAAAATAAACCATGTTTGAGCAAACACTTGCAGCTATATTTATAATCATGACAACTATTTTCTTTGTTTGTGAATGCTTTAAGACTATTGTGATGGTCACATGAAACCAGCCAGCATTTAAACAACTATGGTGGGAAACAGGTCTGTAAAGTTAACATTTATTAATGTTGCAAAAATGTATAACATAGAAAAAAACAGAAATATATTTTCTCATCCTGTGGTGCCCATTTTCTTTTATTGTGAAATCTTTACAGCAGGATCTTATCTACTTCTGTAGTTGTGAAGTACTTAGTATTAAGGGCCCTGATTCTGACTAGAACCTCTATGGACAGCCTATATTTTTCATTGCCATACTAATATGTTGCTTATAGTTTAGGAACAATTGTTCCTAAGAGACATTATGTGCTCCCATTCTTCTCTTTTCACATGCAGGTCTAAATTGAAAATATACTGTAGTCAAGTATACTGCAACAGCACACAGTATTCAAGACACATTATCAGCTATGGATTTCTTTGGCCAACTGTAATTTATAGTTTCATCTTATCTTTTTTTCTTACCTTGTCTGACAAACCTAGACATTGTGTAATCAAATGATAGCACAGTTTGAGATTTGAGAGAAATGGGGAGCCTCGGGAGCATATTGCAAAAGCACTTAGCAACAGAGAGTATGTGGGCTACAGTGACAACAGCATGTATGTGAAAGCTAATGATATCAAGAAAACAGTTGGGGAAAGAAAAGCCTTCATTTTATTTATTTTCATTGTGAAGAGGTTTTGTGGTATGAGGTCACTGAGAACTCAAGTTACTCTCTGTACGTATGCAGTATTCTCTCTGTGACTCCTTCAAACTAGTGTGATAACAAGTATTCACATGCTAATTTTTTTTTATATTTCCTATTTCTCCCCAACTTTTTCTAGTTTGCAATGAATCTAATCTCTGAAGCCCCAAAATATTCTGGGGTGACATAAGCATTCACTAGAATGACCCCTGTATAATCACCTATGACCATGATGGCTGCTACATAAAATATGAATATAGCCCTCGCTAGTGCTAAGACAGACTGCAGAAGAAGATGGATGTCTTGCACTCAAGGAGTGAGCTTATATAAAGAAGAGTTACGGACCAGTGTATTCAGTGCTGTAGCAAGAGGGGAGCGAGTGGGGCAACCACCCCAGGGTGCTGAAGAAAAGGGGCTTCAACAGGCACTACCCAGCTGGGGCAGGACACAGGACAGAGCTGCGAGTGGCTCATTTGCAGGGGTGTACAGAGACAAGGAAAGGGCAGCTCCTGCTGCTGCATGCACTCCTGGGCAAGTATGGAGTGGGGGGATGTCCCTGGATCTGTGTACAGGGCAAGGCCAGGCTGCTACTGCAGGTTTTGCTCCAGGTGCCAACTTCAGCACTATGGCACTGAGTGTATTACAAAACCTCCTTGAGCCCCACTGGGGAGGGGGAAGCAGCTGGAGCACTGGAGATCTGTCTGACAGAAGCTCCAATTTATTGAAGAATACAAATGTCTGTGAATTCCAAAGGTTCTCTTTTCTTAATCTAGATATTTGTCGTCTTACATGATAGGTTTTTATATTTAATCTACTTTATAATCTAACCATTGTTTTGTATTTTCTTTACTCCCGATTGTAAATATTCTATTTTCAATCTTCTTTTCTTCAGGCTAAATAACCGTAGTTATTTTAGCCTTTCCTTATAAGTCATGTGTCCTAGAGCTCTAATAATTTTTATTGTTCTCCACTAGGCTCTTGTTATTTTCTCAACATCTTTCTTGAAGTGCAGTGCCCAAAACTGGACATAGTACTCCAGGTGAGGGCTCACAAGTGCCAAATAGAGCAGAAAGATCATTTCTCTTGACTTGCTAGTGATGATCCTGCTAAAGCAGTTTACTTGGTCTTTCTTGCCAAGAGAGTACACTTGACTCGTATTTAGTTTATAGTCTACTCTACCCTCCAGTAATAGAGCCATTCCAGAATATTAAGAAACCAACCAGGTAAAATGGCCCTCTCTTCACATGGTTGGCTAACATTATGACCTTGAATCCTATTTTCCTTTACCAATAATGTACCTTTTGCTCTCACTCCTTTTTTTTCAATTAAGAAAGGTTGTTTCAAATGCTACAAACAACATCTACTGACCTGAGTGAGCATGCATGTGCCCAGCACTATATCACACCATGCCTTCCCTAAAGGGGAGAAAATATGTCTAAGAACATTGGTTGAAAACTAAGTTCTCCCTATTCTGTTGCTAGAATGTCAAACTAAGAAGTCTCTAAGACCCCACAGGGAGCTGTTTGGAGGACAGTCATATCCATGGAAAGTACATGAAGCAATATCTTGCTATTTTCACCATTACAAGGTGAAGGGTTTTCTGTACCACTGACTGTGAACTTTGCAGGGACCATGCACTAGAATATTTAAGTGGCAATCTTTTGGATCTTAAGAGCCTCAGAGAGGAGGATGTCATCTGCGCATCTTGTCAGCTGAAGTAGTTCAGAGACTCAATGTTCCAGCACCTGCTGGTAAAACACATGCTTTGGCTTGGCAGATCCTGTGCTTACTCCCACTGTATTCTCTAGGTCTGTAGCTATTTAAACAGTCAATATGTAGCCTGGCAGTTTCCCTTCTTATTACTGATCCTTGCTACCATCTTCCTCCTGCTTCCCCAAGGGACTCCATCACCCCATTTGCTGATGAATCCTGACCAAAGGGCTGCCAGTTGCTTTCAATATCTCTGAATTCTCCATCTGAGGTAATATGAATGAAAAAGTATGTGGGAAATACATAACATACATAAAGAAACTACCCCATCTACACATCATTCCAGATCCATTCTCCTCCATCTCTATTGCCTTTTCTGAAAGTGCTTTAAACATTGAGAACTGTATGAGCTGCAACAGGGAACTGCACACCTTCTGCTGAAATAGTAAAAATTGTTTGACCCATACAAAAAACAACAAATAAAGTCACCAAAAATAAAACCCTTCAGGATATCCTAACTGCAGACCTAAGATGTTGGATCTACAGTCTAAGGGCCTTTTCACTAGAGGGTAATTAGTACAAACCAAGGAAAAAAAGTCTCAACTTCATTCTAAGATGCTCCAAGAGCATAAGACATATTTGTACGGGCTGGATTGTAGGCAGTCTGGAACAGAAGAGAAGTAGACAAGTATCTGAGTCACAGGTTAATCTAAGCCAGGGGCTAGGGCTTCATAAGAGGTCAAAACTAAGTCTAAGTCCCAGCCAGTAAGATCCACATCCATGGTTAAGGCAATGCTAGAGACCCCAGGACACCCAAATAGGATAAGAAGGAACTGAAGGGGAATAGATAAAACTGCTACAGATTGCAAAGCATTGAGCAACCAAAGCCCAAATGAAGGACCTAGACTTATAAACTAAGCCAAAGGTGGATCAATGGGTGCTGCAGTAGCATGGTTGCACCTCCCTTTCTTACAGCTCACTTGCACGTCAGTGCAGTTCCTGTTAGGAGATCTGCATGTGCTCTATGAGCTTGCTGATGGTCAGCATGGATTCTGCCTAAAGTCCCTGCTTCTCTTTGCTCTTGTCTTCCCTTCTTCTCCTGGACCCTGATTTCAGCATTAGGGGAAAGGAGAGGAAAAGCAGCCAGGAGCAACATGCAGCCCCTGCTTTCACACAGCTCCTGAGGCTCTGTGGTTTGTTACTACTGACATCCCATCTCCTCCTTTCCTCACTGTTGAATTGAAGAGAGAAGGAGAGGCAGAATGAAGAGAAGCATGGCTCTGGAGTCTCCCCAACTCCTCCCCAACCCCAAGCTGGGGCACCACCTGGCTTGCTAGCAGCATTCCTGGGCAGCACCAGGGGGTTCTGCCACTGGTGACTGGCAGCTTATTCCCCAGCTGCAGGTGAGGTGGGCAGGATCTGCAAAAAAAAGGATCAGGCCCCTCACTGCCCTTGCCTTCACCAAGCTCCTGAGGCCAGCAGGACACCTGAGGCCACCCAAGAATGGACTGGCTTGCCCCTGGAGCAGCACAGAAAGGTGGCAGGAGAGTGGCTAGGTTTGCTGGTGGCTGGAGAAGGCAACAGTACATGGGGTACAGAATCACCCAGGTGGGCTGCTAGCCGGCTGGGTGCTGTCTCAGTTTGAAGGTGTCCAATCTAATGCTTTCCCAAGCCTGCCTGGGCTTCCAGCACCCAGTGCACCATCCCTGCTGCCTTCTCTGGCCACCTGCACACCCAGCTTGCCCCTGGGCCAGTGCAGGGAGGCAGCAGAAGGGTGGCTGGGTGTGTTGGTGGCCAGAGAAGATGGTGGGGATGGTGCACAGAGAGCTGGAAGACTGGGTAGGATCAGGGAAGCGTTGGATTGGGTACCTCCAAACTGGGACAGCACCTGGCCAGCTAGGCCCACCCGTGCTTCCAGTGCCCGGTGCACTGTCCCTGCCACTTTCTCCAGCTGCCAGCAAACCTAGCCTCCCTCCTGCCACTTTACTGCACTGCCCCAGGGGCAAGCCAACCCGCTCAGAGGTGGCCCCAGGTATCCTGCCAGCCACAGAAGCCTGCTGAAGGCAGAAGCGGTGAGGGGCCTCATCCTTTTTTTCTGCAGAGCCTACCCACAGCTCCTACAGCCAGGGGATGAATTGACAGCTGCATCGTTGCAATTTCCAGCATTGGAAACTAAACTACATTGGGATGTAAACTAATTTAAACCCCCTCAAACTCTTGCATGTGTATACTGTGATGCCATTAAGCCACACAAAGTAACATTTTTGTCATGTGTACATGGTAATGGTGTGTACAAGTGCCCTTGGTCTTCATCACTAAAGAAGTTGTGACAGATATCTGTTCTGGGCTGTCCTCAGTGTGGCCCACACACCTGTCTCTGGAGTAAACGCCCGCCTACTCGCCTGCCATGCCTTGTTCTTAATTAATAAATCAGTGTTGACTAGCAGGAGGCTGCCCTCATACTGCCCCACTGCTAGGGGGTGCTATCTGTGGCTCCATTTCCTCCACTACACCGTAGTCCACACGTCACTGATGTTAACTCAGGTCTATCCTAATCTTGGCCCCTTCCTGTTCTCCCTGGGCCTTCCTTCTCCGTGCCCACACTTGGGCTTCTCCATAGTGCAACCCCCTTTCTGGGGCTCGCTGTGCCCAACTTGGGCTACTCAGTAGTGCAACCCCCCCTTCTGGGGCTTGCCGTGCCCAACTTGGGCTTCTTAAAAGTGCAACCCCCCTCTCCTGGGGCTCGCCATACCCAACTTAGGCTTCTCAATAATGCGGCCCCCTATCAGGGTGACCAAAGCAGGTCAGTTGACCAGAAGGGGCAGGGCCTGGCCAGTGCCCAAACTTTGGCTTCTCAGTAATACTGCCCCCTATCTGGGGCTCACCACGCCTGCCCTGGGGCTTCTCAATAGTGCCCCCCCCTCTGGGGGCTGGGGTCTATGTACCCCCTGTGCTGCACCCTCACTGGCACAAGGGTCCTCACACTCTGATGTGAATCCCCTATGAGGCCTCCTCCAACCCCTAATAGCCTCACCCAAACCACCAGTGTAACAATAACAAAACAAAACACACAAGCCCCTAAGCTATAACATAACATAGAGCTGCTTGGCTAAAACAACATTGCTCAGCTCAGGTCAAGCTACCTGCAGATCAGCTTCTCCTTGCATCCTGTCTTAGGGAGCTCCTACCTCTCTGGGTGCTGGCAAGGAACCACCTCTGGCCTCTGCTTCTGGGCTTTATAAGGGCCAGGCCCTGCCCCTTCTGGTCAACTGACCTGCTTTGGTCACCCTGGCAACCCACAGCTGTGCTCCTTAGTCACTGCTAGGGCTCCTTCCCTAGCAGTTTTCCCCTCTTCAGGCACAGGGCACCTCAGTGCTCTGTGACAGAAGGTCATACCAAGCAATTCTCCAATTGCTCTATTCAGTAGCAGATTTGACAAAGTTGGCAGTCTTTCTATAACACAGATTTTGATTCTTTCTTTCCAAACCAAACCCTCTCCTCTCTGAAACATTTCTGTACTTCATCCCTTCCTTAAGGATTTTTAATTTCTCTCTCTAGTGATGTTTTATAGTATCTTTCAAGATAAGGATCATTTGCTCCATGCTTCTACTTTCATTGCTCCCCTCTAAATGCTACCTGAAGAGAGTTTGTAATATCCTCTGCTGCTTTTTGTATGTCCCTGGTCCATCTTGAACCTGTCTGCAACATTTAAAAAGCAAAGCTCTTGTCTGTGTCTTCTTTTGTTCCCACTTCTTTTGTTTATATATGACTAGCAAAGAAGGCCCCCAACATTTTTTGTATCTGTGAATTCTGACAGGAAGACAAAGGCCCTGGCACTGTCCTGACTTCCATCCAGCAGTCCTGGGTTCAGCTTCTATATATGTGTCCAAAAGTAGTAGAGGAGTCTGAGATTTCCATAGGCAATGAGGAAAACCTGCATGTTATACCCTTCACGCTTGTATGTAGATCCTATTAATACTGGACCTTCAGCCCCTTTGAAGAAAAGGTGAATTGGTTTTGCATGACAAGAGGCCACTTTTTTTCTTCAAAGAGGATTTAGCATTATAGGCCATTAACAGTACTTGCTGGCTTACAAAAGTGCATGCCTTTCTTCCGGGTGAACTGTTACATCTTCACATCAGGTCTTTTCAGGCCTGTACCCCTTTCACTCTTCTTCTCCTGGTCTGTCCTTGACCTGGAAATTGAAATTCCCTGCCAGAATCATCAGTTTGGAAGTAAATGAGTAGGGGCTCCCAGCTTGTGTGAACAAACCCTTTTTCTTAGGACAATGAGAAATTTCTCAGAGATTAGTTAGTCTATATGAGCTCCCACCCTGCACAAATTGCACACCACACACCATCTTACACTATCTGCCAACACTGTCAGCATCCTCAGCCCTTTGCTGAAGTGCATTGATAAACTGACTTCACCCTTCTGTCTGCTTCCGGATGGATTCATGATCTGCAATGCAGGAGAGAAGACCATAGACCAAATACCCTTGCCTCTTTTTCTTTTTCATCTAATTCATCCTTCTGTCATCTCAAGCCACTCTCTGTATTCTCCATCCAGCCATCCCTGGCTTGAGACAAAAAGAGAAAGCATCGCCATTCTGAGATGCAGTTCCCCCACTACATCTTTTCTCCCAATGCTACTTTGGTGTCTCCAGCTGCTGGATTCGTAATCCAGTAATCTCTCCTTGCTTTGAGGACCCACAGTTCTCTGAACTGAGCCTGCAACATCTTTTCCCTCTTTTGTCCAGGCAGTTCCACATGCCTCAGAAATCAGAAACATGCACTAGAAGTCCCATAATGGAGAATATTCAACCATTTCTTTGAGTTAGGTCGTTCTATGCACACCATTGAAACAATTGCACTTTGATCACCTGCTGATATCTCTTCACCTTAATATGCTTCACTTCATGCTGCTTCCCAAGTGTCTGTATTTGTATTCCCTCTTTCTGTCCCATGTTGTGCTGCTAGCAGCATGAACCATGGGTATCTCCACAATATATTTATGCAATCTGAATCTCTACTACCTTCTTGTCCAAGGATATATTACTGCTTCCTCCTAACACCAGCAACTGGCGAGAGCTTTCCAGGTATTCCCTCCCCAACAGCAACTTCTAAAAGTAGCCATGCCATGGGGGTGTCCACTGGGCACTCTAACGCCTGAACAACTTGTACTCACCAGCCCCTTGTGTGGCATGGTGACCTGAGGTATGCAACATATTCCTTTCACAGGTTCCTCCATTCCCAGTCCATGAGTGGTCACTGCAGAACTCCCTTTGAGTGCTCAGCAATCTATGCACTCTTAGAAACAGCTGCGCTCTGACCATCTCTTCACCTAACTGTACTACACCATGGCAGAGATGGAAAAGAAACTTGCTGCTTCAGTCCCCTTCAGCTTCTGTCACCCCCCCCTCCCTTCAGCAGTGTTTCCTCTCACTTCTCCCTGGGCAGCAACCAGACCAAAATGAGGTGCTGTCCTTCCTTCCTGAGCAGAAAAAGCTGAAGTAGCAGCAGCAGCACCACCAGAGGCCAAACTGCTGATGGCACAACCAGCAAACTCCTGAGCCATGCTGTCACTCCCTGCTTGCAAGCTTGCACAGGCTGTCACCACTTGCTCACTCATTGACAGCCAACTCTGGAAAAGAATGGAGCTACTGCTAATACTACTCCATGTGCTGGGGAATCCTCTAGTTATTATTACCACTTCTTACATACCTGGGCCTAGCTCTACTTGCGACTGACCTGCTCCTCCCAGTTGAAGCTATGAGTCTAGGTTAAGGATATCCTGTTTATATATGACTCCCATGTATATGGCCAGTGGTGTATAATCAGGAAGGGAGTGGATAGGCTCTTGCCTCGGGTCAGATGGAAAGGACATAATGTTATTATATTATTTTTAGGAAATGAGTCATGAAGAAAAAATGTCTGTAATCTGTAGCTGGAGAATATACTCTGTGCTTACCTGGGCCATGTGACCAAAACTGCAATCCAGGGGCAGAAGCTATTTGTAAACCTTCACCTTGAAAGTGATCTCATATCATTTGCCACACTACTCATTTTAACTGTATTCAGCATTACTGAAATAATTTAAGAACCCCTTTAAATGTTCCTTTTTTTAGCTCTTTGAAATGGGGAGATTTGGGTTTTAATGTGACAAGCCAGAAAGCATGTTAGGTTTGTTATATCTCTCATTCCACACTCCTCCTTTTTCTATCATTCTGCTAACACTCGCTTCATTAAAAAGCCGTATTTACATCTAAAAATATATCATAGGTGCTCTAGGAAAAGCACTTTTCTAGAAGCGGCATAAAAGGATCCATATATAATGCCTCTTAGATTCCTTTAAGCATTTCCTCAGTTTACTAACAAGCAATAGGACTGTGCAAAACAGCATCGTCCCATTTCATCTTGAGTTTCAAGGTTTTGATGGAACAGTGTTCCGTTTCAAATTTCATTTTGATTCGAAACAGCTGTTCCATTTTACTTCATCGAAACAGTGATTCTGTTTTGATGCTGTTTTGACCTTTTGCTAGATAGGGCTGGGGGCGGGAAGACAGCTCAGCTGGGCTGATGCCCTGCCCCCAGCCCTGACAAGCAATACAACCTGGGACTTGAAAGACAACCTGTATCCTTTATCATTCCTCTATCATGCCTTTTAATTATGGTTCTACAAACTAAATTCTTGGATCACATGTATGCAAAGTCAGAGCTGAGTTGCCTCATTTTAATGAGGTTGTATCCTTCTTCCATGGATGGATTCAGCCCATTCTTTTCAACTGAATTAAACAGATATAACTGAACAAAATTTTATCCTGTAACTGAACTAATTAATAATAAACCATCGTCTGTTGGTGACGATGATGCATCTAAGGAATAGATGCTGCATTTATACATTGATACTGTTCAATTTTTATTGGCTTTGCAGAAGTAAAGCCATGGTTTTTTTCTTTAAAGAAAGAAGATATGATTGAATGCTATTCAATTATGATATAATTGCCTTAATGATTGAATACAGAAATATACAAGGAAAGCATAATTTTAACACAATCATTAACAAACTGGAATGAGGGGAATCAATGCAGTTTAGCAAAGATTGCTAGCACTGCTATCATAATTTCAACTGTATCTTTGAAAACTCTTGCATAGCCTTATCAATTAGACATGGATAATATTAGTAGTTCTGGTGGAAAACTGAAAACATTCTCTGCTGTAGTCAAGGTTATAATTTAACCGTACAAATAAGAATCCATGCAATTCATGGGACAGCCAGCAGTACAGCACAAGTAAGCAATAAGCAGGTAAGCAATAGGGAGCCCATTGGGCATCAGAGCCAGGGGGGCAACAAAGGCGCCAGTCACAGGGCTCAAGTGCCTATACACCAATGCTAGGTGCATGGGGAAGAAGCAGGATGTATTAGCACTCCTGCTTGCAGAAAACACTTACGACTTAGTGGGGCTACCAGAAACCTGATAGCACTCTACCCATGACTGGGCGGTACACATTGAGGACTATAAGCTGTACAAAAAGGACAGAGTAGGGAGGAGAGGGAGAGGGGTTGTGCTCTATGTCAAGGAGCGGTATACATCGACCCTTATCAAAATGGATTTGGAGGAGGAGAAAGTAGAAGGATTGTGGGTTAGGATACATGGAGGACAAAGGGAAAGAGATTTGGTGGTAGGGGTCTGTTACAGACCCCCACACCAAGGGGAAGAACTAGATTCAAAACTCCCGAGGCAGCTCTCAGAGACCATAAAGGCTAGGGAAGCGGTAGTCATGGGGGACCTAAACTACCCTGACATCTGCTGGGAGATGCAGGCAGCAAATTCCCACCGTTCACACAGGTTCCTATCCTGTGTACAGGATCTCCACCTGACACAGGAAGTACATGGTCCCACTGGGGGAATGCCTTACTAGACCTAATATTGGCAACAGGAGACGATATGGTAGGGGACCTATGGATCAGCGGTCACCTGGGGGACAGTGACCACCAAATAATAGAATTCATCATAAGGTGTAGAGTGGGTAAGGATACTAGTAGGGTGGAAGTGCTAGACTTTAGGAAGGCTGACTTCAGCAAATTCAGGCGTTTAGTCTATGACACACTGCAGAGTAAGAGATTTAGCGAGATGGCAGCCCAGGAAGGCTGGCTGTGCCTTAAGGAAACTATCCTTCAGGCACAGAGGGAGACGATCCCAATGTGGAGGAAAGGGGAGAAAGGGGCCAAGAGGCTTCCCTGGCTGACCAGAGAAATCCAGAGCAGCCTAAGGACAAAAAGGGGGGCATATAATCAGTGGAAACACGGAGAGATTACTAAAGAGGAGTATACCTCCTCAGCTTGCAGTTGTAGGGAGGCAGTTAGAAAGGCCAAAGCTCCCATGGAGCTGAGGATGGCATCCCAAGTTAAGGATACCAAAAAATTGTTTTTCAGATATATAGGGAGTAAAAGAAAGGACCAGGGTGGAATAGGACCGCTACTGAATGGGCGAAAGCAATTGGTGACAGACAGGGGGGACACGGCTTAATGCCTCAATGAGTTCTTTGCCTCAGTGTTCCTAAATTAAGGGCAAGACAAGTCTCACAATGGGATTGTAGAGAGACAACAGCAGGGTGCCAGATTACTAAGCGTAGACCCTGAGATGGGGCAGAGTCACTTGGAAGAACTGGATGCATTTAAGTCGGCAGGCCTGGATGAGCTCCATCTGAGGGTACTGAAGGCATTGGCTAATGTCATTGCACAGCCACTGGCAAGAATATTTGAACACTCGTGGCATAGGGGCCAGGTCCTGGAGGACTGGAAAAGGGCCAGTGTAGTCCCTATTTTCAAGAAGGGGAGGAAGGAGGATCCAGGCAACTAAAGGCCAGTCAGTCTCACTTCCATCCTTGGCAAAGTCTTTGAAAAGATTATTAAGGTTCATATATATGAGAGCCCAGCAGGAAAAATTATGCTGAGGGGAAACCAGCATGGGTTTGTAGCAGGTAGATCATGCCTAACTAATCTAGTCTCTTTTTA
>JAGPOW010001296.1:53891525-53905056 GCA_030014935.1 Caiman crocodilus
GCCAGGCAGTCATGTCTCCAGAGTAGCCACTGATTGGAACAACCCCCCTGATCACGCTTTGATCATGCTCCCTCTGCATGGTGTTCACAGACAGAGCTCGTCCTCTGCTACCGAATACCCGAAGATGGTTGTGTCTCTTAACCATGACACTGACTTGTTAGTGGGCCTTAGCGTTGTCACTTAGCCTCGAACAATAATCTGGTAGGTGGTCATGCTTTTTTACCAGACATTCACAACCCTTTCATATATTCTTGTGAGCCACTTTTGAGTCCTGACCTACAGGTTGAGAAATGCTGCTCTAAAGCATCAGTTTTCAACCTGTGGTCTGCAGACCCCTGATAGTCTGTAGATTATGTCTAAGGGCCTGTTAGAGATGACTATGACCAAACAAAAGCATATGAATACCCATGCTTACAATGCAAAGGGTTCTGCACCTCCATTCAAAATTTCTAAAGGGGCCCATACCTCCATGTGAAGTTTTTTAGGGGTTCGCAGATGGAAAAAATTCTGAAAACCAGCGGTCTAATGTAATCACCTGGATGGTGTTCACACTTCCAGTTCCCATGTGCCTAATATAAAAGAAATGGAACTTCTCAAACTCTTAGCATTTTTCTTTAAAAGGTCAACACTGGTGCATTGGTGGGTAAATCGGTTACCTAATTCTAACTGCTGCCCTCTGACCCTTTCAGTCTACTCTTGTTTGCTGAGTACAGCTAAAAATTCCCTGCAAGCAATACCTATCTGATTGGTGTACTCAGGATCTGCAATCCAATGTTTATTTTCTCCGTCATCTTTTCTTTTTTTTGTACACCTTCCTATCTTTCAGTTTATTAAATGTTTGTTTTTATGGCTGTTTTACCCTAGAAGTGCTAATAAGCGTAGATGTATCATCAGGACACCAGTCTTCAGAGACCTGGAGATGGTCAGATCTATGACCAGTTTTGAATAAGAGATATCAGAAAATGGGGATTGTTGAGGGGGAAGGGGGAGAGAATGCTTTCCTCTAAAATGTCAGGGGCTCAAGGCCAGTACCAGTCCTCTAGCTTTAAGTAGCTTTGCAAGAAAACTTCCAGCCTCCTTTTCCCCTTCAGGTTCAGTAAAGGAAGATGAAAGTTAGAATTCAGAGTATTCGGGCATTGTATTATAAATAGCTGTCAGGTTGCCTTAGGAACTTCGTTACTGTTTCTCTTGCCTTGCTTTGGGAGATATCAGATCTCTCAACACAACTGAAGATCTTTGCATGCTTGAAGCTCCAGCCCTGGCCAAGGCACTCTTAGTTTCTCTTTGATGATCTCATGCTGCACTGATGCAGGATGTACTGAGGCATTCTGTAAATGCTTCAGGCCTGTTTACAGCAGTCTTACTCAGCAGGTACAACTAAATCTGATCATCTTGGTTTCTTCCCTTTATGTATCTATGACCAGTAGTTGCATACAGTCATCAGATAGTCTTTTATAATCCACATATTCCTTGTGCAGTAGGTACAAACCAATTTGAGGCAGAGAATTTTAAAGCAGCATTTTTGACTACTTTGTTACCATCCTTCAAAATAACATTGGGAGGTATTTCCAGCAAGTCCTGTCTCAGTATGGCTCTACTGAATAACCACTTCATTCTCCTGAGAGAGTGGGCATTTTTAATCCTGCAGAAATAAAGATTGTATGTGTTCACATGCCTGTTCCCATTCTGGCATCTTTTTTTAACAAGTCTTATGTTTTTGTTGACATGTATCCTATCTGAAGCCATTCTTTTATTTCCTACATCTTGTTTATCCAAACCAGTATATCAATAAACCAAGTTAGTGTACAGTGTTTATAAATAACAGTGCAATTCCAAATCTGTTTCAATGATATCTTCATCTGCTGGGAAAGGGGACTTTACACATATTTTCCTAATGATACCTTAAGTTTGATAATTCTGATAGCATCGTACTAGTTCACACAATCGTCTTATATATGGTCAAAATGGGGAGTCTGGATTCTGATGGTCATTCATTCCCAATCATAAAAACTATTTCCTGTTGCTTAACTACAGATTAAAGCCTCATAAACAAAGTTTCTGGGTAGATGGATCATGTCATTGGAGTCTTAAAAAAGCCACCAATCAGAAGGACTTAATTACAAATTGAAGAGGTTTACAGTTTGATGCACATGGGCCCAGATCAACCTCTTTACCTATTTAAATAGGCTGTTCTATTTTAAATTACTTGACTATCTCCTTGACTGATCTTAGTATAGATTAAGGACTAATTTTGTCTGTGTTAATCGGACAGCATTTTGTCCTATCTCTACTTGGATAAAGATAGGTCATTATGTTTGCAGCCCCTTGATATTAAATGTGTACGAAGCTTTTCACTTCTGGAATCTCCTCTTAAGAACCCCTGTGTCATGGGATATTAATGTGATTCTAAAAAAGTTGATGAAGGTTGATTTTGGCCATTTAGTACTTGTGAGCTTAAGTGTCTTAAAGGGAAGGCATTTTTTCCTGGGATGGTGACTTCAGTGCACAGAATGGGTAAGCTGTAGAGTCTAGCATTTAATCTACTGTATAACAACTTTTGTAATGGTAAGAAAGTTCAGGGGAGTCGTACAAAATTCTTCTACAAGGTGACAAAATTAACAAGGCTATTCTCCTGCTGGCATTCCTTCCACACCCATTCTTGTGAAGCCTTTACTATTTGCTTGTTGATCTTATGGTTTCCCATTGAAGCTAAAACCTTTAGAATGTCCACCCAAATTTTTATTCATTTGACATCAGTCCTTGGACAAAGTGATCATCAAGGATCTTGGTTTTCCCTGGCAAAAAATGGCAAATTCTAATGTTATAAAAGCCTAAGTCTGTCTGTCTGTGATGCTTTATTTGCACTCTTATTGGCTGATAGAAACAGCCAATCAGAGTGCTGCAAACATGGAGGAGCACCACCATGATTCTGAAGCTGTGCTGAGGACCAGAGAAAGGGTGTAGGACTAGACAGGGGGCAGAACAGTGGTAGCATGAAGTGTTAGGTGGCGGCACTCCACCCCAGCCCCCTCCCCTTCCCCCTGTCATTCTTGATGGGCAATAGGCTAGTTCACTGATTAAAACCCCCCAAATATGTGATTTAAAATGAAAGGCTCCTTACTCCTCCCACAGCCCCCTGGCCCTGCGTGTGCCCCTCACTACCCCCTACAGCTTCCCCCAGCCCTGCTGATGCTCCTCATGCCCCATCCAGGGCCTCCTGCCCCCCACCCCAGTCCTGCTAGAGGGGACTCCCAGTTGCCAGAGCTCCAGGGCCAGGGACCCAGGCCCACAGTGCCTTGCCCCAAGCGCTTCTGCTACCTGCCCCATGTATAGCTCCAGCCCAGCCCCCTCTGTTCGGAAGAGCCTGGTGCGGCCCCCAGCCCCAGCCCGTAAGTCCCATGCACAGATCTGGGGGTACACATCCCCATGCTCTCCCCAGGTGCATGCAGTGGCAGGTCCTGCCCCCTGCTTGCTGCTCTGAGCTGCTTGCGGCTCTGTCCTGTGCCCTGGCTGTGCAGCACCTGCACCTGCTGCTGTCCCTGCCCCTGGCCCAGCTCCACTCCGTCCTTAACCATGGGGGCCTCGATCTGCTCTACTCCTTCCCTCCCCACAACAGACTTACCAGCTGGATATTGTTCTTCAAGTTGCCGGGCTGCATATCAGATTGCTATTGGCCAATATAGCTCCTTAAAAATTGGCCCTTAGTATTGGCCCAAAAAATTTCCATCAGTGAGCCTCTAATCTTTAGAGAAAGATTATAAATCTGGTGATGTTTCTGATGGGGAGAGATTGTTTTGGTAGATCTCTCACTTGAGCATCCATTTCCCTTCATAATTTGTCACTTATAGCTTTACATTTTGCTCTTAGTATTTTTCTAACTGTGAAAATTGTTTTTTATTTTTTTTATTAATTTAAAAGTATTTGACATATTTTTTTGTCAGGCATCTTGCTGCTAAAACCAGGGGCTACCTGGAAGATCGCTAGGCTTGATTTAAAGATCCTGAATGTCAAGAGACCAGTTGAAGACATTTTTTTACACTCTGACCCACTACTGCTAGCTTTAAGAGGTCCTTGGGCCTTGGATAGTTCTGTTTGTTTCACCCTAGGAACCATAAAACCCAGAAGTCATTTTGCCAGGCCATTTTCAAAGAATAGCTTTTCCTTTTCATTCTCCTTTTCCTTTGCCTCCTTCTTATCTTTTCTTCACTTATAACTTACTACTTACAGATAGATTATCATTGCTTCTCCAGGGGCACATCATCAAAGCTGTTTTGAAGATGTTGTTTTAGAGAATACTGTCAAATAGAGATGCCTTTATACATTTGCAAGACTATTCTACAATGGAGAAAAGTGCCTGTCCCTATTAGTACTAGCTCAACAAGCTATTATTAACTATTTTAATCCTATTTGACTATGTCTTTTACAAAGAAAAGTCAAAGGCAAGTAGGTTATATCTGTTTTAGATTTTACAGGCAAGGGGCCATTTATTCAAATAACAGCTACTTATAGAGGTGAGAGTATTGGTATGATATAGTTAGTTCACTCCATTTAGCAGGCAAGATGGTTTTGAAGATCAGCCATAGTTTGTAAGAAACCCTTGGATCACTTAGGCCAGGTGAGTGGTGCAGGTTTGATCTGTGGGCTGGATCAGGCCCTGTACTGCCTCTGCCCGGCCCTGCCTTCCCAGATCAGGCCCCATGTAGCTTTAGCTGGTTCCCAGGCACTGGAATTGGGCTCTAGAGCTCCACGTTGCTCCCTACCAGCCCTGTATGCTGGGAGTGGGTCCCACGTGGCAGGTTTGGGCCCTGGGGCCCCAAGCCACTGTCTCCCAGCCTTGCATGCTGGGATTAGCTCCATGCTGCCTTGTGCACCTGATCTAATGCACCAGTCTGTGGTATCTGGCACCTGGGACTTCCCACAGGTCCAGAATTTTGGCAGCAGTGGAGTGGTGCCACCACATTTCCATGGTTTTTAAGGGGCCCTGTTAACATCGCCAGTGTCAGGACCTGTTATCTTGTTCCCAAGATAATTAACTCATCCACCGTGTGGCTACACTGCCTCTGATTTAAGAAGGACAGCACTGCATAGAACAAAGCAGCATGCTTGAGGGTGCCAAGCATTGCAAGTGTAGACATAGCCTCAGAAATGGGAGTTTATTACACCAAGTTATCATTGATGACAGGGTAGTATATGACCATAGCCTGGAATGTGTCATAAATATAAGAAAGCACATTTTGCCTGATATTGATAGAACAGTTCTTCAGTTAGATAATTACTTAGTTTTCTCCTCTCTCATACCTTGTATATTACAATTAACGTATTTGGTGGCATAACTGGGGGGAGAGGGTATGATAGAGGCAACCACCCCAAGTATTGACTTAGGAGTGGGGGAGCAAAAAAAATGGCTGCTGCTGGAAGCTATGTATTTGCAATCAGGAGTGTAGCAGCAACATAAAATTTCTGCTTCCACTTTTAGCCAGGAAGCTCAGATATATTCTTATACTGCTGCGCATAAGTTTATTGTATATATCATGATATTGATTTGTATATTTCATGATGCTATATTTTAGCATTTGTCAACTGGGAGTACACATACCCCTAGGGCTACTTAAAAAGGTCCTAGGGTGTATGCAGACCTCATGTGGCCGATTAAATGCTGTGTATGTACGCACAGCTGCAGCGCAGCACACACGCAGCTAGGAGAGTAGCCGGGTCCAGCTGGTAAGTGTTATGATGGAAGGGGCCAGGGGAGGGGTGTGGCAGATTAAGGCCCCAGTGATGGGGGAGGGAGTGGGGCATGGGACAGGGACAGGGGCAGGGGCTGCCCAGCTGAGGTAGGGGGCCGGACTGAGCCACGTGTACCCTGAGAGGGTATGGGGGACGTGTGCCCCAGGATTTGCATGGGGCAGGGTGGGATGCCGATGTGGGCTGGGGCTGGGGCTGTGCCAGGTTTTTCCTGGGAGGGGCTGGGCTGTGCTCTGGGCAGATGACAGCAATGCTGGGAGGGAGGAATGGGATGGGCTGTAGCCACTCCATAATTTGTTGTAGCCCTCCTGGTAGCCCCCTCCCAGCACCACTGCTGCCTACCCCCAGTGCAGCCCAGCCCAGCCCAGCCCCTACCGGGAACAGCCCAGCACTGGCACTGGCCCAGTCCATAGCTGCAGCATGCCCCACCCAGCGTGCACAGATCTGGGGGCACATGGATCCTAGTGCCACTGCTGCCTGCCCTGAGCACAGCCTGGCCCATCCCCCACCTGGAATTGCCTGGCACTGGCCCCAGCCCACAGCAGCAGCCTACCCTCCCCCGTGCAGATCTGGGTGCACACACCCTCATGCTTTCTTGCAGGTGCATGTACCTGCAGGAGCCACTCCTGGCACAGTTCACTCCTGTGTCCCACCCCGGCTGGGCAGGCTCTTCCCTTGCCCCAATCCCACTTCCTCCCCTACCACTTGGCCAGCCTGCCCTTACCCCACATGCAGATCTGGGGGGCGTATGTCCTCTGGGGGTGCATGCACCAGTGGGAGCCGTGACTCCTTCCCTGCACCGCCAGGATGAGCTGCTTGTGCCGCCCCTTAAAAATGAAAAAAATATTAAGTGGTACCTGAGCTGGAGCTTTCAGAGTGATAAAAAGGTTAAAAAAGGTTGAAAACCCCTGTGTATATTTCACTTAATGTTAGAGGATTTGCAGTTATTTTTTCTGTTTCTTCCTCTGATATACAGTGTAGTACAGGACTGGGAAATTATTTGGGCCTACAGGCCACTTAGGGAGTTTTGCTTGGCTGTCATGGGCCAGGTCAGCACCACTCCCCACGCAACAGCTCACCAAAACTGCCTATGTGGGATGTTGCCACGGTGGGCGGGGAGCAGTGTTTGGGAGTGGAATGGATAGGTAAAGCTGGGATTATGGGGTGGAGTTGTGGAATGATGATGGCATGGGCAGGACCAAGGTACCTGCCATAGGCCAAGGAACCTTCTGTGGGCCAAACAATCCCTTGGTGGGCCAGACCCGACTCATGGACCATGTTTGGCCCACTCCTGCTTTAGTATGACTATTATCTGTTGATATCTGTCCAGCAACTTATTAGTTTACTACTGCCTGTCATTTTTCTGTTCTGGGCTTTTTATTCCTTGGATCTAGTCAAATCATTTCTCTCACCACTAATCAATTGAGTTTATTTAAATAGCAAAGTTTCTTCAGTGATTATATTCCAATAATTTTCAATATTTTTTATACTAGTTAGAAAGTAGGATGAATTTTGCACCTCTTATGGTCTTGTTTGAACATTTTCAAAATAATTAATCTTGGAACATGTGAACATGTCAATTATTTACATGGTAACTTATCCTAATGTAAATCCATCATGGTCAAAGGTGTAGCAGATTGAAACCTCGAAATGCCTTGGCTGAGTTTCTTGTTCAATTCACTACTAATAATTACCTCCTTTGAAATCATTGTGCTCTGTATGCATTTGGAAGAAAGAGATCTTTAATGATAAACATAATATGAAGTTTTATTGTTTGTTTACTTGGTATGACAATCTGATGTCAGTTTAATCTGTAAACTTTATCTCATTGTTTCTATTTAGAGCAAATATGTTGTTTGATATTTGGATCAAATATAAGCCTCAACTGCCAGATTGGTATTACAATGAAAAACTTCTTAAAGTTGGTGATTTCCTTATTCAGATCAAGGTAAGTCCACATAAAATAAAAAAAGGTTCTATACCTAATTTGTTTGTTTCATTGTGTGTTTCTGTGCAGTTTTAGCTTTTTTAATTATAGTTTACTGGAAACTGTTTTGAATGTGAGATAAATTAACAAGAATAACTAGTGACAGCTGGTGTATTGTGTCTGTTGCATATCACACTTATGGTAATACACACAGTCTCACTTTTTCATTGTGTTCCCCCCATCTGTTTGTGGCTTCCACACGATAGCTCATCTTGCTCAGGAATTCAAAGTCTTTTTCATTATATGTGTATAAAAATAGCACAGTGCGCCTGTAGTCTGACTGGGACCCATAGACTTTAATACAGATGACTAATAATGGCCTGGTGATGGTGGGTACAGGTCTGGAACCTACCAGAAGATAATTTTTTGCCACACTTACTTCAGTTATGCTTTTAGGAGCCTCACCAGCCAAAGGAGTTATCTGGAATTTTAAGAATTAATTCCCAGGCAAGATTCAGAGGCAGTTTGAAGATATAGTGCAGGAACTACTGTATTTACCCAAATTGAAGATGACTTTGAATTCAAGACAATCTCTGTAATTGGATTCTATATATCGAAAATTATAAACTTGTTATAAATCTCCATGTATAAAACCTAATTAGTGGAAAGTCATCTTAAATTCACCCCCACCCCACTGCTGGGGTAGGGAAAACATTGGCAGGGGATGAGGAGCAGAGGAGCACATCCTTTGTTCTGCTGCCCCTTGTCCCCCCGTGCTTGTCCCCAATGCCTCATGTCCCACTCCCACCTTCTCCAGTCCTCTGTGCCTGTCCTCTGCTGCCTTGTCTCCAACCCCTTGCTCCACCGTGCCTTTCCTGCATCTTATCTTTTGCTGCAGCTCTGCTCCTCTGGAGCCTTAGCTCAGTCTCAGCCCAGCTTAACCATGGAGAAGCAGTGGCAGATCCTGGCTGGGCTGGCTCAGGGCTGGAGGGACTGGAGCCAGAGCAGAAGGTAAGGGAGGACAGGGCAGCTGAGCTGGGGGTGGGGGAGCAAGGAGTGGCAAGTGCATGCTTCAGGGGGGAGTAGGGGGGTTGGGGTTGAGAGGTAAGTAGCACAGGCAGCTGGGGGATAAGGGATGGGGGGCTTAGGCTGCAGGGTCCCTCCACCACCCTGTAGTCTCCCCCCCATCACATGCCTCTCCTGCTCCTTACCAAATGTGCCATTCTGTCCCGGAGCAGACAGTGGTTCAGTTTCAGCCTCAAGCAAGGGGACCAAAGCTGGGGCTGAGCTGACTCCTGCTCTGCGTTGGTACTCAAATCCAAGATGAGGCTCCCCTTTCCCATGCTGACTGATAGAAAAAAACCTAATCTTGGATTCAAGTAAATATGGTAATTAGCTGGTCTTAGATCAGTCCTTTAAAAGAAGGCAATGTTGTTCTTAGATGTGGGGTGGTTGTGAAAGGTTTCAGGATGGAGACTTAATATTACATGACTAGAAGCTATCAGGTATCATATATAGTTCATTTTCTCACAATAAATATTTGCTGTAAGTGCATTAGAAGAAAGTAGCTAGAACATTGTTGCCTAATTGGCCCTTCTAATAAAATGCTACCTGGAGAGGATGGTTTTTGTGGTCAGATCTAAACCCTCAGTGAACTTCTGTGTTTTATCATAGGTCTGCAACAAGGGGACACACATGCATGCATTCATGCACACATGGTTGAGAATAAGTATGCACTTGTTCTGGGAATATCTGTAGTATGATTCCTTTCTACAGACTGAGACCTTGTAGTGGTGAAGAGACATGTGTCCCCACATGTGTCCCACTGATTATCTGGAGTCACACTCTTGGCAGGGTCACCCATAGTGAGCAGGCCTGAGGGGAGTGTCTAGACCAGGGGTGGGCAAAGTCTGGCCTATGGGCTGGATTGAGCCTGCGGTGGACTCCATTTCCAAGCAGTCCCTGCCTGTGTCACTGTGGTCACTTTCCATGGAGTCCCTAGGAGAGGTGGCACCCAGGGCCAGTACAGGTGGTAACAGTGCAGAGCCAGGGTTTCCATGGAGTCTCCAGCTCCAGCAGCACTGGTGGGGCATGCAGCTGGATGGGGAGCAGCTCTGGGGCTGGGATCTTGCAGTGGTGACAGAATGGTCCGAAGCCGAGGCAGAGCTGCAATCTGTTGCCCGCGTGCCTCAGACAGGGACATGCAGGCAGTGGATTGTGGATCTGCCCCAGCTCTGGACTGCTCTGTTGCCACTGCAAGATCCCAGCCCCTGGCTCTGGAGCAGCTTGCTGCCCAACTGCATGCCTTGCCAGTTCTGCTGTGGCCATTCTTCATGGAAACTCTGGCCCCATACTGTTACAATGCCACTGCTACTGGGGTCTCCTTGGAAATGGGATGCAACGATGCAGGCAGGGGCTGCTGGGAAATGGAGTCTGGATGCTGGCTGGATCTGCCATTTTTTGGCCCCTGGTCTAGACAAGTCACAGTCTAAACCCAGAATCCTCAATGGCAGATCAGGTGAAAGATGGTCAGGATCTTAATAGCTATAAAAATGGAAGAAGGCTGCAGCAAGATGGAGGTCTCCTCTTGTTTAGGGTTGTCCCTTGTCATTGGGCTCAGATGTCCACCTTGTCAAGATCATGTGATTGCTATTTCTATTCACTAGCTTCTTCACATTAAACAAAGTCACATGCGGACTTCTCCCACAGGAAACAACATGCTTTCCTGTTGGTACCTCCAAAAGCCCTGCAGTGATAGGTTAAGTGGCGATGGAGACAGAACTAGTGAATCCAGGAGTCTCCAGTTATGAATATGCATGCAGGCAATGGTAGCCTGATGGGTGTCTTGCACTCGGGTTGAGACAGGGATGCAGTTCAGCAGCTGCTACCATGACTGAGCACTCCTATTCAAGATCCCCTCTGCTCACCCCACATGTGGAAGGGCCCAGAAAAGGTGCCATAAACACAGGCTATCTTATCTGATCCTGGCAGGATATTTGCATTCAGTAGATGACTCTCTCTGCAGTTGAAAACATCATATAAAGACAATGGTTTTTGCAACATCAAATGTTCACACCTTGATGGATAACCAAGACAATACATGACCAGAAAGAAGAACCACAATGCAGGGAACTAGTGAGAAACAACATTGACATCACAGGTCTGAGTGAAACAAGACAACCAGATAACGGTCAGGTGACAGAAGAGGGTGGAAGCTACGCCTGGAAGGGGAAACCAGCCCAGCATATGGGATCAGCTTTGCCATCAAGAATCAAGTCATCAGTCAAATTTATTGAGCTTCTTGTGGATGTTAATGAACATCTTCTGACCGTCCATCTTAAACTGAGTAACAACTGGTATGCTACTGTCATCGCGTATGCCTCGGTGCTTGATGCTGACAATGATGTCAGAACATAGGATCTCTTGTCAGACCTCTTATCCTAGAAGAAGTCTGGCATACTATCAAGGAAACCAAGAATAACAACGCTAATAGACTGGATGGCATACCTGCTGAAACCCACAGTGTTGACAATTCAAAAAACCTGAGGTGGAATTGATCCAAGTTATGCAGTTTTCTCTAACTGGTGTAGTTTAGATTAGTAGCAAACAGAACACATGCTCACCCTTTGGAGGGGGGCAAATATTGACTGGGTTCCATCATTTTAAAACCAGTCAATATTTGCTGAACTTCTGTTATGGGTATAGATCAGTGTCGAGTGCCAAAATTCTGTTCTGTTACAGGTATAGACCATCTTCCAATCATTTTTACATGTAAAAGTGTAATGTCTGTACCTGGCAAATATTTTTCCTTTGACACAAATGGTATGTTCTGTAATGAGGGTGAAACTTCCTATATCAGAGAGAGAGCTATTTTAGTGGTTAGCTTAAATTGTGTAATGAACTCACACATGAGCTAAAGACCTTCCATTTCAAGAGCAAGTCATATTTTCATAAGCTTGCCAAGACAAACCATTCCATTGCACGTGTTCTTCTCCCTGGGGACAGTATGAAAGAACAAACAGGTGAAACTGCTGGTGAGACTGCAGCTGGAGTATTGCGCCCAGTATTGGGCCCTCCACTTCAGGAAGGATGTGGAGAAGCTTGAGAGAGTCCAGAGGAGAGCCACTCATATGATCCAAGGCTTGGAGAGAAGGCCATACGAGGAGAGGCTGAGGGACTTGGGACTCTGGAGAGGAGAAGGCTCAGGATGGACTTGGTGGCAGCCTACAACTTCATAAGAGGGGCACATCAGGACCTGCGAGAATACCTGTTCACCAGAGCTCCCCAAGGGGTAACAAGATCTAACGGCCATAAGCTCTAGGAAGGCTAATTTAGACTGGATATAAGAAAAAAGTTCTTTCTGGTGCATGTGCCCAAGGTCTGGAACAAACTCCCCCCAGGGGTGGTGCAAGCACCTACTCTGGACTCCTTCAAAAAACTGCTGGATTTATTTCTTGATGGGGTCACTTGATTCCAGCTGACTTCCTGCCTATGGCAGGGGGGAGGGCTGAACCCAATGATCTCATGAGGTCCATTCCAGCCCCTAATGTCTATGAAATCTGTGACGTGATCAGAAATTGGCTTATACCCATAACAGAACAGAAATTCAACATGCGTAGATTTGTTTAAAAATGGTGGAACCTGGTCTTAGATTTGTTCCCCCTCTCCCCACAGCCCTGTATCAAAGGGTGAATGTGTGTTCTGTTTGCTATTAATCTAAACTACACCACTTGCAGAAAACCACGTAAATTAGATTAATTCTGCCTCAGGGTTTTTGAATGTCTGTACTTAGTCTCTGTTTCTGTCTTCTGATGATCTCTTGTGCTATACTAAGCTTGTAAACTGTTTGCGGCATGGAGCATTGTTTTATTATGTCATGGTAGAGTGCCAAATACAGTGGGATCATACCTGCACCATCAACATATTATGACTTTTAACTATTCAGTGTTGAATGCTAACTATAACACAGTATATTGCCTTTAATTGTTATTTATAAAAGTAATGAACAAATATTCAGTTGCAAAAAATGCTGTCATCAGGCAAAACATGCTATTTCATAGAATCATAGAAGTAGGGTCAGAAGGGACCTGTGATAAATAAGTAGTGATAAAAAGTGACCAAATGCCAGCAAACTGCTTGCTGCGAGAGGAAACAGTGGGTGCAGCCCAATCAGCTGTGCAAAGCATGCATGCAGCAAAATCTCCGGCTCATGCAGCTCAGAAAGCGCACGAATGAAAGACCCGATCTGATTGGCTGTTGAGGCAGTATAAAAGACAAAGCCCGGGAAAGGAAAGGCAGGACCACACATAGCATTGGGAGGCCTGATCACCCTCACCGAGGTCCTGCGTCCATGGTTTTCCCTTTTCCCCCTGGACGCTCCCATTGGATAGTCTGCAGCGGATAGATAATCAAGAGCTCTTGGGTTCCCTATGGTTGAGGTTTTTCAGTTGTTGCATTTACTACGGAGTTTAAAGGGAACTGCCGGCACAGAGTGGGTACGAGGCATTGAAGTGCCTCACGGTGGTATTTGGAGGAGTGTGTTCAAGTTGTAAATAAAGCATTTATTTCATTAGATCGGCTTTGGATTTCTTATTCAAGACGGGAAAGGAGTAATAGGGTGAAACGTTCCTGAACCCTTTCATCCCCGGCCTGTTCGACTTAGGGGTTAATTCCCTCCCCCCGCCCTCAATTCCTTCCTCACAGGACCTTGCAGAACTTCAGGTCCAACCCCCTGCCTGGGCAGGAAGAAAAAGGCTCAAATGACCCCAGCCAGGTAGGCATCAAGCCACTTCTTAAAGACCCCCAGGGTAGAAGCCAGCACCACTTCCCTTGGAAATTGGTTCCAGATCCTAGCCGCCC